>VZTH01004628.1:350378-767361 GCA_013397815.1 Aleadryas rufinucha
AATGCTTTTTTTTTTTTTTTTTTTTTTTTTTTTTTTTTGTGTTGTTTCCCCGGGAAAAAAAAAATAGGCAGGAAAAATCCCCAGAAGGTACCGAAAAGGAGGTGATTGTAGAAGAACCCTCCTTCCCAGGAAGAGCAACGTGCTTTGAATGAGGCTTCCCAGCCTCTTCCACTCCGTCTCACACACTCTGTCACTCTGCCTCTCGCTTGTGCACACTGTTGGTATGCGACCTCGGAGGCGACTGCTCCGCCACCTCTGCCTGGGGAGCCGCTGACAGCCAGCGATTGAGCCAGCCCCCCTTCCTTTTTTTTTTTTTTTCCTGCTTTTGCAAACACACACCCACACCCCCACAGACCANACCCCCAAAGCACATTTAATGCTGATCCACTCAGGCGCCATTATCGGGGGTACGTCTTCGTGGAGTGTTTTGGTTCCTTTTCTTTCTTTTCTGTTTTTTTTTTTCCTTCCCAACGCCGGATGGTGCAGCATTCCCGGGGCCTGTGGTGTTACGGCTCGATTGCGTTTTATTATTTATTTATCTATCTTCTCTCTTCTTCTTCTCATCACTCCCCCTCTCTGCTCTCTTGATCCCCTCCGCTTCTCTCCGGGTGCCGGTGCAGAGGACCGGGGAGCAGGATCCCTCGCTCTGCCTTCCACTGATGTGGGACTGATCCTCACCCGCGTGTAGCATGCTGTAGCCAAAAAAGAAGAGAGGAGGGGAGAAAAAAAAGAAGCGGCTCTCTTTCCCTCCCTCTCCCTCGTTTCCCGCGGATTGACTTCATGGCTTCACTGTACCAGCGGTTCAGCGGGAAGATCAACACCTCCCGCTCGTTCCCGGTTCCCCCCGAAGCGAGTCACCTCCTGGGCGCCCAGAGCAGCGAGGAGGACGGCGCTGCCGGCAAGACCCCGCGTCCATTGCAACAGGAAGGCAGCCGGCCCCGCTTCCAGTACCAGTCGCGAAGTGACTGCGAGGAGGAGGATGTAAGCGCCCGTGTCGTTCGCGTGCGGTTGGGTTGGGTTTTGGGTGCCCCCCCTCCCCGCCCCCTGTCCTGCGGGATGGCTGTGTGCCCCTCTAGGCTGGCAGCGATTTCTTGCGGTTTGTCCGCTCTTCCGGGCGGGTCTTTGCGCTCCTCTTCTTCCCCTGGAGTGCCGGGAATAGTACGGGACGGAGCCCGCTGGGAGTCGAGCCGAGCCAGGACCCGCCCGCCCCCGCTCTGTCTCCGCAGCTCTCCCCGTTACCGGGCTCCTTGCACGGCTCTCCGCTCCCGTGGAACGGGGCTGGAGGACTCGGGGTCAGCACGTTAGGAAACGCCAAGTGCCAGCTTCGTCCCGCTGCCCCCAAGCTACACGACAAGGCTCCCCACCCTCCCTTTTTAAAATTTTTATTTTATTATTATTATTATTTCGTGTTTTACCCCTTAGCACTCTCCCGGGGCAGAAGTATTCACCTTGTCCCTCCCTCCTCGCTTTCCTCTCAGCCTCCCCCTAACCTGGCAGCAGGGAAACTTTTTAACCCCTGAGCAGCCGTTTCTGGGTCTCTCTCTCGCCCCCCTCCCCGCTGCCCCCGGGCGAGCCCCCCGCGAGGAAGCTGCAAACTTCGGCCGCGCACCTTCTGCTCCCGCTCTGCTTCCGAGAGCAGCGACTTCAAGGGGGGCATCTGCATATCGCCTTAGTAACGAGTGACTAATCCAGGCCGCTGGCTGCCTGCTGTGTCCGATGGAGTTAAACTAGTCTGGGTCGACTGCCCGTAGTTCTTTTGGGGTGACGAGGAGGGGGACAGGGATTTGGAAAGCAGAAAGACTAAGAGAACAAGGGCCAGTGATGGATCAAAATATGTGACTCCCCATCACTGGCTGGTGTTAGGTTTGCAGAGGGATTTGAGTGTTTTGCCTCTGTGGAAGCACACACAAGGGGAAGCAAATGGCTGCAGTTGGGAATAATGTTTGCGTCTGTTAAAAATACTTCTTGCCCGAGTGGGACGCGTTAGCTTTGCAGCAGGGTTTAGCTTTGGCTCTGGGAGTCTTCCCAAGCAAGGCACAGCTTCAAGCAACAACAGCAGGGCTGCTTCACTCAGGAGAGTTGTGTATGCAGGGAAATGTCTTCGGATTATCTTTTAAATCCCTGTCCATATTCCCGTCCCTTTGTAAAGACTTTTGTGGTCCATAGAGCAAGTGCACTTCTGTCAGTGATGGGTCAATCGACCTAAACCTCTCCCTGAGGTGAGAGAATGCTGAGAGCCCCAGGGGACAGCAGTGACAGGGACCTGAATTGACTCTTCCCTTTGACCCGCTCACCCGCAACGATCTTGGCACTGCTGCTCCTTGGCCCTGGCCCGCTGCAGGAAGGGACTGGGCCCCTTTCCCTGGCGCCCGCTCCCACTCGTGACTCTCCCCCGGTGTGGCTGGGAACACGGGGCCCTTCCTGGTGGTGTGCTGGGCTCTAGGTGTCGCTGCGAGCCAGCGGAGTGCCACCTCCAGGGCTGGGCTCAGGCACATTTTCCTCATTGTTTTAATTTCGCTTTCCTGGAGACAGCAGATGTCTGGAGCCGCTTCTCTGGTCACCAGAAGCACTGAGTCCGGAAGCAAAGGAAAGCCATGTGTGACTGATTTGTGCAGAGAGTCTCCAAAATTATACAAATAACAATATTCTTTAACTTCTAAAATGAGAGCTCTTTTTCTTCCATTTTTTTTGCTTTTCCTTTTTCCCCCTCAGAGTTGTGTGAGTGAAGAGTACTGCTGGGCACTGCTGTCTGTTGAGGGACACTGCTGTCCGTACCTGCCTAGGTGTCTTCTGCAATGAAGTGCAAAAAGTGTGGCCAAAAGCAGGGATTTGGGGTGACTTTTAAACGCACATGGACACTTAGTGTGAATTGTTTTTAAAGGGGGCAACGCGTCTGACAAAGTCTCCAGGACTAGGTCGGCAGTTCACAGGTGCTCCCGTCCAGCAGAGACTGGGCAACCTGAGCTGGTGGTCTCCGGCCGAGGGTCGTTCAGGCCGGGAGGGTGAAGTCATGACGAACCCTTTGGAAATGCTCTTTAAATCGTGCGTTTCAGGGAGCGGAGTTCCCGCCCGCGGGGACAGGCGCAGGCAGGAGGGGGCGGAACCGCCGGAGGTGTCCGCGGTGCTGAACCGGAGCGGAGCGGGGCAGGGGAGCTGTCCGCGGTGCCGAACCCCTGCTGACCCGGGTCAGACGGAGCTATTTGCTCTGCCAAACCCTCCCGGGACTGGTGCCAAGGCGAGGTGGCAATGACCTCTTGCCCTTGTCCGTGGCGAGATCGGCAGAAACAGAGGTCTCCTTTCCCATCCCTGTTGGCAGCAGTCAGGCTCACTCAGGATGAGCAAATGCAGCCCTGGGCTTGAGACCCCCGAGGAAAAGGGAAAAGTGAGGCAGAGAGCTGGCAAAGACTGAGGAAGAAGAACAAGGAGAGCGGTCTGTTTGTGCAGGGTGCCAGGAGTACGTGCTATTGCTCATCACGGAGAAGAGCTTAAGAAGACAGCACTGGAAACTCTTTTCTAAGATTAGACTTCTGTTTTCTGTTTTGTGCAAGTGGGATATTCCCACTGTCTTTCATTTTTCAACGTCAATGTAGCAGAAAACTCCAGAACTTAAACATATAGAAACAAAGGAGTTTTTCCCTTTCCACACTTGGAAATAACAAAACAAACGTGAGAATGAGATTGTTCTGTTCCTAACTTTGTCATGTGATTAATAAAAGGGAAAGAACTGAGTGTATTTTATGGGTTAGTGATGATGACTTTCCTATTGAAATACATGTGCTGCATTCAGCACTGTATTTTTAAGCACCAGCACAGACCTCAATGCAGAACAAAACAGAGAGAAAGACAGGATTTTGCCTTTGAAGGTCACAGTATTGTAAGTAAGCATTCTGTGCACTGGAAGTACTATTGGTGGAAAAATACTATGTGAAGTCTATACAGAGTTAAAGAGCAGGCAGTAACTCCCTAATAAAATTCAAATCAAAACCAATAATGATTTTATATGACAACTGCTGACTTACAGACACCACTGACACACACTTGAGAACATTATTTTTTCTAACATAAAAGTATAACAAAGTAGAGGTCACTGCATTCTTTAGAATTTTAAATAGTTTTTACTATGTTTCAACTCATAGCAGGTATATGGGAAAATATATATATAGTAGACCTAACTACTGAACAAAACCTGGATTAAATCATGCAAATTTTTCGTGTTAATTGTTAGTCTGATGAGACAATCATGTTATTTATGGGAGGAGTAAGAAGCAAACTAGGTTCTGTATAAATGACCCCAGAAGAACGCTTCCTAGTTGGCACTGTGGCATTATTGATATTAAAGTCAATTATTGGAACAGCTTGAAAGAAAATTCTGATGACATATTTACCTTGTTGTAAGATTAGCTTTTCACTACGTTTATTTAGATGAGGAAATATCTGTGAGAGCTCTTAGTTCAGTTTAATGTGGTGGTATATCAGGTTATGAACAATTTTGTTAACATAATTTTCTTTTTTAGATTGAGGAGATTACCTTTTAGATGGTAATTTTGATTGGTTTACCTTTTAGACTGATGAGATAAATGCTTTGCATATTATACAGTGGAAGGGATTTTCTCCTACACGTTGACTTGGGAACTTTTTTTCCCATAAAATAGAGCTTCTTCATCTTTTCCAGGCTTCTTTCTTGGCATCACAGTGATTAATGAGTTTAATTTTTGCAGGCAACTGCCAGGAGGTGCTGAGTAAGATGTGTCATGCTGATTGTGTGTAATGCCGCTCCTTTTAATTACTGGGATGATAACAATGCATTAATCAGGTGCATAAAAAATTCAACACTTTTCTGTAATGTGGAATATTGATCCATTTCATGAGGCACTGACTGTAAAACAATGATCACAGAAGTCCATTTTAAAGTGAATTTTGTATGATAAGCTATCTGTTAAAGATATTGAATCCTCCAGCGAAACATCATAACACTTTTTTATATAAAAAGCCACATGCTGCATTCTTACAGGTTTGTTACTTAGCCAAAACTCTTATTTGCTTTAGTAGAAGAGTTAAGCATGTTAAAAAACCCCAGTCCCAAAGTACAAAAGCTTTCATTCCTATGGATATTCTTTCAATAACTGAATTCTGAATATTTGTTTCTTTTCTGCATTTGCTTAAAACTGCATTTGGCCATATATTATACTTTACTAGTTCTGCAATTCATTATTCATACTCATTTACCTTTTGAGAAGTTTTTCATTCAGATATAAATAGAGATCATTTTGAGATGCTTCAGTAAAACTGTGTTTTGTGCTTGGATAAATTAAGGATTTAGTAAATCAAATATCTTTTGCTAACAGAGTGAGTCTGAGAAAGTGAGACTCAAAGCCATCAATGTAAAAAAAAAAAAAAGTAATTTGATATGTCAAACTTGCTGTTGCATGTAATTGAAAGTGTTAATTTTCAGTTCATTATTTGTGTAATGGGAAGAGATATTGCCTCCTAGAAATGTGTGTCAAGGACAGTGTTTCAGAAAGTTTGAGGCCTGAGCTGCAGGCAACAGGCATTTCAAAAGTGGGGTGTTTTTCTCCTAGAGAGAAGAGTGAATTGATTGTATAGAGGGGTTTGTAGGACTGCAGAAATCCTAACTTTGTCGTAAGAGATAATAATTTGAATTGTAACCAGAAGTCTATCTATACATCTGTACTGCTGTGTGTATGGGCAAAACTAGCTGTTAAAGTCTGTAAGAATCTCCTGTTCTGCCTCTTCTTGGTGAGTTCTTGGATGCTGAACTCAGTTATCCTCCAGCCATTAAGATACAGAGAGCTGGAATGTTTATTTCAGTGGAAATAGTTAGGCTCTGCTGACATCCTGTAACTCACCTTTTGAAATGAATAAAAATTGCAGCTTACTTGCTTCAAAAGGAATAGTTATAAACCTTATTAAAATCATGGGTTATATTTGCACAGAAGCCTATCATATATTTTGTGATTACTGAATACTGGACACTCTGATCTGCAGGTGATACACTTTTTATACTCTGTTTTATGGCTATGTCTATCATGAAACCAACTTATGATTTTTGCTGCCAGTTTAAAATCAGCCTGTGTTTCTGCAGTCTTCACTAGCCATGGTGATGATGTACACACTAAAAAATCTGCCAGAGAAAATGTATTTTTAAGCACTCAGGAATAACTGTGTGAAGAGGCTGAATCATCTCTCTGATAGTAGTGAACTGTGCCATAGGTTGGGATACCTCATGTAGAGTACTCGGCTCATGTTATTTCTCTTTCTGAGCTGGGAGCTCGAGTGCAGAAAGCAGAGACTGAGCCCAAGGTTGGAGCAGCTCACGTTGGTTTCCAAGGGGCTTTTAAAGTCATAGGAGGTGGGAAGAAAAAATGTGTGAGTATGTGCTGTTCTCCACCAATTTGTATGTTTTTGTTTGAGGAAAGGCCAGACTGAAGACAGTCCTTAGTGTATGTATCACAGCTTGGAAAATGCTCTTGGGCAGTCAGAGGATTTTTGTCCCTTGAAATAAAAAGCTTTATGTTACCTTGGGCTAATATATTTATGCTTGTGTTGATGCAGCAAAATCTCTCGTTGTAGTTCATTAACTGCAGGTTGGTTTTTCCGGGATTTTTGCCTGATGTGCTGGATGATTCCCTGCACTCTGCCGTGAGGTACGAGCGTTTCCATCCCGTGACCAAGGGGTGGCAGCGTGTCGTGATCGCACCGTTCCTATGGAGCTCTCGGCTTTTCCCTGCTTTTATAGGGAAGCACCAACCATCCACTTGTTTACATACTCACACCTACACGTGGGGGTTCTTCAAATCCTTACTGCTTTCTCTAGGTCTGAGGGAACTGATGGCAGTTTTGTAATTCTCTTTTTCACCTTCAGGGAGAAATATTTGTTTTCACAGCTCAGACAAAATGATTCAGCAATGGTTTTAAGTGGCCCCTTATTCAGACATGGGGGAAGGAGGGAAGATACAAATCTTCCTTCTAAGGGAATGTTTTTCTCTTTTCTCTCAAAGGAAAGCAAAAAAAGCACCAGTGTTTTCCCAAAAGCCTCTTTCACTCATAGTGGGTTGTGATACAGTGTATCTTTTCAAAAGTAATAATAATAATTTAAGTTTGTCGTTTCAAGGTGTTTCGAAAGATTTGTGGTCAAATACAAAAATACATAATGGAATGTATTTCCTAGTTAGATGCACAAATATTTATTTTGGATCAGTTTTTTAACAGATATATTCACCTTTGAAAATGTTATGTGTATTCATAAAATTGTGGGTGTTTGGTACTGATAAGATTCAGGGTGGGTGAGTTAACTGAGTTAAAGCATATTTTGAGTGTGTGCATTCATCTATAGGAATAGATCACTGGGCCACAATCTTTACTGCCAGTGTATAACTATAAAAGAGAGTCAGAATGGGCATTGGGCTCATGGATGTTTTGCAGCACAGACCAGTGCAGAAGGGAGGAGAGGGAGAGTGTGCTGGTACAATCCAGTAAACTGTTCTGAGGGGGGAATGGGCAGTGGTTTCTCCACAGTGGAAAGACAAGTCCTTCGCCACATTTCCACCTGTAGAGCATTTGGGAACCTAAATTTTCCACATGCAACCAGAGTTTTAATTACATGTTATTTTTTTAAGCACTTTAATTTAGAGAAATTTCATAGTTTATTTTGTTAAAATAGCACTTGAAAGTCTTCCCAAAGATTACAGCAAAGATTAATGCAGTTTTTAAGCCTTGGGGAACTTGTAATGTGGAGCTGGAGGAGAGGAAGAGAAGGGTCTGGTACTCATTCACTCTGCAAGCATTTAAGTTTACACGGAGGTACTGAAGTGTGTGAGGTAATTTGAAAAAGGCCGATATTGTGACTCTCTCCTGGTGAAAACTGAATATAGTTTTTAATTGTTTATCCCTTACATAGTGCAAATTATTTTACTCTAAACCTGGTGCTTGTTAGTAGAGCTCAGCTATTACATAGATTCTTCCATGAGCTGCAGTCTCTGTGCCTTTTAAAACTGCACTTATTATTATCTTCTGTCTGCCGATGGAGAAGTGGGGGTTGAGATGACACATGGACAGTTCATCTCAGCTCTACGGCAGTGATGGTCTGCTGGGACCCAGCCTTGTGAGCTATTGCCATTTCTGGTTCTGGGCCCCAGGGACTTTAAGACTAAAGAACTGTTCCAGTTCTCACCAAGGATATTCTTACAGGTGTAAAACTAATTGTGAAGTCTGGCACTTTTAAGTCTTTGCTGTATCTAGTACTCGTTTCTGACAGTGTTCCTGTGACATTTCAAATGTCTGATGTTTCCCTCTAGCTCTTCAAGGCTTTGGAGTTTGAGCTAAAGGAGATTTAAAGCATCCAAAAGGAAGGACAGGAATACCTTAATGCTTTCATTATAATATTTCAGGGAGGGGGTGGTTTGGGGCTTTTTATATTTCCTTTCTGTATTTGTTAATAGCATCTGCTCCGGCATTTCAAGCAGATTTCAGTCTAGGCAGACCTCAAAAGCAAATGCAAATTTCTCCCCAGGCTTTCTCTCTTGGATGTACAGAGCTACATGAAATGGAAATGCTGCAGTGGGAAATGCCCGGTAACCTCAGCTCCAGTTATACCAGAGTCATTAATTTTAAAGTGTTTATGACAAGAGTATGTATGTGTTCCTTATTCTCCATTAAAATAAGCTTGAACACTCTATAAAATAATGTAGCTGTGGTATTTTGGTCAGAGGAGAAACGAAGCCCATGCAGACTGAGCAATTACAGATGTTGCTGCAGGCTCCAAGCCCTATATCTGAAGACACTTAGTGAGCAGAACCCGCAGGAGGTTTACACAGGATCCCTCTGCCTGCTCCTTTCCTCCTGTTCTGGCAGAGGCAGAGGGAGAAGACCAGCAACTGGGCAGCAGCAGGAGGTTTGTTACTGTCTGTTGTCCCTTCTCAAGGGTATGAGCAGTGGTTTGCAGAGCCCAGTTTGTACAGTTTGTGTCTGTGAAGATGAATTCAAGTGTCCTGCAGTGCCTCTGGCTAAGGGGGATTAAAAAAGACTTTTATTTATAAGGCCAGCCTTTGGCAAGACAAAAGATATGAACTGCTAATAGTAGCAAAACAGACATTTATGCTTGTACCAGGGTCACAGAAAAGGAATCTGGTGGCAGCTGCTGCTGCTTGCTGGTTGGGTGGTATTGGAGGTGGCTCTGGGGTGGATGGCTCTTCCCATTTGCACCCAAGGCTTCTGAACCCCTTGTAAACCATAGGGCAGCAAGCCCAGCTCATCTCTTCCTCTCTCCCATCCCTCAGCTCTACCTCACAGGAGATGAATTCTGTGATTTTTTGCACTGCTGGGAAGTCATGAGTCAGTTCTTCCTCCCTATCTAACGGGTGGCTGCTGGCAACCTTATCTCTCTGTGCTCTGGCTCCCAAGGATGGATATCCCAGCAAAACCCCAGATGGCTCCATTCCAGCCACTTCCCAGTGATAGTCCCTCTGGCATTGCAAAGTTCAGCACCTGCTTGTGTCCCTGCTCTCCTTTCAGGATAGGCAGATTGGGTTATCTTGTGTTTCAGGGGAGCACAAGGAGACTTGAGCAGAGTGCAAAGAGGTTGTTGGGATCTGCTTTAAATAGAGTTTGACCTCTTGCATAAGAGACTGATTGTCCCAAGATAAGTTTATTGCATACACAGCTCTGAGATTTGCACAGATTGCTTGTGGGATTATGTTTCATGTGACCGCAGAATCCTATCTTTATTTGTTTGTCATTTATTGCTAAATCTTTCCTCATGTTTCTGTATAACCTGTATTAAATATGATTTGCCTTTGATTTTGTTTTTCTATTTCTATTTCATCTAGGTGCTAGAAAAGAAAAGCAATATTTAAAAGACTGAACTTCTATTACTTTGTTCTTAGGGAAGCTATAGAAATCAACAACCATGTTGCCATAGACACAAATGCTTTACAGTGAACCAAAGATTTCTACTTTTACTACTCTTACTGCTAGGCATATTGAATCTAAGCACTTTATTGATACAGTTCCTCTGCCTGCTCGATATTAACTTCTTCTTTTTCATTTTTTTCTTTTTTTTTAATATTTTTTTTATTTGGGTGTAATCCCAACTACAAGAGGAAACACATGGAGAAAACACTGAAGGTATTATAGTGCTTCACAATGGTGTCTCTGATAAAGTGGGTGCTGTTGAAGCAGCTTCTTTGTTCTGTTATGAACTGCAGCACAAACACTTTTCAGAACACATACAATGAGTCATTGCAAACAAGAGTAATTAATTAAAACTGACAGAGCCAAGGTTTAGGATCACAGTAACCCCATCTATTGTACTTGCCTTGTTTATATTCCCTGTGTTTGAGGGCAATGTGATTGGAAGAGGCTTCTTCAAGGAGCGGGTGATTCTCACTGATTTCTGGGCACAATACCTTCTGTTTGAGGGGGCATGGATCAGTGGTAGAGCATTGAAATAACTATTAGGGAAGTCTCGCAGCTCCTGGGTCTGCCACTGACCTGCTGCATGACCTTCAGCCAGTTATTTACCCCTGTGAGGCACGACCTGCATTTGTTGGGCACCATAAAGGATTCAAGGCCGTGACTTCATTTTTCACTTCACTGTGGTGGTGCAGAATTAAAGAGTTTTTGCTTTTGGCCTAAAGCTTTGGGCTAAAAAGAACCCATAGACAGAAACATGAGATTATTAATAATTAGTAGTGCAGTCATTAATTCTGACAGTGGCAACATTTGTGGGAGCATTGCTAATAACCAAAACAGGCCCTGATTGTGCTTGTTTATGGTGGGCTAAAGGTCTCCCTCATTACAATGTTTCACAGGCAGTGCCAGGAACTGATAATCACTATAATGCACATTTTTTCTTTTAGCTAAGAAAAGCTAATAAGCATCTGTAGTTTTGAAAATGTCAGATTGAGCCAAAGTGCATGCAATTAGATAAGGATAATGTAGCAGATAATAAGAAGATACACGATACTGGGTGAGCAGTTATCAGACTGTTGTGCTTTGGCTGCTGGAGTGCTACGTGTCATGTAAAAGGGAGCGGTGGTTGGCTGAGGGGAAACATGCCAAGAGTTGTCAGAAATGGAAACGGGAGCTAATATGGTAAAGTGACAAGGTTGGTCCTGGGGGAGCATAAACATGGATGTCAGGCTTTTGATAGATGGAAGAATTGTCCGGGTTAAAAGTCATGTACTTGGGAGGTGGGAAAGGCCACAGAGGAAAAAAAAAAGGAAGCAGATATGGAAAGGAAGATGGGCAGAATGGAGTAATTTGTGGTTGCTGTCTCTAATGTTTCTTTTTTCCTTTCTTCAAAGACTCTCTGCCTTGTGTGTGTGTGGTGTCTGGGCTGTCCTGGCAGCTTTAGTGTGCTAAAACCTTTCTGAGACAACTTCTTTGCCCAAAAGGAGACATGGCCATGATGCACTCATTAAGAGCCTGGGTGTGAATTTTCAATCAGTGTCCTCAGTTTAATTTGCCTCTGGGGGAAAGAATGAGGCAGACTCTGGGAGCAAGATTAAAAACAAGAGGATGAGAAAGAGATAAGGGACAACGAAGGGAAAGAAGAAAGAGGAAAGCCATGAGGCACGGAACAGGATGTCAAGTCTGATACTGGAAGAGAAGGAATTTTGCTTCTAATTTTTTTTTTTGCTATGGGGCAAAATATTTCTTGTGGCTGAGACAGAATATTCCATATTTTCCTTTTACTCCTACTTAGCCTAATCTAGCGGCTGGTTCTTGACAGGAGGGCAGGTTCTTTTTAATCTGAAAGAATAGGCATTTTTGTCTCATGTTTTTTCCTGAAATATCTCTTCTAGTCTTATTTGACCTCTCATGAAGCATTCTGATGCCTCCAGAGGGAAGAGATTAGAAGCCATTTCTGCTGTATTTTGGTTCTATGATAATTTTTACCGTTTTTTTCCTCTTTCTAATTCATCAAATATTTAATATCTTTAAAAAATACCTGACAGAAAAGCTGTATAGTTCTCATCCTCTTCTCTTCTGTAATGTCTTTAAGAAGGTATCTTATAAATCCTTAACTTGTGACTAGCTATATAGTGTTACACATGCAGTCTTAGGAAAAAAAAATTATTATTCTTATGATAGGTTCTAATTGTGAATAACAAATTCAAGGTATATTTTGTCACTTACAAAACACTGTCTCTTTACATTTCAGTTTACACCAGAATATATTCTCTTTTTTCTGTGTGTGTGTGTACTTTCAGCCCTGATTACATGTGTTTGTATTATAGGCTTGTATAGAAATGTGTGTTTGATGTTTGGAGAGGTCTCTAGGAGAATCCTAGAATCACAGGATTTTTTGGGTTGGATGGGATCTTAAAAATCATCTTTCCCATGGGCAGGGGCACCTTCACTGTCTGTAAGCATTTAAACTCAGGGGGGAGTTGAAATTCTCTTCTGTTTTATTTTTACAATTCAGTCAATAGCAAGTTAAATACTCTTCAGTAAGTTCTTCTCCAGGCATTGGGCAAACTTCATCTTAGAGGAGAGGGAAAAGGGAGGAAATCCACTGTCTTCTCTCAGATTGGGTCCGGAGGGAATACTTCCTTTCTCCCACAGATACAAGGGTGCTTATAACAACTGCACAGCTCTGTGGTGGCTCTGTCCTTGGATGGGCTAAAAGAAGTGCCTCATGGCACTGGGCAGAGAAGGTGAAGGTTAAGAGCAAGGTTAAAGCCAGCTTAATCCAGTCTGTACATCTGCATGTGAAATCCCTCAAATTATAACCGTGTTCCTTCTCTGTCTCTCCCTGTCTGAGCTAAGCTGGAGCTCTTCTGGAAATGGGCTTTTGGCAGATAGCACATGGCCACTGGGCTGGAAGGATGTGTGAGAATGCCACAGTCGGCTTTTTAAGTGTGCAGCTTAGTGTAAAATGTAGGGAGCAGCAGTGTGAATCGGAGGATTGAATTTGCTCTAAAAGTTCCACAAAAGGCTCCTCTTTTGCTGAAGACAGATTGTGCCAGTCCAACCTGAAAAACTGTAATTTAATTTGAAAGCACCGTTCTGCATTCCTTTCACCTGATCTCAATTGGTGACAAGCCATAAAATTTCTCTGTGGTCCGCTGGAGTTTAATAGATGAGAATTTCCTAACTTCATAAAACGATTAAAAGCACTCCAAATGTATACTATTAGCAAGGCTTCTGTGAGACAACTCAATCAGGAGGCTTCAGGGCCCTTTGAGAAAGGTTTTGTGAGCGTTGCTTGAAAGGCAGATTGCTGAGACGGGTAATAATTGAGGGAAAGACTAATAAACTGCAAGACTTAAAGTAACTTAGAGAAAAAATGATAAAGGATGTGTGTAACAGAGGTTTTTCCTGTTTTACACAACACTGTGAAGATGAATTGTACAAGGATCAATGTCTCTAGCAGGGATAAGTGATAACTGTGGGGCTCATTTTGGCAGCAGCCCACTCCTGTGTTTTTCTTTAACCCAGCACCTTGGACAGCACTGAAAAGCAGAAAGAAGCGGTTTGGTTTTGTGTGTACTGCCTGTATCTCATCTAGAAAACTCATCTTCCTCCAGCATGTTGGATCATAAACCAAAAACTGAATCCACTTTCATCAAATGTTTGTAAGTAATGAACCATTTCAGGACAGCTCTGTTCTGCTCAAGGCGTTTCTACAAACAGAAGAAGGATGATTTATCGAGTGATTGTACAATACATGTTGGGCATTTGGGACGGCCTTTCCTCTCTCCCTCTCCCTCCTTTCATACAGGCTGGCTGTGACTTTCCAAACAAGCAAGAAAATGTGACTGGTTTATTTTCCTGTTCCATTTGTTTTCATGAATGCCAAGCAGAGGCTAGTTAAGGGGCAAATGGGCAACCAGACATTTGGAAACTGAGCCTCTTAATATCACTTTAGACACCCCAAATTTCTAAGATTGGGTGAAAAAATCTGGTGGCTGCTTTTAATCAGATGGTTTATTTGAGAGTTTGTCTATTGATATAGCTGAACTTTTGGATGAAAATTTAGAATATATCTCAGTTAGTCTTTAGTTCTCTTTTCTTCCTCTGGAGCTCAGAGCAGTCCAGCAAGGTACAGCACCAAAATACGTTCTTTACATCACAGTGACATAATCTTCAGAGTTTCCAAATGTAAATTTGTGTGCTTACTATAAGGCAAAGAGGCTTTTTATACTTAATGGGTCTTATGTCTTATCAAAGCAGGAGATTAGAATTTTCCATGACTTAGTCTCTCCCTTTTGCTGACAATGGCTGAAATGGAGAATCTGCCCATCCTCAGGATATCTATCTAGAAGAAATTTTCACTGTCAGACCCAGGCATTTCCAGCATTTTTCTTGGTCAGCTTCAATAATCACTGATTCTCATTTATTCAGGTCAATGGGCCCTTCTCTGAAGACAGTAAAGTTTTTAAAATGAAGGATATTGTTGGAATAAGAATTGATAGCTCTAATCTGGTCATAAATTGTTTTAGGCAGGAAATAACAAGATGTTTAAGATCTTGAGCTTTGAAATATTGAAATAGTCTTCTAGAAAGACTGGGAGAAGATAAAAGTTTTATCTAGCTTTAGGCTAGATTTAGAAATCTTACTTTTATGTGATTGTATACCTGCCCTTGGAAGCCGAGAAAACATAGGGGCCACTTTTGCAACTAAATCTATTGAAATTTTGCATGAGCCAGTGAAGAGGTCTCTGCCTCCAGCTAGGTAACAGGAACTCAGTTTTGATTATACAGGCTAAACATCTTTTCAAAGAGTCTCTTGAAGAGGTAAAGGTTATTAGATTCCTTGTTTGTTAAAAAAAAAAATAATCACAGTAAAATGGGTTTTACAGGGCTGAATCTGTCCTTTGAACATACTTTTAAGAAAGTTCAGTCAGGTTTATTTGAGAGTCCCTTGATTGCTGCATTTCAAACAGGTTGTGTCAGATGTATATGATATTTCTCTAAGCATTTCCAGCTTCCTCCTCTGTTGGCCAAACACTTTTCCATTTCCAGAGGCAAGATGTCAAGAGGTCTGTCACTAGGAGGGCAGCAGCATCTATAGACATTTATGCTGCAAATGTTCTGTGTGGGAAAATCTAATTCAGAGCTGTTCCTTTTCTCTTATTGTTGTAGAATTGTATGTTCTTTTTTTGCTTGGCTTTAGTGTTTCTACACAGTGTCCCAGAGTCCTTTATAGACAGTAGCTTTGCCTATCTCCATAACAAAGACAGTTTGCAAAGAAAAGCCTAAGGATGAGAAACTCAGAAGAATATCAGACAATTTGTTTTCTGTTATTGGACCACTACAGTGTATGAACATGATCTCCAGACTACGTGAGGTGCAGATTTTGGTATGTGAAGACAATTTAGTAGCTCAATACATTCAAGTGTTCGAGAACACTGAGCTGAGTTTGAACAGCCTTACTGAGTATTTTCCTTTTTTAATACAAATCACCCCCAGGCCATAGGAGCAGTGCAGCTCATGTGACAGAATTGCCCAGCTGTGAGCACCCAAGTTCATTAAGTCTCTCTATGACTCAGAAACAGGCAGAGCAAGAGTTCACTTCATGTAGGAACACACTCGAAGCCCTTCAGTGTGAACCCTTGGCACTGCGTGGGTACAGAGTGGGTTTAACGTGTTAGAAGCTTAGAGTAATAAGACACATTGTTTTAGAGACCTCACCTGGAGGAGAAAAACTGCCCATTGCTGTGTGCCATTTGTCTAGTGAGAAGCCTGGGATTGGTTCTCAGCCTTGTTCCAAACCCCGTGTCCCAGCATGAGCTCTTGGCTGTTGCTGCAGACCCAGGAGGGGTTTGGTCTCTCCTTTCCTTTCTGAACACAGGAAACACAGAAGACTTGTAAAGAAAACTGAGGAAAAGTGAACGTGGCTGGGTGGTGGTGGTGGGAGAAGTGCTGGGATGTAGGGCTCTGCTCCTCAGCAGATGGTGAGTGTAAAAATTACCCAAGAAGGGGTACCACAGGCAATGCCAGGCAATTCCTGTTAGCTTCTTCCCCTCAGTATCCCTAGTGCTGATTTTTCAAGCTTGCAGTGGGCCCAAAATGTTGCCTGTGTAGGAATGGGTGTGAGTAGCTGTGTCCTTTGCTGTGTCTGACCCTGAGCACTCGTGAGAACTTGACCCAACAGCACAGACTGGTTTAGTGCAGCCACTTCTTCAAATCAAGTGATGACACACATACGTGTGAAGATGTTTAATGTAGCAAGACTGCTCTGAGGAAGCAGATCTCTTACCAATTATTCCAGCACTGGGAGAGGAAAATGGTCCTCTCTCCCTTTCTGAGCAGTGCAGGAGGGGAACAGCAGAAGTGGTTCTTTCTGAAATGGGTGCTGAGGGAAAGCAGTGATGGCGATGTTTTATCAGTGTGGTTAGAGGCAAAGGATGCAGTCGACAGCTTTGCACAAGTGCAGAGGAGTGGATTGGGTGCACAGGACAGTGGTGATGTTGATGGGGTGGAAATTGCCAAAGTAATCTCCAGGTATCTCACCCCAGCATCAGAGGGAAGGCAAGATGCACGTGAGCAGTAAGTCAGCCAAACTCATGGCTGAGGCACGTGACTGGGAGTTAGAAAGCTGGCTTCTCTTCCTGTGTGGCATTTCATTTTTTGGGAACATTTAAATCCCTGCGTTGTATTGGGCAGATTTTCCAGAAGATTTTGGTTATGCAATAAAAGTCATCTGTTATTGTTTCTACGCTGCTGTTAAGATGAAGTGTTCTTATTATATCCTATAATCTTACTTGAGCTTTCTGCTCTTGATGGTTTTTCTAAGCCCTGGGCTAAAAGGCATTGTGATAGAAATTATTCACCCAACAAAATGTCCAAACTGTGAAGCACTAAAACTCTTTCCTTTTTTTTCCTACTTCTCAAGAAAGCAAAGATCAAGCTGTAGAGTTTATACTGCTTGAAAGTGCTAATATGTGTTGAAGACTCAGGATTTTTGGGTTTATTTGAGCTGGAATTTCACATGCCACCAAACACACAGTCGATGTAAATCAGTGCCTCCCCAGGGCTGTGTCTGCCCAAGGGATGAGGGTCCCTCGTGCCAAAGCTGCATGTGCAGGGCTCAGTGCTGTGCTCCTGTGGAAGAGCTGAGGGTACCACAGGCACTTTGTTGCGCTGATGTAGTGCAAGCTTTCAGCTGCTGATCATTCATATTAGTCAGAACTAATTTATCTACTCATTACTCACCCTGCTGTAAACCTTCAGGTGCTGATAGAGGTTTTTCAGGGCTCCATTACAAACCTCAGCATGATGTTACAATAAACATCAGAGAAATCACCACCATGTCAGGCATTCAAAAAACATCAGCAGTGCTGGACTTACCATTGCTAGTGAATCCCTTCATTCATTTTTACTTGTATTCATTACTCTAATTTCCTTGTGTGCTTTGTGTGTCTTTAATTAAATGATTGCATGTCACTGTCGTTGTGTTTGGTTTTTTTGCACAGGACCCCTCTTCCTGTGCTCACAGTCGCTTTAATGAAAAGCTCTCCAACATTTCATTTTCTGCCTGTTGTTTAATGTATGGCCCTGGGCCTTAATCTGCACTCTCTTCAGACACTGTTTAATTTTCTCTTGGGCTCTTTTCTAGCATTTACTTCCACAATTTTTTAATGCTTCTCAAAACCTAATGAATTTGTTTTCATGGGACAACTGCTGAACATGAGGAAGGGTTCATTCCCCTGAGCTAAGGAACTATTCTTAAGGTATCCTAAATCCCGAGATGTAAAGACTATTTCTGTGAAAGTCTAAAACACGGATCTATAACCTCAGTGGCAGTGCTGACCCTCAGCATTTCTCAAATAGCATCAGAAGTCCCAGAGGTGAACATTTGTGAAGTGACACTGTAGTGCTCACTTAGCAAAATTCAGCTTAAATGTTTTTCCCAGCATCACAGAATCTGGCTGTATGAGAGACAGGGAAATCATCTATGTCTTCAGTATGTCTTGCTTAGTCATGAAATTGTCCCTCCTCCGTCTTTCCAGCTCAGTACTTCACTTACTGCATGCTGTTGCTTTCCAGTCATGCATGTCACCATGGGCCTCACTAATTCCCTCGTGAAGCCTTTGCATTAGAAATCCCTGTGTGCTGGAGTATGAGGCTAAGTTAAGGTTGCATTGGACTCTGTCAGCTCTTCAGAGACCCCCAAAATTGTGCTGTGCCTGGTGTTAAAGCAATGCTTGTAGGGAAAAATAATATCTTTTATTAGGGTAACTGGTCTTGTGGGTAGAAAAACTTTCAATTGTATGAGCCCTTCAGATTCCCCTTACATCAGCTGACTTCTCCCTAAAAACTACACCTCTTTCATGTCCCCAGCTGAGGCTGCAGAAACAGCCCTCTCTTACTAAGCAAGCAGGAGAACAAGAGGTGGCATTATATGTCAGCAAATGGAGTCCCCAGTGGTTCATTAGTAGATTAAATGCAGGAGAGTGACCACAGACCTTTGGGTTAATGCAGTAACTGAAAATAATTTTGTTCTCATCCTCTCTAAGAATCAGCTGTTGTGGGGAAAGAGGTCCCTTTTCTCTCTGGTGTCAGAGCTGTCAGAATGCAGGAAATATGTAAGAATTAATTGGGAATGCTGAATTCTTTTCCGATAGCAAAGGGTGTATTTTAGTAATTTCTACCTGACTCATTAGGAAATTTGATCAACAGCTCTGACACCTTTCCACTGTCTGTTCCCTTTTGTATGCATCTGGCTGTCTTCTGTTAACATGCATTGGCAGTAAATTATTTTGGTAGAACTTCCCTTTCTGTTGGTATTCATACAGTTCCTGGCACAGAGGGGATGTGGTTTGTCCTGGGGTAATTAGGTAAACTTAGCTGAGCTGTTGTCCAAATAAACTGATTACTTTCTAAACTCTCTAATTGCAGTTTACATTAAGCTGACAAGGTTGTCCTGACTTCAGGGACAGTTTTGGCAAAGACAATTTAATTTAGACTAAACTAAAATAGAAGAAGGGAGTTGTAACAATCTGTCCAGATGGGTGAAATCATCTTTCAGAAAGTTTCCTAATCACAAATACACAGGATTTTATTGTGTGTTTTATACAAGTCCTACCACCTTGTATAGATAATTAAAGAATTCTAGGAGCAAACTTTTAAACCCAGGTATCCAACTTTCCAAGACTGTGCTAGACCCCCATGGCTGAGATTTCTCTGACCTACATAATCATTTAGGCTGATCCATGCAAAGTGGAACAGCTCACATGGAAAAGAATGACAGTATCCCCTCCAAGCATATTTCCAAAATCTTTAGCCTGGGATATACAAGGATGAAATTCTAGGAGGTCAACAGCGGACCAAAAACAACTAAGTGAAAAGAAAAATATCCACAAAAACATAAAGCACAACTATTTTTTTCATGTTCCTTCTTGTTATCATGCATATCATTCTGGAATTTTGTATTATTCTTGTTGTTACTTCACCCAATTTTCCTCTACTGAAGCTATTAAAAAGATGTTTATCTTTATGTATCTTCAGTGTTTTTATTGCTGAGAAAGAATAATTGAAATCTTGTCTCCCATTCATCTTCCTGCTCTGTGTGATACTGTATCTGTGTTGAGTTTAGGCAGAACTTCACAGCTGATGTAACACACTTCGAGGATTTTCCTACTTTTAATAAGACAGAGTATCCTTAGGGTTTTAGAAGAGTTCCCGGAGGAGTCAATAGGAAGAAATGTTCATCATTGCTTAATGGAAAACAGAAGTCTTCCTGCTAAGAGAGAAATGCAGCACCACAGGATTTTTTATTTTATTGCTTTATATTACAAAAGATCTGCTTCTAAATTCTCTGAGGCTAGAGAAACTTCAGGCAGCTGGAAAATAGAAATTTTCCTTGTCCTGAGTGGCTCAAAGGACTAAATTTGAGGAGGAAAATTAAAAGAAACAGGTTTATGAATGAATGCAGAAGAAATTATTCATGTGTTTGCTCTGAGGACACAAATGTATTTTGGGGAGAAGATTTGCACACAGTTGGCCACAAAGAGAAAAACAAGCTTAAAGTGTGGTCTGTTTGGAAGTAAGGTTAGTAAGGATGAGATTCCTGAGACTGTAGAGAATTCTTTCTGTAAAGAAAGTTCAATTTCAGTTTGTGGCCTGTAAATACTTAGTAATTTGTGTTCAGGAACGATAAATTATGGATTTAAGATCAAACAGGACAGTTTAGTACTTTAGTTTTAGTACTATGTCCTATGCTAAAAGGAGTAGTTCTGAACTACTTGGAGAAATAGCATAGATCTGTTCACTGTCTTCCATGATTATGTTCAATTCATCTGATCCCCTGGTCACAAGAATCTGATGGATTAGAGCTGTGATTCCAGGTTTGGATAATAAACCAGTAAAGAGCTCGTAGTTCTGAGAGCACCAGGCAATATTTAATATTCCCCAGTCACCCTGAGCTCCTGTGTTGGAAAGAACAGGAGTTTGCTGCATTGCTGGAAAAGTGCTGGCATATTTATTGCAAGCCAGGGCAGCTTGCACACCTGATGTTTGCAATGAGCTTGCACCTACCTGTAAAGCAGAAATCACAGAGTTTAGGCACATGAGCTGTTAAGTGGCAGCTCTCAGGCAGTTAGTGCCCTGTAAAGGCTAAACTAATCCAAATTACCTCACATTTCCATGGGCTGAGTGTGCACAAAGAAAGTTATTGCACATCAGCAGCCAAGTGATGGTTTTGTTGCTTGCTGCAGCTTGTCTGTTTGCACCTGAGCCCCAAGGAACAATCCATCCTTTAGGGATCCTGAACCTCAAGGAGCAATCCATTCTTAGCCTGTTTGTGCCTCTCCCAGTGGAGTCTTGGTCTGTGAGTGGCGCTATGACAACACACTGATGGACTGGTCAGTGTGGGTGAGAGCAATCTGCTGTGCTGCCTCAAATCTCAGACTAAACTTGTGATTTTCACTTGAATTTTTAGTACATAAATCTTCACTATCTCTGCCCTTACCCTAGTCATCTTGTTCTATATTTCCTGACTAATGATGACCTGTTGCTTTAACACTTCACTAATAATAATATATATTTCTCTCCTTCCCTGAGGCTGGTAGGAGTCTCTCACCTCCTCTGCAGATGGACAGCTCACGTCTCCTACCCCTTCCCAGAAGAAATGTCTTGGTATCCGTGTGTTGATTATATTTGCAAGATCCCTCCTTCACCCAGAATTCATAAGGATATGCTCCTGGCATGGCATTTCATCATGTCAGCCTAAACTGGACTGTAATAAGATAAGAAATGGTGCACTTACTAGAGAAGGTAAACTTAATTACAATCATATCATCTCTTCTGGTTGTTCTCACAGGTCAGACATGATCCATGGAATACTTCCATCCATCCATCCATCCATCCATCCATCCATCCATCCATCCATCCATCCATCTCTTTTAGTTTAGTGAATAAGAACAGGAAGGTGCTTGCTCAGGAAATGTTGCCCTTCCTTTGGCTGTGGAATAAGGGGAGCTGCTGCTTCCAGGGTTGTGTGGCAGATGCTGGGAGCCAGAGCCGTGCTTTGTCCTCTCCAGGCACATTCCAGCAATGCAGGAAATGTTGGTGCTGAGCATGGCTGGAAGGCACCTTTGAACCTGCAAAGTGCTACCTTGAAGTTGAATGGTTCTGAAGCTGTCAGACTGACACCTCTCTTCTGCAGGTCATGAGCTTCCAGGAGCTCTGAGCTTTGAGCTGGGAACTTTTTGAGTGTAATCGTGATCTGACCATGCCCCAGTGACAGAGAATCCATCGAGGTGTTTAAGTCATGCAGCCACCAGTGACTTTGCTCTCAACTATGTGCCTCGTTTTTCACCTGGATTTTTCTGCATTTTTCTGGCTTCAGATTTCAAGTATTGATGTCTGCTGGGAGGCTGAAAACCTTTCTATCATTCAATATATTTGGTAGGGGAAGAAACTAGTGTTTTATGAATGTGGGCCTGTGCTAATGTCACTTTTTTTTTAACTTCTTTTCCTGCATATGACATTTAATGTCATTAAAAAAACCCCTCTTCTTTTGCTGCTGCAAATGTTTGGAAAAGAATTACTGCAACTGTGGAGGTAGAACTGCAACTCCTGTAGGTGTAGCCATGTCTGATAAAAGGTTATTTTGACTGGGTGCCATTAGGAATTTAGTCCTGGCAGCACAAATCTCACTGTGGGCTCCTCATGGCTGCCAGAGTCAGGAAGTTTGTGTTTGCATGGCCAACCTTGCTGAACTTGCTGCTGGGACTTAACTGCTCCAGGGACCTGAACCTGCTGGAACAAAGCGAGCGTGGGCTGCAGTCTCCTGTCACCGGGTATGAAGATATACTGTGTTTCTTAATTTATTTCTCCCTGATCCCTATCTCTTGTCATGAAATTCAAATTAATTCTTAACACTTAGGAGTCAGAAAATTTCCTGTTTATTGTCTATATGGGACTGATCAGAATGGAAATTCTGTGGAATGATATTGCTGAATTTTGAGTGAACAAGCTCACTTCCAGTAGTGTTTGCCTGTTGTATTTTTAAAGGAAAATGAAGGTTTAGAATGTACCACTTTTTAATAATAAAACATATTACAAATAATAAGAATAATTAGCTTGAACATTAGAGTCTGGTGTGGGAAAGAACTGAGTTTTGCTGGGGTTTGGCATTTAAGTATCTCTGTGGAGCTGGCCTAGAATCTTGCACCTTGGCCATATAAATGATGGATTTGTGGCTTCTGTATGCAACCCCATACGAAATTTAAGGATAAAAGAAAGAAAATGGAGTAGAAAAATGGATGAGGAGAGGAATAGCCTGTTCTCTTACACAAAATGTACTATAGGTGTATGATGAAACACAGCAGCCTATTGAGAGAAAAAGCAGAAATAAAAAAATACAATAATGGTTGCAAAAGAACCAAGAGAATAGTCTGGGAATATGCGCAGAAAAACATTTTGACAGAAGCCACTACTGATGCAGAGAGAGGGATTAATTTCTCTTTCCTGTTAAAGGGGTAAGAGGGTAGATGGTAAACTAACCTGGATAACTTTGGGTATTTTGAAATGGAAATTGAAGCTGCTGGAGAAGCTGATTTGCAGAGATCTGATGATTCACCAGATAATTTCCAAGCCCTCAGCACTGCAGCTGACTCTGGTTTTCCTGGTGTGCTTAGGTGATTCACAGGTGCTTCACAGGATGGCCCTAATGTTACTCCACTGGGAAAAACATTTTCCAGCTGAAATTCTTAACACAGTTGAAGTGCTGAGGAGAGAGATGAGAGCAAGAAGGTTATCTTCTATCCTTCCAGAATGGGCTTTTCTGCATAATACATTCTTGTGTTTGTCCAGTTTGACTTTAAATTATTCAAAGTGTGGGCATCCCTGAAGTAACCTGTTTCATAACTAGAATCTCAATGAGCCCCTCAGTTCACAGAACAAACCCCTCTGCATGCCTCTGGAGAGCTGCATGTGCTGATTTGGGATGGGATATGGGCCATGGAATATAAATTGTTCATGGCCAGCCGCAGGGCCTGAGAATGACCCCGTGATCTAAGCTGTGGATCTCAGCTTAAAGCAAACCAGCTGACCCTGTGAGCATTAACCTCTCTCTGTAGGCAGTTTTGCAGTGCCATCCTGTAAGGGCCATGAGGGGTGGGGGTTTCAGTGGAGCCTGGGTTATAGCTGCTCTATGGGGACACCATTAATGGGGTGACACGTGGTGTGGGGTTTGGCATTGCTCTGCCATTCCTCTCAACTGCCAGTCTGCAGATCGATGTAGAGAGTAGTGAACTCCTTACTTTTCAGAAGCAAAGTCAATGGAAATTCCCAGGGAAGCATTGGACTCCACATTGATCAGTTGGTGGAAGCAAGTCAGTAGGGCTTGTTTTTCAGCTTCATCTGTGCATGTCTGTTTTGCCACCTGGAACAGTCCTGGACACCTTTCTTTCCCTCCTGGGAGGGAACATTGTACTTTTCTGCTCCCTTGTTGCTTCTGGGATGGTGCACAAGATACGGAGGCACTCAGAGGGTTCCCATCATGATCCCTGATCCATCACAGGACCAGGTGTGCTGCCCTTGTGTCTCGTGTGTCACCTGGCAGGATGTGCATGTGCTGCTCTGTTATACATATCACAAACAGGGAGAGGAGCACCCAGAGCACAGCACAACCTAGTTCCTCTGTTCCTGCTGCATCCTAGGTTCTTCCTGCCACAGGACAGCAGGAGAAAAGATCTTTATGGGTTCACCAGTGCACTATCATGGAGAAATAGAGGAGACAAACATTGAAATGAAAGTTGTGTGGCATTAATATTGCCAATTCCCAGCATCTGTAAACTCAAGCCTCCACAATTTAAAATTTGATTAACTTAATCAGGAAATTAAACAATTCTAAGTCCCTTAAGGCCTTTTATGATTTGCTTCTATAAATTCAGGTGTTGAGCTTCTAAAAGAAAGCTGAAGTCACCAAGTAAATTCTGGTACTAAAACACAGCAGAGTTCATACTGGATCACTCTAAAGGTCAAAATAGTTTCTTTTTTCATCTCCTTGACAATTGTCAGTAGAGATTGCCTGGAGAAAGACTATTAGACAAGTATAAACAGATTGTGTAGCTCCCCCTGCGTGTCCTCCCCGCAGCCTGTGGCTTCTTCTGTGCCCAAGGCCACATCATTGGATTTTTCATACAAGCACATATAAACTTCTGTCATACACAGAATCCTGGGGCACTGAGCTTCAGAGATTAATTCTCTGCTCTTGGAAAGGGAAAGGAAAGAATAAAAGGTCTTTTGTAAGAAGAGGATAAAGTGAAAGAAACACTGCTGTTCCTGCACACCTGAGCCCTGGTGTGCCCTTCACTTCTTGCTCTACCCCTGCAGTGAAACCATCAGTCCTGTGTTTCCACATAGGACCTGGCCAGCCCCTGTCCCCTTTTATTTCTAAGAATAAGTAAGGTAAACTTTTTTTTTTTTTTTTTGGGACACAGTGGAATAGTTCCCCTTATGTCCTAACTCAGTATATCAAGGAACAGGGCTCCCCTCTGAAGTCTAAATTACTGCTTAGAAAACAGAGAAACTGGGACAGAGGCTGACCTTGTATCTAGTCAGAGCAATGCCTGGATGCAATGCAATAAATTTGCCAAACTACTTTAAGCGGGAAATTTATTGTTTGCCAGCAAGGTGAAAACCCCATTTGGTTTCCCTAAGTGAGGGTGACCAGTGAAGGTCCGGATATTCTAAAGGTCTCTGGATTGCATTAGCAGTATGTTTGGAATACATGGTGTGGGGAGGAGAGATGGGGAGGGCAGATGAGATTCCTGAGAATTTAACATGCTGCTTCCCAAGAAAATGTGTGGGAGCCCAGCCTTGCTGTGCTTTTGCCCCCGTGCTGTGAGTTTGTGCTGGAGCAGGGAGAGAAGGCACCAGTCGGGTCTGAGCAGTGTGACTCAGACTTCACTTTGATTTTCAGCGTCCAGGTGAGAATTGCGTAAAACTCACAAGTTTCAAGCTGCTGTAGAAGTTCTCCAAATTTCCAGGAAAAGAGGCGAAGATAAAAGGAAGGGAAGACAAACTGAGAAAGAGAGTAAGGGACAATGCACACAAAAAGGAGGAAAGAAGAGATGTGTGTCTTTGCTTTTCATCTCAGTGGCTTTGCTACCAGGCTGGCACGCTCGTGCATTGTAATGCACTTTGCAAGTTATAGGGTGGTTTGAAGCCACGTCTGGTATCAGAGACGGGAGTGAAAGTATAAAGCTGTCTGCCTCCTCCCCTGAAACTCACTCCTTGCCTTGGCTGTAAGCCACTAATCCACAATTAAAATAGCATGAACAGGATGTGTCACTGAAATGAAGATCACAGTGTTCCCTCAAACCCTCTGGTGGTGCCCTCCGGAGGCCCTGCGACAGAAGGTGAGCCCAGTGTATGGCTTGCATCCCTTGGGCACTGAGGTGCAGGTAAAAGGCTTTACAAGCACAGCCAGGAATTTATGGCAGGAGCAGATGAGGAGACAAAAACAAGAATATAAAGCAAGTGACAGAACTGGAGACAAGACAATTATGAGTAAATTGCCTCTTCTCTCCCTCCTTTTCCAGCACTTTAGTACTGAGAACAGGCTCAGCATTGTCAGCAATAAAGAAATGTTCTCTGTCTCCAAGCCATTCAGCATGTCTTTGGTAAATCAGCAATTTGACAATCATTGCAACAGCAGAAACCTTGCTTTGCATTGGCACTGCTGTGTGGCCTACACGAGCTGATGGAGCCACACTGTGTGGGACTGCAAATGAAGGGCCTAAGCCACAGCTCCTTTCACTGTGCAGTTTCAGTCCTAGCTGCTTGGAGACTGGTACCACACATAAAAGATTCTCAAAGATCTTTGTTTTCTTGAGGCAATCCTTGAAACCTCATGATGTTTCATCAGCCTCAAGGCACCTGATAGTGGAACAGCCCATCTTCCTGGCCTGTAAGATGGCTTATCGTCCTGTTGTGGATTTTTTCTGTAGAAAACTCTGTTGAACTCAATTGCCCAAGCTTGTAGTAATGGCCAGTTAGATGGTCGGGTGCTCTGGCTTCTCCCACTGCTCCAAGTGCTAGTTGTGCCCCACATTTGCTGGTTCCTTGGCATCTGCTAACTAATGATACCTCTTGAGCTCCACAGCAGATCTGAACCTCTTTAGAGTCACATTGACTTGAGGCTGTGCCCACACATCCCTTAAGCACGGGTCAGTTGTGCCCTGACCCCAGAGCCACACCTGCCTCCAGTGTGCTCTGTTTCAGCTGCTGAGGTCAGCTTGCCCATGCTGCCTCCCTGGCCTGAGATCAGGAGCTCCAGGCACTCCTCATGGGGCTCCTGGCTCAGCAGAAGTCCCACGTTCTCACTGCACACTGGTTTAAGCATGTACTTAAACCCGTGCACATGTAAGACCTTTGCTGAGTCAAGGTAAGTGACAGCAAACTCCTGTGCCATGAATAGCAATGAAAGCCAGAAAAAAATTTTAAGGGCACCATTAACTTGAAAATCCCACTCTGCCTGAAAATTGTATCTGTTCTAATTAGCGGTAGCGCTGTGACTGAGAGAAAGTAGTAAGGCATAAAATGTCTCTCCTCTTAGGCTGATAATTGTTCTCTTGATTGTGCTTTGAGCTCTGTTGTTCTTACTGCTTTATTTGTTTTTTCATGCCTGCTTTGTCTTTGCCTTGTGCATTAGCAAAAATCGTAGAATCCAAGAACCGTTAAGGTTGGAAAAGACCTCCAAGGTCATTGAATCCAACTATTAACCCTGTTCACCACACAACCATGTCCCCAAGTGCCATATCCACATGTTTTTATAACCTTTCCAGAGATGGTGATTCCACCACTTCCCTGGGCAGCCTGTTCCAATGCTTGAACATCCTTTCAGTGAAGAAATTTTTCCTAGTATCCGATCTAAACCTCCCCTGGTGCAACTTCAGGACATTTGGTGGCTTTGCTCTTGCCTGTGGCACTCTCCTTGCCTTAGGCTGTGCAGAAGGGCACTTCCCTGGAGCAGCAGCAGGAGGACTCACAGTGCTCTTGCTGGGTTTGGTCTCTGCAGGTGTCTTGCTTTCCCAAGGAATCCTCTGTGGGCAGGGGAGCAGCCTTGCTGACTTGCATGATGGGCCTGGGGAGCCAGCAGGCATCTTCCATTGCTGATCAATAGCACCTTTCTCTCCCTTGCCTGGCCACAGGAGGAGGGTTAGAAGTATTTTTCAATCTTTGTGTCTCATAGCAATGATGGGGATCTGAAATGAATTAACTGCCAGCACCAGTGCTGGGAGCCAAGGGCGAGTTCTGGGGCAGGGTTAAACTTGTTTTTCATCCCTTTGCTGGGGCTGTTTCTGTCTTCCCCACAGTGTGTCACCCTATGGCCCTACAGACATTTGTGTTCCTGGCAGAGGATGGAGAAGGCAGGAAGTTTTCTGGCTGTGGTATCTGTTTAACAACTTCTCAAGCCATCTTTGTAGGAGCTGTAGTGTTTAACACCATGGAGCAAATGGGTCCTGCTGTAGTGAGAGCAATAGAAATTCTCTCAGTTAACCAGTTTCCCCAGCTGTTTCCAGTCTTTCAGCTATCCTCCAGTCCCAGCTAAGTGCTCTGTGGGTCACTTGAAGCTGTTTCCAAGACTTCTCTGCAGCTTGGCACCCAACTCTTCCTCCACAGTGCAGCTCCCAGCCTGGGACCAGCAAAAACCACAGTATTTTGTGGTGTGGGGCTGTTGGACAGGGAAGAAGTTGTGATTTATGGGACTCTCCCCTACCTTTCTACCTGTCTGTCCAGGTGTGTCTCAGCACGACAAGCTTTGTGCCAGGCCCTGATGCTGCCTAACAATCTGCAGGGGAAAAAAAATTTACTGAAAATTCTGGTAACTCCTCAGTTTTGAAAGAGAAACACGGTGTGTGCACCTGGCAGCTCTCAGCAGAGTTGCCAGTGAATATATAAACTCTGGCAACTGCTCCAAAAATCCAGTGACCTGCTGATGTCTGCCCCTCAACTGCTATTTTAGTTTTGATGACTGCTTGGATTTTGGTTTATAGCAATTGTAAAGGTGTCTCTGCTACAACCACACAAGTTTTTGCACGATGGGAGGGGGGCATACACTGTTTATATGGCCCAGAATGAAGCATAGTTGTGTGCTGAGCTGACACCTGTTTGGGAAAATAGTTCAGCAAATAACTTTAATTATAGCTGTTGAATAGGAATTCCGAAAAAAGGTTTTTGTCAAAGATATGTACACATCTGGATTTCACAGTTTTCTTGCTGTCTGTGGAAGGCTTTGATTTCTGATTGTACAAATATGTTAAGTTTAGGACCCTGATTATGCCATCATTTATGGTGTCCATGACTTGTTTTTACCAGAATTGCCTGGTGTCACAGTGATTTCTAAGGAGCAATAGCCAGTGTGTGAGATGTGTATTTCAGCTCTGCAGGTGTGGGACCAGGGATGGGCTCTAGGATGTTTCTCTCTATAGCACCTGACAGGCTGAGGCCTCTGCTCTTACAGTGGCAGAAGGATGAGGCTGGGCAATAAATCTGTAGCACTGTGGGATCAGTCTGGTTGTTTCCAGAGAAGAGGGGTGAATACAGTATGAAATGTTTATGTATATAGTGTACAGGACAGGTAGCATGAACATTTCTCTGAAACAAAAGAAAAAAATCAATATCATTAATATCTGAAGAGGGAACAAATAAAACCCAAATCATGCCGCTGAATCCATGTCTGCTTGCATTTTTCATGGCAGTGTATGTACAAAGAGGCAACCCCCCCAAATGTTTATATATGCATGGCACTAATGGCATTTAGTCACCAGAGGGCAGGGTTTGCTGAGCAGAAATTCTTCCTGCTAAGAGAAACAAGGCTCAGGAAAGAGCTCCAGAGTCCCACTCTCAGTGCTGTAATGCCCTTCCAGCGCTCTGCTGCCTACCCTCTGAGTTAATTCATCTGTTCTCAGTTTCAGCTTTCCTATTTAAATCTCCTTGAATAGAATTTATAATTCTTTCTCTGTGTCCACCTACAATGTACCATTACCTCTTTGGTTCAGTTAAACTGTTTAAGGTATATTTATGAGCTTTGTAGGAAGAGAGACTATATAACTTTGAAAATCGTTGTGGGTCATATTCTGTCTTTTGGGGAATGTTAAAAAAGTGACAGAGTTCAAAGAAAAATTGCAATACAGAAAGAGTCATGGGGAAATTTTTTCTGAGCTGAGGTCAGGAAAAAGCCAAAACTCTTGCAGGAAGGAGTTTCAATTACAGTGAACAAGAATAAATTCTGGAGTTTCTTGTCCTAGGATGATAATAAGTACCGGACAAAAAGGCTGGGGAGAATATTAAGTATGTTGGCTGTTTTTTGCCTGAATTGGTGGTAAAGACATTTGAGGCGTTAAAGCATTCAGACTGCATATGGCAAATTATTGATCTATTTATGTTATCTGATGCTGATATGGAATTACTGCAAGCAGCCTGCTAGTAGGGAAGTTTCTTGAACTACATTAAAACCCCAATGTATTAATTCCTTTGTTAAAAATTAGATTAAATGGCACAGTGCAAGGACTGATAGGCAGTGAAAGAGAAAGCTGATTCCTCTTAGAAATCCCATAAGGAAGAGCTGATTATATGTGGGAAGACTTAAATCTAGACCTGTTAGCTTTAAAAGTTTCCCTTTAGCTGCTCTCACCTGTGGCTGAGTTTTAATCAGGTTTAATTGTAATTGCCCATATGAAATGAGTGGAAGTTTGTTTGGAGGAAAATGTAGTGGAAAAAAGAAGCGTCAAAACAACAACCATGAAACTGTTTTTTGTAATTTCTGAAATACTTCAGATAGTTTAATTTTCTGTTAGCCTGATTCTGCTTTCATTAAATTCTGGCATTCCTGTTGCTTGTTTAGTGTGTATTATTGGATGAGTTTTGTCGTTTGGGGGAGCAGTTAAATTCTGTTGTAATCTGAGGAAGTGCTTCAGACCTGCCTCATACAGGAGGGATGAGAGAATTGGCTTCTGCAGCTCCTCTAGTTTTCTTTCTTGTTCTGATGAGAGCTGCTCCCCTGAAATGACACTGATCTGCTTCAAATAAATAGTAAGAAATGTGGGAATAGTCAGATGCTTAGAGGGGAATGAATGTTTCGGAATAGTCACATCCTCAGAGGGGAATGAATATTTGGTCTAAGAGAGGAGCCTCTTTCAAACACTAGCAGAGGTTCTGAAATTAGGACCTTTAACCAACAACATTCACTTAACCCTATGTAGAATATTGAACCCAACATAAAAGGATTTGGGGTAGGAAAGAGTTAATTGATTAATCATTAATACTTACTTAAATTGCTTCTCCGAAAAAAAAGGAAATAGAAGGAAGAAGAAGAGAAGTGTCTAAGCAGAGAAGTGGAAAGTTGTTACACATGGTGACAGTGTGGAGTCCCCACAGCTCCCATGCTCTGAGTGCCCTGATGTGGTTTGGTGTTGCCTGAGCGCTTGAGACAATCACTGGTGAATTCAGTCTGTCAAACAGGGCGGGCTCTGATTTCCAAGTAGGAAATTTCCTACTGGAAATTGGCTCCAATTTGCCAAATAGGCACCACCTATTTTATAGGTGGTGAACTGAGGAAAGATGAGACCAAGAATGTTGCCTGTGCTGGCCAGGGAAGACTGTGGCACCATAAGGAATTAACTCCAATTCCAGGCTAACTGGACCATGGTCCATCCTCCCTTCCTGCAGCTTTTATCATTTATCGTAGATAAAGGAGTTTTGTTTTTTTTCTTCCATGTCTGACTCTTACATAGACCCACTCTTGGCTTTGCTGTTCATACCTACAATCTTTCAACAGAAATATAAGCAGGTAAAGGAGAAGCTAAAAAAATATATATTTTTTTAAAACCCGAACTTTTCTGGAAAGTTGATTTCAGAAGTAAGTTGTGGATTTGTTGGACATGTTCAGATTAATGTGCACTGCAGTGCAGTGAATATTAAAGGAGCTGTCAAGAAGGAAAGTCTGTGTATGGGATAAATTAGGACTCTCTAGGGATTAAAAAGATGTAGGACTTTTATTAAGTAGCTAGCCTCCTATTGAAAAATAATGAGTAGTTTCCATAGCAACCTCACTTTCACATGGAGCAGACATACCGTAGCAACATAAAAAAAGAACAGTATCAAAGAAGGAATAAAACTGAGCTGTGCTATTTGGATTTTTAAAAATATCCCTCTGTCCTGAACTCTCTGTTTACAATACAAAGATCAGTAAATCAGCAGATTTTTTTTTTTTCTGAGATTGTAATTACTATAACTTCCATCCAAATAATTGGTAAAAGGAAGTGAAGTGATAAATATTGCTGAAAAGAGAACTGGAAAAGATTGTGGTTCTTTCCAGTCTGTACTGTAGATTAACCAAAGTCAAGAGCATTTCAGATTATCAGCATTTTGTCACGGCCCCCATATCCCTGGGTGAGTTTGGTTTGATTGGGAGGCTGCTGCTGGTATTTCCTGCATGCAGGAAAGGTGTGTGACAGTGTTACACTCATGTTGCTCAACATTTGACCTGTGCAGAATATTTGTGAGAAAAGCTCAGCGAAAGTCAAACTCTCCTGGCTTTAAATTCTCAAAATTCAGGTTCAAGTTCCTCTGAAGGTTGACTAAAGGTTCAGATTTCTTCAAGCAAGGCTGGGTTCCTTAATAGTTTGTTGGAGAAATCAAGTAGAAATGACACAGTCTCAGAAAAGAAAGGCCAACCAACAGCCGACAGCTTTGACAGAGGTTTGCTGTGGTTTTTTCACATCAGTGTGAGTCCAGAATTCCCAACAAGTGCTGAAGGCCATGAACTTCAGGGAACTAAAGCTCAGGAAAGTTTCAGATACACTAACTTTGACAAGAGGGTCTCTCTCTCTGTGTTCTGCTCAGGAATAGTCCTCTAAGTGACCTGACTACTCAGTCTAGAAAGAAAAATTACTGGTTTTCTTTTCTAGCCTATATTTGAGAAAAGGTGCAAGGAGATTTTAAATACAGATAGAGAAGGGACTATAGATATAAAAACACTTAGGATGCAAGTAAAGGAAAAATCATTACTAGTGATCATTATAATAAATTAGAAGTTTGAGTTTCTAAAGTAAGAAGAGAGAAAGATGATGAAATCCGAAAGGTAGCAACATTTTCAGTATGTGCAGACTGGTTAGGCTGTCACCTGGCCAATAACTTTATAACAGTGTAATTGTACATGGAGAATAATCATACAGTAAATGTGCTCAGTCCTGCATGAGCTGATTCTTGGTCCACCCTCTCAAAACTTGTGTAACTCACCCACAAGAATGCAAGAAGCAATGGCAGACCAAGTTTTCTGATTAGGTTACACTGACGTTTGTGTCAATACTAAAGATAATGTGACAGATGCACGACAGCTGGAATCTGTTGAAAGAATCCAGACCCAATCTATTTCAAGTCAGTCACATATGACACCAAAAAATACAGGTCATATTTGAAGGGTGAGGGAAGTAATGTCCGTGAGAAAAAGGCTTGGTGTCATTGAGGGATATCAAGTGAAGGACCAGCTCCCTGCTCACCAGTGTGTCTGAAAATGTTCACATGTGTTTGACCCTCTAACCAGAAGAAGGAAATTACTGTAGATTTTTACTGACCCTGATGGGATTCTTAATTAGAAATTACATGTGTGACAAGTGGCCATGTTTCAAAAAGTTTTGAGCACAATGAAGAGGATCAAGAGATTTTCTGATGTTGCATAAGAAAAGGAAAAATATGTCTCACTGAGTTGAGCGAGTTTGAAATATTTGTTTGTTGCAGTGGAAGTTCAGGGCTCTATCATGTCATCTCTCTGATCTGCTTGAAAAAGAGGTAAACAGAGCAGAGTACAGAAAACTGGAGGTAGGGAAAGATTTCCAAATGAGGCAGGTAGGTGTAGTCTGCTAGTTGAATAAATTGCCAAGAATTATTTGTAATGAACTCCAGCTTGGGAATTTTTTTAGTCAGGGCTAATGGATTGTCTAATTCAAACAGAATTTAAATTCAGAGAAGACCTGGAACCATCAGGATTTCTGGTTAAATGACTTTAAACATTCTTTATAGTTGATGAATATATTAACCTTCCTGGTTTGTGAAAGCTTTGCCATGTGAACCTGTTACTGCACTACAGGATCTGCCTCAGGGCAGCTGATTCGAGTTTGTTGATATGAGCCTGTCTTGCTCCACCATCAGCTCTGTGAGGCAGCTTGTTCCCCTTTCACTCCGGGTATCATTCAATCAGCCCAGGCTTGATTAACTCAGCTTACCTTACATTTGCCTCTGAGTGCCAGGTCATAAAAGTGAAATTGTATATAGTTATTGCAGGGAAACTGATATCTAGTAATTTCCTGTGCTAAGTCCTTTAGAAATGCCAGCAGGTAATATGCCATAAACTGTATTCTTTTTTTCTGGCCCCAGCTCTCAGAAACAGAAAGGAACTATTAATTGTAAACAGGTGTAAAAGGCCATAATGATCATGAAGTTTTGCTTTTGCAGCAAAAATCCTTACACATAGTAAAATGTGGTGAAGTCTGTCCTTTAAAATGTGGAGAGCAGATTAGATTTTGAAGCATCAAGTGTGGTTCCAAAAAGCTTGTATCCTTAAAATTAAGAATTTGCTTATGTGATTTGCTGAACTGGGCTATTTATTAACATGGAATAGTGCCATTTTCAAGTCAGAATGTTGCAAATAATTGTTTTTCTTGATGATATTTTACATCTTTCTTCTGCCTTGTACAGAACTTTTTATGTGGTGTCAGTTTCATTAATATGAAAACAAAATTTGACAATAATGGAAAGGTTCTGATTTTAGCTCTACGAAGGCAAATTAATAGGTAAGACCAACAGTCACCTTAACCTTTCATCAATACTCTCCAACATTTCTACTTGGACTACTTAGAGCTGTGGCAGCTTTCTTGATAAAATACTTCTTAATGCCAAATGCTAATTATTCATGAGAATATGCTTTTCTCTAGCTACAGGTTGTTACAGAAAATGACAGGTTTTGATATTACTAAATAAAATAATGTTTCCCCTGTGGTGTTTTCTTGCGTACCACGTTTAATGAAATGTAGATTTTTAAGGTCATTTCATTAGCAATGAACCCAATAGGGTTTGCTTTTGGTGTCTGATTGTGCTGTAGTGGCTTTAAAAACAAGTTTCTGAGTAAATTTATTTTGCTACAGAGTTTTTTGAACTGTCTTGGAGTTTTTTGAACTTTCAAAGTCTATTTTCTCCACTTGCATCAGAAAAAAAATGTGATTGCTAGGAAGAAAGATGTGATGTGAAAAGCTGAGAGATTCCAACTCATTTTGTGTCTGTGAAGATCTGAAGCACATTTCCCCTTCACTGGTTATATGACTCTCCATCCTACATCACTTACTTTTCAATTAATACCTTTTTTTCCAAATCCATGCCCTTTGGGGAACAGATTTTTATTACTTCAGGAATCCTCTGCTGCTTTTTAGAACTGTTCAGATTATTTTAAATACTTTCCTTGTGAATTATGAAAACCTCTAGCTGCCAGCAAGACCTGGTGTTCATCAGAGGGTTGTTCTATTCTGTGCCTGCAGGCCTGATCCTGACCCCTTGGAATCAGTAGGGAATTTTGCCAGTAATGCCATGGAGAAGCATCGCAGCCACAGGGGTGCAGCCTGCAGTGTTTTTGCAGGGGAAAAGGCAGTGCCTGAGCTGTTGTCCTGGCAGGAATTTCTTCCCTTTGGAGTCACTCAAAGTCACTGACCCACGTGAAGCCATAACTGGTAGCCCAAGATTGGCCTTTGCAAAGCCTGTCCACCGTTGGGGTGCCCTTGCAGGATGCGTCTGTCTCGCTTTTCCCACCTGCCATTGCTCCAGAGGGACGTTTACCCTCCCAATATCCCTTCTAGACCCCGCTGTAGCACTGAAATGCTTAAATAACTGCCCCTTTTTAGGTAGCACTACTGATGAAAAGCCCCTTCTGGTCTTGTTTCAGCTTCATGCCAAGGCACGCTGCTGGTGGTGTGTCTTCTTCAAAGGACGGCTGCCATCCTTGCTTACTTCTCTGCAGAGAGCAAAGAGCCTTTGAAAGTACCTTCTGCCTCATCGGAGTAATGAGCGCTTAAAAAAACCTCACCAACCCCAGAGCTAGCTCAGTTGTTCAGAATTTTGCTGGATTCTGTGTAATTAATTAAGATTTTTTATAAACGTTGGTTGCTCTGCCAGCCTGTGTATCTAGGTTGTGCCAGTTTCCAGGATTCCCCTCCACCCCCATCCCCGCCCCTTGCCCCGGTTCCTCGCACAGACGTGAGCAGCCGCAGCAATGGAAGACTTCTTTGTAGAGGAGGCAGCTCCAGTGAAACAGGTAGGTGGGCTGGGGTGGGCACTCTGTGCCCTGAGTGTGCTGTGGTGGCTGGCAGTATTTAAACCCAACAGACGTGGGATCCAACCAGCTTACAAGCTCCTGCTGCCTGTGAGGGAGCAGGGATGATAGGATCTCTCAGAGACACTCTCTCAGAGACACATGTGGTGTGGCCGAGAGCAGCCTGGAATTCTGGAGGAAGATGTCCTGGTGTCCATCAGGAGAAGGCTAAAAAGTTTCTTATGTGACTAGAAATCTTCGTGTTTTGCTTATGGGTGTGGGTGTTGTTGTAAGCAGAACTCTGTGTCCCAGGGAGGAGGGAATTCAGCAGGAATGATGCTGAGCAGAGAAGTTCTGAAGTCTTGTGGGAGCAGGGAAGGAGAAGAGCAGGTTAGAGGTTTCCTGTGCAGGCCTGGGTGTGATGAGGCTTTCACTGGTCTGTCCTCAGATGGGTCTATTGGCACCGTTATTGCTTCTCTGACTTTTCCATTTCATGGTGCGTTGGATGCAGAAAACTGTGGACTCTGCTGCAGCACAGGTTACATCAGGACTGGATTTGTCCTGTCTGCCTTATATTGACATGGAATGTTTTCTTCTTATATGATTTCTTTTTTTTTTTTTTTGCTTTTTGGTTGGCTGGTTGGATTTTTGTGAGTTGGTTACTCTTTAGATTATTCACACCTCTGCCAACCCTCTTGTTCCTTCAGCCCTGCCCTAGGACAGATGTATTTCCCTGGGAGCGCTGCCTTTGGACAAAATGATTTACAGCAGTCACTGTGTGGGGCAGAAATATGAAGCTGGTTAATACTGTGGGGGTTGACCAAAAGGATTCAGGACAGCAGGTGACTTGCTATTGTTGTGGGTCCTTTAGGCAAACCTGATCCGGGGAGTGTGTTCTTCATTGGGAAAAATGACAGCTGCAGAAGTTGCCTGCTACACTTCTCCCATTCCACCAGACTGATGCTGCAGTGTTTGAAGAGTTGTGCATTAGCACTGAGCTGGGTTTTCTAAGAAATAAGTGTACAAACTGAGATATTCAGGGTGGAAAATAATGTTAAATAAAAGCTAATTATTTGAACAGGCTGTTTTAACTGGTAGGCATATTTTGAAATGAGCTAATTCTCTTTGGTCACACAGGGGATGGGGGCTGTGTTTTGCTGCTCTTTGAGTAACTCCTGAAAACATCTGCAGCATTAGCAGCATCAGATCTTGCCACACTTTTCCAGTGACCCTAACCCAGATAACAGCTGAGAACACACAGTGAGTACACTCTGTTGTCAGGTGAAGCTGTGAATTCCAGAGAATACTGCAGCCAGTGGGAGCCACGGATTCAGTGTTGCTGGTGGCTGCCACAGTGGTGCAAAGCCCGGCTGCCAAAGCAGGACTTTATGTTTGAGCGGTGGTTCACCCAAAAATACATTTCTCAGGGGACTCATGGGCAGACTCAGGATGCACCAACTTTGGGACTCATTATCCTGAGCTCTACTGCATGGATGGGCAGCTATTCCTCTATTTGGCTTCCAGTCCTTCGCTGTTACAGTGAGATGATAGCATTCCTTACCTCCTGGGAATGTGGTGAGGATGAATACTGCATCAGTCTGCCAGATGCTATGGACTGTAGCTGTATTAGAGGGCCCTAAAAGGGTAGATTATGTTCACTTCGTGCCTGAAATGGTGTTTTGGACCTGATGGGGAGATCCGTGTCTCTGATTAGACAAGTTGAAGAAGAATTTGAGCCTTCCATCTTCACTGAGATTTCAGTGAATCTAAAGAAACGTTCAGCACATTCATCTTATGATAATATTTGGAAATGGAAGATTAATATTTGTAAAGTCATGTCATGTTTCACAACTTTTCTTAGAAGTGAAACCCCATTGTTTCTAAACCAATTTGGCAAATAGGTGTACATTGAACTTGGCAATTTTTTCTAGTGGATAGCTGACAGTACCTGTGAGGAGGGTGAGGAGTTGTATTCCCGTGCTAAATAATGAAGTGGGCACATCAGTAACAGGTTATCACTTCTTTAAGCAGATTTGAGTAATTTAGACATAAACTTACAGTTCATCCTGTATGGGCAATTTGCTTATGCTGGATAACTTGTTTTCCTCTCCACTGATGCTGGTGTTTGGCTGCCAAGTAGAACAAGACTTGAACTCAGTGTCTATCTGGAATTTATGAGTTTGCAAGTGCCCTGTTTAATTGCCAGTTTCCTTTGGGAGTGGTGTGTCAGCACTGTAGGACCCCTACAAAGGGTTACATTCAGCTGTTTGTTTTACAAGTACTCCTGGAAGCAGGAACTGGGGAAAACTGGCTTTGAATTGTTGAAATTCTGAACTGAGGATTTTTTGTTTGTTTGTTTTTCTTTTAATACAATGATTATATCTTTCTACAGATTTCCCCATGCTTGCAGTCATTTTTCAAAGGCTGATATTTTAATATGAGTAGGAGAGAGTGTGCACTATACCTGCATATTTGTTATGTAAGCATTTTAGATAATGGAATAAGGAGTACAGTAAAAGTTTGCAAAATTGGTAATTGCAAGCACTCTCAAAGAGGACAGGCATAGAATTTCAGATGATCATGATAGATGTGAGTGACAGTGTGAAATCAATAAGATAAAAGTCAAGAAAAACTAATGCTGAGTGTTGTAGTTAGGAAGGAAAGTCATTTGACACCAGGACAAAATGGGGAATAACTGGCTAAGCAGCTCTCTGCAGGAAAGGGGGTTTGTGGCTTTTGTAGATAGTTGCTGACAAGTTAAATATAGATCCAAAATGTGTGCAACTGCAGAAATGTTGGTGCTCATTCCAGGATATATTGATGGTTGTATTTAAGTTCTGGGAAGTAATTATTCGGTTCTATTTGGTACTGGAGAAGTCTGAAATTGAATGCTGGGTTTAACACTTGGAGGGAAATGAGGGAAACTAGAAGGAGTCCAGATGAACCCAAAAGGGTTGAGGAACATGAAAGAAATTTGAAAAACTCTATTTGTTTAATTGAAAAAAAGAGAAAACTGAAGAGAAAAAAATTTAAGTGTCTTAGCTATGCAAAGAATTTTTTGGTAATAGAAGTTTCTACTGGGAAATCTTAATTTGCAACAATAGTATGTTGGTTAGATTTTAGAAGAAACTTTACAATTTTACATGGCTTTAAGAAAGAACATGGAGTACTTTTTGTGAAGAGAACAATTCAGAACAGAGAAGACAAACATCTGTCAGTGGTGGTTGGGAAACTGTGCTGTAAGAGACTGCAAATTCCCCTGGGCTATATTCAGCCGAGTCTTTCTGTAGATTTCATTGCTGAGGAAAGTACAGGCTATGTGCTACGCCCAAAAAGGATTTTTTTTAATGTGCTTCAGAGGAATTTTGTGGTGGCATAGAAGAGAGATACAGAAACAAGAGCAATGTAGGTACTATCATTAAGGGACCAATGAGTCAGGGGCAGGATGTGGACGTCAGGGCTGCTTCTCACAGTGACAGAAGTGCTACTCTTGCTGTCCTTTGGGTTAAGTGCCAAGGAAGCATTCCTATCCATCTACAGATGAATGGCTTACTAATGAAACAGGAGTTTATTAATACCCATTTTTTGAAGAATTCTGGCTCTTTGAATGAAATGAGTGATCCTACATTGCTCTACGCCATCCTCTAACTTCCTCTAACATTAGGTCCCTACCACAGAATTCCCTACCAATGTATTTGTGGTCATTATTTTAGAACTATCCCTGCTTTTAACTGAAAAGAGGATATTTCACTGTATTATATGTTGAGTTGGGGGACATGTAAATAAGAGAGTGAGTCAGAGAGATCTTCAAGGGTAGCTCCTATGATTACTTCCCTGGAAAAGGTCCCATTTTACTGCTTGGCTAGCAGAGAAAGAGCTAAACCAAAAATGTTTTCCCCATGGGTTCCATTAAACAAAATCAGGGATCGAGAGTTGTCATCTGCCCAGCTGGTTTTAGGAGAAGAACTATAGCTCTTGTGTAGCAAGGCAAAGAGCTTTTATTGTGCATCACTATCTAGCAAAATCTTTAAGTGCAAACAAGCACAGATAAAGGCTGGGTGGGGAATGGATTGAAAGCAGCCCTGAGGGAAAGGGCTTGGGGGTGTGTTGATGAGAAGCTCAGCATGACCAGGCAGTGGGTGCTTGCAGCCCAGACAGCCAATTGTGTCCTGGGCCACATCAAAAGCAGCGTGAGCAGCAGGTAGAGGGAGGGAATTCTGCCTCTCTAGTCTGATCTCATGAGACCCCACCTGGGGCCCCCAACATAGGAAGGACATGGACTTGCTGGACCAAGCCCAGAGGAGGCCATAAAGATGCTCAGAGGGCTGGGAAGCCTCTGCTGTGAAAATAGGCTGAGAGCTGGAGTTGTTCAGCGTGGAGAAGAGAAGGCTCTGGGGAGACCTTAGAGCCCCTTCCAGTACATAAAGGGGCTGTGAGAGAGCTGGAGAGGGACTTTCTGCAAGAGCATGGAGTGATTGGGCAAGGAGTAAAGGATTTAAAGTGAAAGATGTTATATTTAGATTAGATATTAGGAAGAAATTCTTTACTGAGAGGGGGATGAGGCACTGGCACAGATTGCCCCATCCATGGAGGTGCTCAAGGCCAGATTGGATGGGGCTTGGAGCAACCTGGTCTAGTGGAAGGTGTCCCTGCACATGGCAGGAGGGGTTGGACTAGACAGTCTTTAAGGTCCCTTCCAACCCAAACCATTCTGTTTCTATGATATATAAATGAGGGTGCTGCTGGTAGCTTGATATCCTTGGATTTCTATGCCTTGTGATATTTAGCAAGGTTATAATGCAAAACATGGACAACTTTTAGAGCTTTCTGCTGAGAAGAGAGGTTGTTAGAGCTTAAGGATGATTTAACAGAGCAAACTGACATTTTAAGAAGCACACTGCTATGTCATACATTTTGATCACTTTGATGGAGTTCTTCTGGCTTATCTGTTGCTGTGACAATCCAGAACTCAAGTATAAAGCATGAAAAGGGCTAAAGCTATAAGAATACAGCTAGCTAACATTTTTTTTCCTGAAGGAATAGAACAGCCAACAACTTATTCCCTTGATGATTATGACTCCACATCAGACTGCTTGGGTTTCCACAATAAAGTAAGAGGAAATAAGAGAATGCTGTAGTATGATATTGTTAGAGTTGGATCAATGAGCAATTAAAATAAATTTATCCAATTAACTTGGCCCTTTCTTCTACTCTCAAGCTGTTTTCAGCTCAGCCTTGTCTCCTGTGTATTTGTCTTTGCCGTTGAGTACAAAACACATTTCTGTATCTAGATCCTCTGCAAATTATAATTGCAGTGTTTTTCCTGTTCAGTGGCTGATTAATAAATTCTAAAAAGAATGCTGTAAAAACAACAGAGTCTTTTATGGTTTGGCTGTTTAGATATTAACTAAGTATTTTGAAATTCACAGATTTTCAAATTTCTGGAACATGCTCTTAGTTATTTTCAAGTATGTCTTTGTAGCCTCCAGTTATTTCATAAGCCAGAGCTCTCCATCCATTTAGTACTCCTAAATGAATTTTTCTTTTATGAATTTGTCCTTTAGCTTTTGAATCCATGTCACTTTTTAGGGCATTATGTGCACTGTTGCGTAATTATCATATTGGAAGATAGAATAAACAAGCATTCCCAGCTCACCTTCTGCATTCCACACCTCCTTATTTAGACCCTTGTCCTGTATGTTTTTTCTGGTCTGTTCCCTGTTTCTTGACTAATGATTTGCAGCATTTGACTTTCATCCTTGACTGATCCTGATCACTAGCTGACATTTTCATAGATCTGTTTGTTTTAACCCAAGCTCTTCCCCCTGAGTGCTAATTGCTCAAAACCCATCATTCTCTGTGTAAACTTTATGGTCATTTATTCTTTGTGCATCGCTTCATGTGTGTTTACACTGGGCTCTTGTGGGACATTCCATCATTCCCTCACCCACAAGGCTTTAGTCTCAAGACACTTGACAGCCACTTGAGCAAATTCCAGCGTCATTCCTTTCCTATCCCACATACTGTCTGTGACATGTGGCTTTTCTGTCTTGTTGTTAGAGCTGGTTACTGCCATTCATTTCAGCTCCACTGAAGTTGGTGGATACATTCACTGGGATAGATGGGCATCCCTCACATCCCATGTTAAATTCCCTTTCCAGGTGGTCTCTAACCTGTTGGTTTGATTTAGCAGTTGATAGTATTCGTCTTCTACCTGCCAGCATGACCAGAGATGCAGTCCTTTAGTTCAGGAAGATAATAATTTTGCTACAAGTTAAATAATAAATCATAAAATAAACTGGCATTTTGGGGTTCTTTTTATGATTCCTGCAGTTTTGCCATTAAACCTTGGGAGATTATGCCATCTGAAAAATTTAGTCACTCTATGGAGATACTTTGTCAGTGGTTTAAAAATTGGATATGTGAGATTTATGGCTCTGAAAAACTAATGATCTCTTTTCTCAATGCCTTGTCAAATCCTGCTGGGCTTATGCTGCCCATAAGCCAGTCTAAGCCTTGGTGTCTGTAAGGGAATGTGTTTTGGTGATTAACAAAGTGTTGTTTTCATCTATATTTATTACACTGAACCTTGTCAGAACAATTCTGATCCAGCACATTTATTAGATTTTATCTCTTCATGCCACTGATGCCACTGTAATAGTTTCCTGTGCCTGGTTGCAATAAAATTAANAATTGGATATGTGAGATTTATGGCTCTGAAAAACTAATGATCTCTTTTCTCAATGCCTTGTCAAATCCTGCTGGGCTTATGCTGCCCATAAGCCAGTCTAAGCCTTGGTGTCTGTAAGGGAATGTGTTTTGGTGATTAACAAAGTTGTTTTTGTTGTTGTTGTTTTCATCTATATTTATTACACTGAACCTTGTCAGAACAATTCTGATCCAGCACATTTATTAGATTTTATCTCTTCATGCCACTGATGCCACTGTAATAGTTTCCTGTGCCTGGTTGCAATAAAATTAAAAAAAAAATACCAAACCAAAAAACAACCAAGGGGCAATGTATATATTTGCATAGATTGCTGGAAAAGGTGTTAGATAAAATATTGCTGTGTTTTTATGTTCTGAGAATGTCTTGAACTGCAGCCTTAAGCCAGATGATAAATTCCCTCAGTCAGGTATGGCTGAATAAGTTCTTACCTTGATAAGTCAAAATAAAGATGTGTGAGTGGTTGTTTGGAGAATTCACAAGGTGAAAGAAATATGAAAGTTAGTGGCTTTAGGAAATGCAGTGAAGGTGGGAGAGTGCATGTGCTTTAAAGCCTGGGACTGCTCTCACTTTTTTAAGTTGCATCTGTGATGTGATGAGAGTGCAGATTCATTCCATAGTAAGAAGAAACGAAAAAACTCCCTTTCTTTTAGCAATAAGCCAGTAACTTCAGGGAATTTCTGTGTCCCCTTTTCTATGTGTTTGATGGAAATTTCATCAACACTATCTCTCACTTCATCTTGCAGTTAATAAATGATGTATCCTTGAAGAATCATAGAACCATTTAAGCTGGAAAAGATCTCCATGATCACCAAATCCAGCCCAGCATTGCCAAGTCCACCACTAAACCATGTGGAGTGCCACATCTACAGGGCTGCAAGACTTGTGGCCAATGCTTCCCTGGGCAGACTGTTCCAATGTTTGACAACCCTTTTGGTAAAGAAATTTCTCCTAATATCCAACCTAAGCCTCCCCTGGCACAACTTAAGGCCATTCCCCTTTGGCCTTGCCCCATTGCTTTTTACATGGGAGAAGAGACTGACCCCGACCTCACCACAACCTTCTTTCAGGTGGTTGTAGAGAGTGATAAAGTTCCCGAGTCTCCTTTTCTCCAAGTTCAACACCCCCAGATCCCTCAGGCAACTCCTCACAGGAATGCCTTGCTATGATTTAGAAATACTTGAAGGGAGGCTTTTCAGAAGTACAGCAGGCAGGTGTGCCTGATGCTCTTTGAAAGCCACCAAAAACAGTCATCATTTTTGTCCCAAGTAATCAGAAAAGCCCATTTCTGGGCTTGCACCCCTGGGCTTTGGGAGTAGCACAGCATCACTTTACAACATGTGAAAACAAATTCGTATTATCTTCAAATGAAAGGCTCATTTCCTCCTTTGAGCTTTAGTGCCCCACATTGTGCTTTATCTGCCAGGACATTGATATGTAAGCATGTGAGCCTCCTTTCTAAGCTGGTAGGATAGAATTGCAGTTGGTATAAACCACAATTAAATAAAGCCATGGAAAGGGAAGAGAGAATGTTATTAGTGACCATAGGATGTTTATTCTCTTTTATTTTGTTTTATTTTAGTGGTTTTTGCTGTAGGAGTTGGAGCTGCTAATATTACTGGCAATTTTCTCTCCAAATAAAGTGCTTTACAATTTATGTTTTAAATACTTTCCAAAGAATATTTTCTCACATACATTCTACTGCATCTATAAATGTCAGTGAAATCAGTTTAAAACATCTAGCTAATATCTGCATTTTTGTAACATACCCTGATCAGGCTTTTTGCGAGGCAGGTTTTCTTGCTATTTTTCGGTGCATCTCAAAAACTGTTGCACATTTTTTTTGTCCTTCTCTGTCTCCAGCTACTTTCAGACTGCAGGTTTATTTAATAATTAAACAGTGTCGCAGCATCCACTTGTTAATAAGGGTATGAGAAGCCTGGCAGTGATTTCCTGAGTCCTTATTAACAAAGAAGAACAGAGCAACATGGAGTGCATGAAAAGCATCTTAGAGAACATAAGGGCTGTGAGGACTTTATAACAAAAGTCTCCTGGAAGAGCCCTCCGGAATAAGACACAGCTTAAAATTCAGCAAGAGCTTTTTGCGAGTGCAGCCAGCTGACCCTCCTTTATCAGAGGACACAGAGTGCCCTTACAGAAGGCACATGGACCTGTTGGTGTAGGAATGTCAGCAGGAGGGGTGAGAAACTCAGCGTGGGGAGAAAGGTGTTGACTCCCTCACTCCCCCTGGTTGAGCAAAAAACCCTTTCCTGAGCGTGCCTTTGCCTTAGCGAGGGATCGTGGTGTCTCTGATGTGTCTCTGATTGTGGTGTGCCCTCTGATGCACAAGGCACAGGTGGGGCTGTGCAGTCTATTTAAAGCTTTCTTCCATGCATGTGAATGCTGGTGGGAATGTTGGAAGCTCAAGGCAGACTTCTGCACAGTGGAGAATGTGTCTCAGTGAGGGCAGGTGGAGAATGTGTCTCAGTGAGGGCAGGTGGAGAATGTGTCTCAGTGAGGGCAGATGCACACGTTGCAATCAAATTCAGACATCTAATGCCAGTTCTCCCAGCTACTTTGTGCTGCCCCTGCTGTGACCCCCCTTCCCTTTCAAGTGTTTGTGTAATCCCAAGAACTGCTCCTTATTGCTATTTCTCAAGCCAAAAGTTTCTTTTGGAAAGACTTTTTCTTAAAGAATTGTGATGACCAATGCAATCTTGCAGTCTTTCTCCTGCAATCAGCTCCTCGCCCGTGACCTCTCCTGCTTGTCCCAAGGAAAGTTTTGTGTCCTCCATCAGCCTTGCACAGACTCTGTGACATGTGGCCCAGCTGTATCCCACATCCACTGAGTGCCAAGGTTCAGCTGGGTGCCTGGAATCACTAGCACTGAAATCAGGGAAAAGAGCAGCAAAGATTTGAGAGGCATTTCAGGAGACAGCTCAGGGCAGCTTGAGGAGGTGTGATTCATGAGATCAAGCCTCTTATGGGAATGAAGCAAACAGGAGCTTTAGGTACACAGCAAATACAGTCCTGGTGCATGTACTCATGGTATGTTGCTCAGCTATTAGATGCTTGTGTAGCATTTCACACAGTGACTGCTCCCTATTAAACAGCACAGACCAAGCAAGACCTTGAGCTGAGTAGGTGTCAGTGTTTCTGTAGGATTCACTCCTGCTGCCTGCTGAAGAGGCTCTGTGTTGGAGTAAGGGTTGAGACTGTACCCATCAGGACAGCTTTTGTGTCTGGTTTTGAAAGTACAGCTACATCCATTCATTCAGACTTGCAAAACCATAATGGAAATTTATCAGCTTGGCCACAAAGACTAATCTTCCAGCTTTAGCAGAATGGAAATGCTAATGGCAATTTACTCGTCCATCAAAAATAATTACTCATCCCAGCTGAGCAGGCAAGTAAAATTTGCAAGACTCAATTAACTACCTGCACCGAGGAGAGTTTATATGATATTCTTGTTGCAAAGCACTTTGATTCTTACTGGAGCTGCATAAATTAACCACTTCAGTGCTTTCCAAGAAAACCCATGGGTCAGAACTCAGATTCTTTGACACCTTTGCACTGTTAAGAGTGGCTTACACTGAGGAGCAGGTAATAGAAAATGTCTACATCAGGTAATAGGAAATGTCTACAGTAGCAAAGTAATTGCTACCAGATGCACTCATGGCAGATACATAATGCTAAATGATACACAGTGATAAAGAAGTGACACAGTATAAAAAGGAGCAGCATTTTTTCAAATCTTTGTGTGGTATTTTAGTGATCACTTAGCCAGGTGGGAGTCACACGTGAAACTGAGACCCCCTGAAGCAAAGCACAGCAGTGAGGACTGGTGTGGAGCCAGTCCAGAGGTGCTTGTGAAGAGGTTAATTCCATGGAGAAACTATTCTTACATCTTGCTACTCTGCCTCCAGAGTGCGTGTGCTGGTCCTCCCTGCTGCCCACCACAGGCCAGCCTTGAGGGAGATGGTGACATTCCTTCTGCTTTTGTTCTCCCTTGGAGAGAGCTGATGAGGAGACACAATGCTGTCCTGAGTGCTGTGCTGAGGGGATGCAGATGGATTTTAGAATTTTAACAGTGTGATCTTCTCATCATCAGGGTTGTGATGAGGGAAGCTGCTGGATTACTGACAGGCAAAGTTTCTGATGAATAAACCACAAATCTATCTACGTGCCAAGGGCCTTCCTTATGGCTACTGTGAGCCAGCTAGGGATGCTCCTGGGAAATGGGAGACCAGTGGTCATCACCTGTGGGGACACTGCATCAGATGCATTTATGCCCTCCTCTGTGAGGGAGAAGGCTTATTTGAGCTGTTTTCTAGACCTGTCCAAATAACTCAGCAACTTAAAATTTTGTTCCAAGTTGCTGCTTCCCACTGCTGCAAAGGTAAATGTTCTCCAGATAGGTAGCTCAGGGTCTAACTTCTGACAAAGAGGAGGTTAGTTCAGGATTTATGTAATGAAGTGCTGGATGCAGGGTAAATTGAACAGCTCCGTTTGTTCAGACATAAAGCACAAACCACCTGCAGTCTGAGTGACTGTCCCTTAAATGTCATGGGGACGTGGGTCATCATGGAAATATTGCAGGTTTGAGTCACACACTTAAATAGAAACATGAAAATCAGGAAGCAAAGGGGGCTGTCAGCTCATCAGGCTCATCACCTCGCTTGTACTGAATGTGCCCTAAGACCCAGAGCAGCGTCTGCTGGCTGGGCTGATGCTCCACCATCAAATCAGCTCAGTGCAAATCTCGAAAGGTACCAACTAAATATAAATGTGAAAGGCTCTGATGACATAAATGCATTCAAAAATCCTTTTTTTTTTTTTTTTAACTACGCCGGGGTAGGGATTCAGAGAGAGTATTTCCGAATAGTCTAAGAAAATAAAATGACTATTACTGAAAAAGGCCATGACAGGAAGACTTTAGTGTGTTCTGACATTTTTTATAGTCAATACTGAGACAGTATGCAAAAAAAAAGGCAAATTAATAAAACATTTTGCTTCTTGAAACCAAAAAAACCTTTCATCTATATTAAAACCCCTAGTCCACCCCCCAGGTAATTAAGCCTACAGCAACATAATGACCATTCAGCATTAAGCACTGAATTAGGTAACAAATTTGCTCAGCCAGCCACAGGCATTAAATAACCATACATACATAACTTCCACTAGTCAATAAATCAAAGCTACACAAAATCATTACTCACTTTTCTGCACGTCTTTTCTTCTCTGAGATTTCTGCTTTCTTTCCAATAATTGTGCACATTAAAGGCTTTTCCAGAGTGTGTGTTGAAAGGGCATCATTGAGATGAGCAAGGAGAGGGAACAAGTGCCAAGACTCGAATGGTCTGCTCAGGTCCTGCAGGAAGGGGCTTACAGCTCCCATGCCGGTCTTTCTTGCAAATGGATAGAGGTGCTCCTGCAGGCCAGGCAACTGCTGGTTGTGAGCAAATTGCTCCATTTCAGTGTTTTTACAGTGTTGATCAGTGCACTTAATTTCCTGGTTACTGTTTTTTCACCCTTCAAAGAGTAAATATCAGTTCCTTCCATCTTGGAGAGAATAAATACATTGCAAATGGTGAGGAAGTCAAACACCAGAGACCTGAAGCCAAACAATTCCCTAAAATTATAGGAATACTAGATCATGACCTGTGTGTTACAATCAACCCAAAGGCCTGTTCACAGGGACCCTCAGCTCATCAATCATCTTCTCCATGAAATGCTTGGTGCTCATTGCATCACCCATGAGCAGTCACAAGGTGAGGCCTCCTGGAGAGTGCATCACATTGAGCTCACCTTGCAGGTGCTTGGTCTTCTGTCTTAAACCCTGGGAGTTGTCTTGTGTCATGTAATGTCAATCTCTCCTGTTTGAGCATGGCTGGGTCATCCCTGCAGACTGGGCAGTGAAGTTTTCCCATGGAAAAATAGCTACTGGGAGGCAAGTTGTGACCTGGAGAATTGTCCTTGCCACCAGGTCTTTCATTTTTCTTAAACTAGTCATTTATTCCTAAGACTTCCCTTGAGCAGATGTCACTGGATGTTGTCTGTCAATATGTGAAGTGCAGGCAACTGTGTTAGAATTTTCTTGTAAAAAAAAGTTTGAAAATTTCCTGATAATTCTGTTGAAACTCCAAAATAAACTCCTGTCACTTCTGCTGCCGTGTCGCTCTGAGAAGTTAAGAAACACAAAGAGCTCAGTTTTAAAGGTTACATCTGAAAAATTAAAGCAATAAAAAAATATGGACAGGATAGAGATGCAGGTTGCAACCAAGTCAGTGGGCAAGAGGAAGGATGAAAGAGCTGTAAAAAATAGATAGCAAATTATCTATCTGTAGAAGGCAGAAAAATAACATGAAGTGTAGAAACATTTAGCGATAAACTCGTTACGAATATTGATCTATATTATTCATGCTTTCTGAAAATGTGCTGGGAAGAGTCCTGTCTTTGTGAAACTCACTGTTCAGAAGGGGAAATGCAGGATGGAGAAAAAGTGCTTGTTGTATACACAGTAGTGTTTCCTGTATTCTATTATGGAATCTAGTCTCAAATGATTTCTAGCCCTTATTTTGTAATCACACTATCTTTTGGATTAGGGAAACAAGACATCTCATCAAGAAGAATCCAAATGCAAAATCAGGTACCTGTAGAAACAACACCTCCAGAAAGCCAGAATTTATGATTCCAATAAGCTCTGTATAGCAGTTCTTGCAAATTAGACAAAATGCAGCCATCCAAGACTGCCAGGTCAATTGGAAAGTGCATCACTTGCCCAAGCCCCATCCAGCACCAGCTGGATTTGAGTCTCTGCCAAATCTCTTCAGACAGTCGTGGTATGTGAGCAAAATCTCGGCTGATCGGGTTTGCAGCACAAACACAAAATGAGTTTGTCACTCTTTTAAATTCCCACATACACTGCTGGAAAATTGCTGGAAAATGAAATAAAGAAACGACAGAAGCAGTTTAGTTTCCTGTCAGCTACGAGGTGCAGACAGCCTTACACAAATACAATACACAAGCAAGCTCATGTCAGCGTGTCCTGGCTTCATCTGTAATGGAGTTCATTTTTTCTCAGTAGCTGGTGCAGGGCTGTGTTTTGGATTCAGTATAATGTTGATAACACACTGATGTTTTGGGTTGCCAAGTAGTGCTCACCCTAAGCCAAGGAATTTTCAGTGTCTCATGCTCTGCCATGGAGGAAGTGCAAAAAAAGCTGGGAGGGAGCATGGCCAGAACAGCTGTGACACCAACTGGCCAGAAGGATATTCCATACCAGAGAACCCCATGCCCAGGATATAAACTGGGTGAGTTACCCAGGAGAGGGACCAGTTATGGTTCAGGGACGGGTTTGGCATTGGTCAGCAGGTGGTGAGCAATTGTATTATGCATCATTTGTTACTTTTAGGTTTTACTTCTCTCCCTTCTTCTTCCTCTTCTTCTTCTTCTTCTTCCTCCTATGATTACTACAACTACTATTATTAATATTATATTAATATTATATTTTACTGAATTTCAATTATTAAACTATTCTTATCTCAACCCATGAATTTTACTTTTTTTTCTGATCATCCTGCCCATTCCACTGGTTAAATCACAGCACGGCATAACCTGGCATCAAGGAGAAGGTGCTCAGACAGGAATGGCCCATGGCTGGCTCTTTTCCTGGGTCTCAGCAGTCTCATCACAGCAGAGGGTTTCTCTGCTGCTTTTCCCCCTCTTGGCTTCTCAGGTAGGTTGAGCTCAAGCTGTTCTTCCTACAGCTGCTGATCCCACATGAGAAGAGTGGGAATCTGCCAGGCTCCTGGCAAGGCATGTGGATGCTTGCCATTGCCATGCTGCAGCTCCAAGCTTCTCGTGCCACACAGTAGCTGCTATGTCTAATGTCTAAATGTGGGCCCAGCTTTATGACACTGTGACACTGGCTTCTTCCAGACCTCAGGGCATGGTCCAAGTTCTGTTTATGCACAAAAAATTAAAAAAAAAAAAATAAAAAAAAAAAAAAAAAAGAAAAAGAAAAGAAGACGTCAGCAAGATCTTTTTTTCTGCTTGTTGTAGGATTAGGTCCTGCTCATTTTTAATGTGGGTCGAAGAACACACGAGTGTGTCCTCAGTACAGGATATACAAATGTATTCTGCATTGTCACACAAGCGTGATCCACACAAGTGAATCCTTGAAACACACTTGGTATATTTATATGTATAAGACTGTGCACACTGTGAGTTATTTGGAACAGCTTCTCTTGAACAGCCCTTTCTGGAGTAACTTCTGTTTTAAGTAAGCCCTTGTTACTTGACAGTTTTCATTCTGCCATGCTCATACCTACCTTTCCTTTAGCCTCTATCCAGAAGCCACTTACAACTGGAGAGGGTGCAAAATCCAGAATCCAATGGATTAGCATTGAAAAGACTCAGTTTTAGTACTAAGCTGGGCTCCAGCTGCTCTCTCAGATCTCTGCCCAGGTTTTAGGCACTGGAGAGAAACGGGAGCAGAAGGTGTATGATATGTGTTTTCACATCAGAGCATTACTCCTGAGAAGTGCTGAGCATTTTATTATTTATTTCCAGGGGATACATTGAGAGGCAAAGACACAAAGTTTCTCAAATGATGGGGGCCCAGTTTGTGACACAAACTGGAACGGGGTGTGGGGTCACACCTCTCTCATGGCACCAAGTGACTTACATAAGGAAACCCGGGTGATTACAAACAGGTGTCACATCACTTTTTCTATTAAAGTGATCAAATGGGTTGAAATCCCCAAAGATGAAGTTATTGAGGTTTGTGCTCGGGGCTACATAGCCCAGTTGTCTGCAGTCTCAGGAGAGGGGGAGCTTTGCACAGGAAATGAACTCTGGCCATCCAAATTTTTTTTAATAATTGCTTCAAATTCTATTATGTGTGCACCACATCAAATAATTACAGATCTCCTCTTTTTTTTTTTTTTTTTAACTTGTTACCTAGGACTGTTTGCTTGCAAAATCAAGCTTAGCTATTTAGTTCTTGAACTGCTTCTTCCTCTACCTCTACTGCATTTAAGGTTTTATCACTGGTCAGAGTAAAACCCCATGAATTAGTAGTCTTAAAAGCAGAGTGATATGTGAATTGGATGAATAATAGCATGAAGTCAGGCTGTTTCCTGCAGTGTGGGTTAGTGGAATAAACCAATTTTTGGTGTTCACAGGTTTTAAAAAATGTTCCTTTCAGCCATTTTCAGGATCATCTTTCATTTTGCATAGGGCAAGGATGTTTATTGGAAACAAAGCATTTTATTTCCCAGTAATGAATTATCAGTCAGTGAGTTGTTCCTGTGAACCCAGTGGGTTTTTTGTAATCTCTTGGAGCCCTCTTTTACTTCTTCATGCTGCTCTCCAGACTTGTCGATGATTAGGCTTCCATCTCCCTGCATGTGAATGAAGGTCCACGTTATCTGGTTAATTTTCCTTATTATTTTTCAAAACCGATGGAACCCAGGAGCAATTTTAAAGGAGAGAGAGATGCCCTTCCCCCTGCAATATGCCAGTGCCCTTGTCTGACCACCCCGGGTTGTTTGAGAGCCCAGTTTAAAAGCAAATACCTCCCCTTGAAAGCAATCCCGGGCAACAGCTCCCATTAAGCGGTGGGTGGTAAATGAGGCTCTGATTCACAGCACGGCTGGGTGCTGCTGCTCTGCTACCAAAGGGTGGGAAATAACAGACAAGCACAGGATTCTCCCTTGCAATCAAACCCTTTCCGAGTGGCTCTAATGGATGTGTGCAGGTGCAGTGGGACACGTGGATGCTCGCAGAGAGCTTTGGATTTCCGTTCCTGTTTCAGGCTGGGGTTCTTGGCTGCAGCCTGTGGCTGTGTCACGGTAAAATCCATCACCCTGTTAAGCAGTCAGAGTGATTGCTTTGCGTGTGAAGCAGCAGCACTCACCTTTTTGCATCAGGTAACACCCCAGCTATCCATGAATGCCCAGTCCCAGTTCCCCTGTAATTAAGCTGTTCCGTTTCAGCCGTAAACACGGTCTAATTACGGTGTTTTGTGGCACTGCAGCCATCGGACTGCAGTCCTTCTGCAGGTGTGCTGCAGGAAGCCATGGAAATGCAGCTGCCACCAGAGTGTCTGGGGGAGCAGGGCCCAAATTACTCGGGCTGCATAGCAATCAGCCTAAATTGCTGTGGGTTTGATCGGAAGGACAAATAGGTTGACGATAACACGCGGCTGTATTGACAGACAGCCGTTCCCCACAGCTGTGGAAGCTGAATAGCAAAAGGTAGCACAGGACTCCAGTGCAGAGCCTAACAGTTAGATTGCCAGTTTCTGCTTTATTTCGCCACCAAATGCCATTATACTTGACATTTACGCCTGTTCACCACTATAATTTTAAATTGTGTTATCGAAATAAAGAATGGTATGTGAAAGCCACAAATGATAGCTCATTTAGTGCTTTCCCCGTGGCTTTGGCTCATCATGTTTTTTGACTTACAAAAGACTTGGCGATTACACAACTGGGCACAGTGACGGAAAAAACCCAAACAACAACACACTTTTGGATCAGATTTTTAAATTTGTTGAATTTTCTTTGCAGTGGAATTGTGTGGTCTGGTAGGGCAGGTTCCCAGGTGGGATATTTCTGTGATGATAAAAATTTGTGCATGTGAGCAGATTGCTTGGAACATGCTGTAGGGGAAACTCTGTGACGTGATGGTTCTTGGGTATTTTCTAGTGTGGGCAAAAATTTACATAAGGTTCAGCTCCCAGAGATCAGACTGTTTTGAATGGTAACATGAAGGAATACACAAGAATTTGGAAAGAGAGGAAGTTGAGCTGAGGCACAGAATAACTTGCAGCAAGCAAGTCACCTAAAAGACAACGAAAACCCCACTATAAATACATTAGAAACATGTGAAAGGCAAAAAAAGTGAAACCAATTACAGAATATGTAATTATTAAAAAGAAAAAAACAAGATGGCTGAGAAAAGGCTGAAATTTTTATTCTTTATTTCAGTCTTCTGAAAGAAATTTGTGACACTTTAATTAAAGTGATTAATTTTAACAGGCAGACAGATGACCTGGAGAAAAGAGGGGAGGAGAAAACACTATAAAATATGCAGATAAGTCAAACATATTTAGTTTAGGAATGTTTGGTTAAAATCACCTGTGAGAGTGAACCACACTTGGGGAATGAACCACGAGGAAGGAAGAAGCTTGAGAGAATGGTCAAGCAGTCAGGCTGACTCCAAAAGCCCAAAGGAGAATGGATTTATTCATTAATAACCATGTGAAGCATAATAGGGAGATAAAAATAGACCCTGTGGATTTGTCAGGTATAAATTGTGTCATCCCTGTAAAAGGATAGGATCTGCCAAGTGGATAAAACGTGGTAGGTGTGACTTATCTTGAATGCAGCAAGGCTTTCAACACCATTCCGAATGGCACTTCCCAAAAGGTGTAGAGGAAAATGCATTAGGGCACAATCATCTCAAAATGGGTGTAGAGATGCCTGAAAAGCAGTAGAGTAACCAATCCATGGTTTGCTGTAGAGCTGGGAGAGCTTTCACTGAAATGTACCCAGGCATCAAACCTTGGGCCTCGCTGTCAATATTTCCACATTCAGTTGATGGAGGAGACTCTGCCCTGCTGAAATCTCCTGTTGGTGCCAGCCCAGGATGGGTTACAGACACTGCAGAGCACAGGATTAGAATACAGAGTGGCATGGGCCTGCTTGTCAGATAGCCTAAAATCATTAAAATACAGTTAAATAAACCAAAATACTATCTACAGGGCTGAAGGGAATCAAATGCAGAGATATAAAATGGGGAATATTTCACTGGGCAGCACAGAAAGAACTGGTGTTAGATCATAAGGAATTTCTTGAGGGATGTTTTAATGAGAATAGCATTAATAGAATCTGGGAAATAGTTATTCTGCTATAAATACTTTTCTTTTTTTTTGTGATTCGAGTCCCAGTTTCAGAACTGTAAGTACAAATCAAAAAGAATCCAGAGGAAAGCAAGAGTGACAAGATTTAAAAACTAAACAAAATTAAACTAAGCTTGTTTGAAGGCTGAATTTGTTTGATTTAAAAGGAGAGGATTTCAAGGCATCTCCAGTCCAGAAGAGCTTCTTAGAAAATGGAGAGTAGTGAGTCAGAAGCAGGATAAGAGTGAATAGACTTTATTTTCAGTGGGAAAAAGATAAGTTTGTTAGCAGAGGGAAAAAAAGTGATTCTAAGAATAATTAAGCTTTTTGAAAAGCTTGAAAAAACCCTACAGTTGTTGATGCCTGACGCTCAGTGATTGTTTAGTGACAGATAACTAAAGTAATCAAAACACAGTGCAATATGTAAAATTATAGTGCATGTAATTTTGTATACTACTATTGCATAATAAAAATATTATGCCTAACATGGAACTTGAATTGAAATAATTTAACAAGGACAGTTTGCACCACAGGTTTCTAGATGGCAATTAGCTCTGTTCTGTGCCATTTTCCTGTGAGCCTCTGGGTGGATGTGTGTGAGTGGAACTGTGTGGTGCCAAAGGTGGTGAATGAAAACCTGGTCCTGCTGGTGTCAGTGATCAGTTCTGGTACCTTTTTCGAAGGGAAACTTGTACCAAAAGGAGTAGAGAAAGGAAATGAAATGCAGTCAGTTTGAAACTTGCAAATAACAGGAAGCCACAACAGCTATTCCTGAAGTCTCCAAATTAGATACCCAATATAAGCACCCTTGTTTGCAAAGCCTGGGGATGCAGGGATGCACCAGGCTGGGCAATACAGGTCTGTTTTCCCAGCCACTGGCAGGAGGAGTTGCCTGTCCTTCACAGCAGGACATGTGAAGGGTGTTGGAGAACAATCAGCACTCACAGTCTCTGCCTGCTGAAATGTGTAGAGGTCACAGGCAATATTTCAGTGAAGCTAAAGATCTAACCTGCAACCCCACACAGGGACAGAACTGCTTTTATTTCCTCCCTATATACAAGGAAGGTATGAGGCTAGGTTTAAAGAACTTTGTAATGTCTCTATGCCCTTAGTAGAGAATATATTATTAATAATTATCAGGTATATCTACAATTTGCATCCTACAGATGTCTTACAGAGAGATGTTTTCTGTGAAAGGTCCATCACTGGTCCCTGGTGAATTCAGCACACACTGAAACACATACATTTTTTTTTGTGGGGAAAAATAAATAAAGCTGTTCTGATCCAAAATTAGTTTCGATCTAAAATATTTCATTTGATCAGAAAATGAAAAAAACTTCAATCAGTTCTGTCATTCTTTTGGTCCTAGCTTCAGGCTGCAATATTGGCTACACTTTGAGAAAGTGGTGGGGTTTATGACATTTTAAAGAAAGAAAACTAATTCCATTTGTAGACTGTCCCTTTCTTAACATTCCTGTTTATGAGAAAACAAATGCATAATACAGCACAGATCTTTCTATGGTGGAAATTCTGTTTGAAATTGAAATGCATTCCATTTCAGAAATGGTATGTTATCCTGAAGTTTAAATATAAACTTGAAAATGTGGAAATAAATTAGGTGTTTTCATTCTCTTACTAGTAAACTTTAAAAAATAAAATTTAATGCCCTTGAAGGACAAATGATTCAGAGCACTGGAAGCAGAAAGCCTCTATGGATTTGGGTCATGCACTCAATCATTTCTTCTAAACTTAAGCATAGATATGAGAAACACCCCTGGTTCTTTATACATTAATGCCTGGATCTAAACTCCATACTTTTGTCACAACTTGATATTGAGATATAAATCACTGAACAGAAATCTCTGTAAAGCCTCATTATAGAAGGGACTTGTGTTAGTATCATTGATTGAGTTGCTGATTTACTGCATCCTCATCATTGATGTTCTCAGTCTACTAAATGTATTCCATACGCATCAAGAGGTTTGTATTTATGAAATCAAACATACTGAAATGCACATAGTTGTGCCTTTCCCAAATGTAGTTTGATCTTGATAAATCATGAAATTGTAACATGTATTTGTCATCATAAGCCCAGCAAGGAGAATTACTCATGTCTGAAGATGGGCTTCTGTCCCTTTGAAATTCACAGTATTTAAGCTTGTACCTAATTCTGTTAATTTGTGCTTTAATTTACCTGCAAGCAAGCCATGGTTCAATAGTTAGACCATTAAAAAAAATGGTCTTGCTTTTGTTTATATTATTATTATTATTATTGTTATTGTTATTATTCTTTGGAGACTAAAATATATTTGAACATATGGTCTGAAATATCCAAAACAGACTCTAAAATACAGAGGCTGCAATCTCCTTTGGTAGAACAAGTAATAAAGAATGTTATTTCACAGCTTTGTCACAGAAGGAACTTGATTCCTCTTTTATTATATTTTGTACATTCAAGGGCATGTTCAGATGAAAGAGGGATTTTATAAGGTTTTTCAGTACTATTGATCAAAGTAAATGCAGGCATGGGCATTTTTTTTCCCTATCTGCCACTAGTCAGAAAAACACATCAAATTGGAAGCACTTTGGCCATACTGATGTATTTACTTCTACTCAAGTGTACCTCGTACTTTCTGTAGAAACAAAGTGCAGAAAGCAAAAGAAAAGGAGAATGAGGAAGAGTATTTTCTTGGTTCAAACTTGAAAGTCCTTACTTCCAACACGAAATTCTCATTGTGGTCTGAACAAGATGAGTACTTTGTGCCTCCTCTAAAATAGGAAAGAATTTCTTTATTTCTGTTTGTAACTTCTTTTATCGTTTGAGGTTTGTCACTCTTATGGTGGAGAGCATTCTTAGACCACTCTTTTATGACTCTTATTGGTCAGGGTACAGAAATGGTTGCAGCATCATTAGAAACACACAGATCTCACTTTTGATGTTTGCATTCAGCGCACAAGCACAATAAAAAATCGAATGTAACTAAAACACAGATTATGGCAGATACTTAATTTGGAGAGCCATACTTCATGCCTCATAGCTTGATGGTAAAGAAATATTTTTTATAAAAATCTCAGCATAGTCTAATGCAACCAAGAATAAAGAATTCCTTCTAAAAGAAGAAAACCGCAAGGAAAACCACAACAAACCACCACAGGTTCCACTTCAGTGAGACAGACATCTGAAAAGCTTCTGAAATTCATACAGCAGGCACTTACAGGGTAAAATGTGATCAAGACACTCTGTCATAGGCTCATATTCATGCATTGCACACCTACCAGTTCAGTTAACCTCTCTCTGATGAAATAATTATGGTGAGAGCATGATGATGTGCTGTTTTAAGTCTGCCATTGCTGATGGCTTATTATTTTGTCTGCTTCGACTTAAAAAGGTGCAAAGAATGTGCAACCAGTATGAACAAACCTCTGTTCCCTCTGGAAGAAAGTCTGATGTACCAGATTTTCTCCAACAGCCTGACTGGAATATCTGAAGGGGAAGAGCAAGTGTGTCTTGGAAGCAAAAAGTGAACCCCAAATTTTGTCCTGTGCAAACTCCTCATTTGAGCTGTGAAATGCTTTTCCTGTGTGTGCCAGAGGAGCCTGGACTGTCTCTGGACAGCTGCTCAGAGAAAGGTCTGACCCTTCTTGCTCCACACATGGTCTTGTGACAGATTTGCCAAATTTGGGACTTTTAAACGTTTGTATCTGCTTCACGTAGACAGCTCCACTGCCTATTGACTTGAGCTGGCTTTTTTACTCGATTGGATTTCCTCCATTTGGATTAGCTGGCCCTTTCTGTTACACTTGTTTGCCCTAAAAGCTATAAACCATTTTAAAAAGTAATTTTCATGAGAGCACTTTGTATCTTTCAGCACAATTGCTACACCTAAGCCAAGAGTTGTGGTGAGAAAAATTCACCCTTGTGCCTTCTGTTAAAGATGTTTCTAACCCATGTTGTATTGGCAGTCAACACATTTTCCACTTTGTGTCTTTCCAAAGCCTTGAAATTATTTGATCATCTTTAAAAACAACATCAAAGACGGCAGTTTACAACAGAACAAGGAACTCTGACTTGTTTGGGGATTTTAATTATATTCCAACTCTGCTGTAGTGCCCATTGTTTTTAATATCTTTGAATGGGTTAAGTGATGGTCAGCATCTGTCTCTGTGGGAGGAGATTGAGATAAGCCTTACAGCATTTCTGACAGCTGCCTTCTTAAGAAGAGCAATGGGTCATAAATCCAGATTAGGACAGTGGGAGTTTTTTCCTTCCTTCCTTCTTTCCATGGTGATGAAGAGGGCCCAAGTGGGACCTGCACTGAGACAGTCTGACTTGAGTGAAGAGGATGTTTAAGAAACAAAACCTTCAGCCCCAGTTCAGTGTAAATGCTCTGAGTGAACTCATCAAAGGAGCTGGCAGCTAGATAAAGGCATCTCACACTATACAACATTTCAGTTTTTCTTCTCTGGTTTATAGACGTCAGATCTTGTTTCTTTGATGATTTTTCTTCTATTTCTCTCCATCTCTGGTAGTAACAGCTGAGAAGGATGAAATCTGCAATTTTTTCATGGTCAAGGAAGACAGTGGTATTTAATTAGAATTAGAAAAGACAATTAACACCATTGTGCTTTGGGCTGTATTCTTACAGAGCATTAAAGTCCCAGTAAGTGGCATGTCCTTTGGTTAAATGCAAACGTTTCCAGAACAGGAAAATCTTGGCTGCCAGAACCATTAGTCCATGGGCATGGTATCTTAATAAAGCAGTCAAGGTCATTGTTTACCCATTGATATTCCCAAAATACAGCCTCTAAATTACTTTCAGGTAAAAGCCAATATAATTTTTTAACTTTTTTGACAAAGACCCTACCGGGCTTGGTTCTGTACAAGCACAGAGCTGACAGATGGTCCCTGCCCTGGAGAGCTGGACTCTGAGACCTTGCATTTCTCCTGGTGACTTTCTGTGTTTCCTCTGATTAGGACATAAGCACTGGCAGGCCAGGAGACCTTGTCAGATCCTCCTTCCCCCAGGTTCCTCCATATGTATGAAACATTCAGCAGAGATTCGGACTTTTAAATTTTTTTGTCCTGTTCTTTCACAGCCCAGTACTACTTTATAAACTCTGAATGGGGCCAAGTCAATGCAATCCTTCCTTGTCACTGCATCCCATAGAAACTCTATCAATTTTCTGGTGTATTATTCCTCATCCTTGAACAAACTGGCCTTTTGGATGAAGGTAGAAACATTCCGTACATAATCCACTATTCAAAATTACTCTTTGATGTTGAGTACATTGTAAGGTCTGCAACAGTACTGCTTCATGTTAAAAAACCAAAGATATAATATTACCAGACTTGCTATCTTTTATTAATAAATCAGGCTTTATTCTTATCTCTAAGTAGACTAATTGTTTGCGTGGGCTGGAAACATATAAAGGAAGTGACTTGCACTTTGTTGTGGAGAAGAAATTCCCTCTCTTTCCCTCCCTTTCCCATCCTTTTTACTTGAGTTGGCCATGAAGTTTTATACCTTTTCCAAACTAACCACGGCATTTTTGTTCCACTGTTCTGGTCTTCTTTCCTTTCTTTCTGCCATCACCTCTCTGGAGTTGAAAAATGTTGGTTCGTGCCTTTTCACTTTTTTCAGATTTATTGGAAAAGAGGGAAAGAGAGGAAGAAGGGAAGACAGAATAAAGGGGAAGATTAGGAAGAGGGTAGAAAAAAAGGGAAACTTTCTGATTCACTGTGTTTTTTTCTAAAATCTTGATTTTTGTCTGAAATATTAACACAGAAATTATCTTTTTTTTTTAAAAAAAATCCCCACTACTTGTATTGGAAATGTTTTATTGGATTATTTTTTAAGCTCTCTTGTGGATTTTTTTCTTTGATTTCTCTTTCTATTTTTTATCTTTTGAGGTGTTTCAAGATTAGTATATTATGTATCTTTCCAGCAGACACCCCTCTGAATCCTAGTTCCCTACACACTCGTGGGCTGTAGAGTACCAAAGTGCTTCCCACACTTCTCTACATGTGTCTGAACTAAACACAGATTTTCATTTTATTGGGGCAGAGTCTGCATCATTTGCCTTCTGTTTCTACCACACCAACATGATAGGATTTATTAAAGCCGGGATTGTACCTGTCAGGCTTTTTTTTTAATCAGCTTGTTATTCTTAATTTCTATATCTTCTCTATCTTTCCCTATTTTCTGCCTGTTTCTCCAACACTGCCCAGTTTTTTGAGTGCTTATTCTTCCTTGGTGGCTGCGATGCTCTTTTGCTCTCCTGATATCCTCTGCCTCCTGTGGCTCATCTAACACCAAAAGTCAAGTTCCTTCCCTGCTTCACCTTTCCACCTTCCCTTTCAGCATCTCCAAGTCACAGATCTCCCTGCACTGTGCTGGTTTCCTCAGGGAGCAGTGTGATGCCTGGTCATGGTGTCCGAGTCATCAGCACAGGTACACACTGATAATTAAGGGCTTAGTAAAATAATGCACTGCTGAGTGTAAAGGATGTCAGATTAAAGGTTATGCAATGAACTCGATTAAACTGGCAGTGGAGAGCTGGGGAGGCAGGAGTTCAATTTCTTATCCCACCTGGCAGTTCTTTTACCTCCCTAGCTATTATTGAAGAGGAAAAAAAGCTAAACCCTAGAGACATCCCTAACTGCCAGTGCAAATATTCTCATGAAAGCACAATAAAATCCTTAGCACGTAGATAGGACTAAGCAGTGCACTTGACAGTCCTTAATCCTGTTGACTTAAGGCATTCTCTGAATATTCGTTTTACATTTCTGTAAGAATGTCTGAGAAGTGGGGCAGGAGATTTTCTGTCAAAAATGGTCCATCAGCATCAAATTCATTTTACACCTTGCAGATGTAGATTGTACTGAAAGTCAACAGAGGGATTTGGGAAGATAAGAGGAAACACCTTATATCCAATTACATATAAAAGAAGTAACCTCAAAGTCAAGAGATTTTATAAGTCACAAACAGTATGTCAGTTTTTGGCCTGTCCATGCCAGAGCTGACCATGTGATTCACCATGAATATAATCTCATTTATAGATGTTAGGGGCAGAAAGGATTATCTTATCTGAATTCCTGCATGCAAAGGTCATTAAACTCCCACCTGACATCTTTGTATTCACCCCAATGACTTCCAATACAGATTTTAAAACATACTGAGGAAAGCAAACTTAAGGAATGAAAATACAGATGCAGCATAGCTCCTTTGCAGTGGTCTAAGTGCTAAAGTTTTAGAAAAAGAAATGCTAAGTAGATAATTCTGGCTTGTAGTTATAAATATGATCATATATCCTTCCAATGTGGTGTCATGGATGGACAAAAAATGTACTGCCCTTTTAAACACAAATTATTTTTTCCTATTTTCTTACAGAATTTTAACAGGAGGTGGGAAATAGGGTAGTTCTCTGATCATTGCAGTCTTCCTGGATGCCTGCTCTGAAGGCCACTCCATGCCATATGTGTCAGACCATTTGGTAATATTATTAGGTTCTGGAGGGGGATTAAATTCACAGATTATGACACCTAAATATCAGTGTCTGCAGGGCTGTCTGAACTCCTGTTACATCCTGTGCATATCTAGCCAATACAGCCAATTGTGCCTAGAGAAATAAAGATGATTTTCAGGTAAATATAGGCCCTTAATTTTAGGTATTTTAATTTGCAAGTTGAATTCCACCCTTGGTGTCCCCCCACCATCTGATGGCAGTCCTTAACAACCAGGCACAGACTTCCTGGAGGAGCTGTGGAAATTTTAGCCTTGTTTCCACCCCGCTGCACCCACCTGTGGGTCTGTGCATTTGCCCTGTCTGCATCAGGTGCCACATTTAGGGAGCTGCAGGGAAGCTCTGAGAGCAGCATACCAATCACATCAGGGATGAGGAGGTGGAGAGCTCAAGCTTTTCCCTTCTTGAAGCTCTGCCCTGCCTTCACCAGCCATAGAGTTCTTTCTGATATTCCAGTTCATTAATTACCTCTACCCTCACCGGTGAGTCTGGCCACCTCCTCCAGCCTGTTCCCCTTTTATGAGTAAACTGTGATTAACTTTGCTGCCCACCCCAGAAGAGGTGCAGCAGGACAGGTGACATTGCCGGGAGACCAAGGACAGCATCGTATTACAAACACAACAACTCCCCCTTCACAGAGGAGACGAGAGAAAATGAAGGATCAAACTGTCCTTGCAGCAAATTCAATGTTATTTCGTGGCTTCCCAGAGCGTGCCAGGAATTTTCTGGCTGTGAAATACTCAGTCTTCACTTCCAGTATCTTCCCATGTAGCCCTAACTAAAAACTGCACACGTGGTTTGTCAGATCAGAGAACATTTCCCTGGGGTTGGGGGGAAGTAGCTGCTACTTCAGTTGCTTTCTCTAAGGAGTTACCACCTCAATTGAGACTACGAAGAAAAATAATCTCTGATTCAGCTTTTTATTTGTATTTACAATATTTGATTGAGGTGGGCTTTTTTTTTTTAGGCTGGTAGATCTTTGACTTTATTCTTTTATCATGAGAATTGGATTTTCTTTATAGAAAAATGCCAACATTACCAGCAATACTATTTTAAAAGTATCTGAAGGGTTCATTAAAACCAGTATAGTTTAACAATCACTCTTTCTAATATGAAAGCCAATACATTTCACATACCATCTGGAACTAGGCAGTGAATTCTTTCAATTAGGTTAGGCATTTAATTAAACTGAATGGATATAATGGTTTCCCAAAATATTTTTGTGACAGTTCCAGTACTTTACTAGGCATAAAAAATTCATGAGAAAGTCAGTTATTTATCTTGCTTTCATCTTCTTTCAAGTGATGCCTTTCTTCTTGATGGGCTCTTCTTGATGGGATTGTTTGTTTGGATGTAGAAATGCTGCTCTCAAAGTGATTTCCTCCTGCAGCACCACCTTCCTCTTGTTTCTTTTTCAAAGTGATAACTCTAACAAACCTAAAAGTGGGTTATACTCTTTGCACTGCTACAGGTGGAGTATATTTTAGTGGCATTTCTTTACGCAGATACTGATTTATGAGGTTCTGATATTTTCCATATTCCTAATGCAATAGAGTAATGTAGAACACACTGAAGTAAATCTGGCCCCTACCAGCTACAAATGGTGTAAATTTGCAGCCTGCTTCCACCCAGATGGTAACTTCTGATCCTGGAAATCCCACAGAAGAAATTAGGCACTGATCAGGACAAAAAAATAATGTACAGGCAGCACCCCTTGACAGTAGGTTTGTAAACATAAATCAACCCAGTAGCTGGGAAATTTGAATTTTTTTTTTTTTCCCAGAAGTTTAATTTTTCTCCATGTGTTTTGTTAGAAAAAGGAGATGTTTCTTTCCATTCTTTGTGTGTTTGATCTCCACACCTCGATTAAGCAAACAAATGAAAGCACAGCATTATGTGTTCTGTGGCGAGACAACAATAATTGGCTTTTAAAATAACCTCTGATTCTGAGGCCCAAGTAACAAGTTAAAATAAAGCCATGGGATACCAAGTAGAAGATTCCTATTTTTCAGAATCATAGGCACTGACTCTGCTGTTTCTTTCAGGAGTCCTTAATGTCTGCATATACAATTGTAAAGGATAAGTTTCAGGACACTGGAGTTTATGTGACCATGCATCATTGCAAATGATGTAGTGACATTTCTTTGGCACACCTCCAGACCAAGCAGGGAGATAAAGAGCAGCAATGTCATTGCAACCAGATAAAATGTGTTTTATCTACAGACGTTTCAAAAAAAACCAGACCAGAGCACTACCTAGACAATACAGTTAGAGCAGCAAAACTCAAGAAAACTCACCATTCTATGGGTGGGGACTATTCCTGACAGTCATTTTGATGAACCAGCCTTTTTTAATGTTTGTAATCAGTGAACTTTTATCCATGCATTTTCTGTGACCATTAAGATTACCATATTATCTAACTCTTGATGTAGAGCAATATTTGTAGAAATCCAGATATTTAAAAAAACCCAATCGTCTTCCTCAGTTGCTGGGCAAACATAGCAAGGAGATTTTTTTTTTTTTCAATTTTCTTTATTTTCTATAAGAATTAAGGAAGAACAGCAGTTTCTAAACTTAGGGATCACTGGCAAACCATACTTCTCTAATACCTATCAACAACCTTAAATCTGACAGATTCAGAGATTTTATGGTGAGGCATGTAACAGTACCTTTCAGAACATTTGCATGGTTCAGATGATAGTTTGAGAGTCACCTAAATAGATCTTCACATAATAAATTGTAATTCTGCTCATTGACCTGCCCTGGCATTGGCTTGTGCTTCAGAGATAAACTAGACTGAAAATTTGAGGGCAGAAATTTTGGGTTTACTCCACCCACTGGAGAACTTTTGGCTATAGCTCCAAGAGTGATGAAAAAGGTATTTTTTAAAAAAATTAAATAGCAGACAGACGAGTTTGATACTAATGTATTAGGAGGGTCATGAGATAGTTAAACAGTGCAATTGAATAGCAAAGGCCATCTTCCAAAGAACAAGCCCTTCACAGGAGACAGCCTGAGCTCTGCCCTCCTTACAGTTTTTTGGATGGTGCCATTACCTGCCTTTAGGCAACTGAAACAAACCCTAAGGATGAAATGTGAGCTTTAGGCACCTAAACGTGAGCCAGCCCCACTAAGTTCCCGTGGTAGTGGAGGTTGTTGATTGAATTAGTGGCGTCAGAAGAATTCAGATCACCCTAAGGCAGAAATCTGTGTCTCATCAATTGAACTGTGCCTGGGACTTCATTAATTACACTGACTGTATCTCCATGGTCTGTAGTGGGAACTTGGAGATGTGGTTTGTGTGGTCACACCCAGGTATCCCTCTGCAAGGCCAATCCCACCCCAAATGCTGCATAATCCTTTCCACCTTTCTTGGTTTTAGCATTTCATGAGACTCTGCAGATGCAGTTCATTATAGCCTTGTGGAGGTTGTCATAGTGGAAGTGGCAATAAATAGGGTATTTGGCCTGAAGAATGCCTGTGAGGGATTTGGGTACTGTATGATAATTATACTTGCTGTTTTCATGTAAAATTCATCAAAAGTAAAACACTTAATGAAGTGATTGTCCCAGTTCAGAGTTCATTTCACGGCTGACAATCTATTGAGGAGACCAGAACAGGTCTTGCCCCCACTCTGTTGTCTCACAGACACCTACACATTGAGGATGAATTCAGTGGTTTTGCTTAGATGACATATTTTGGGGTTTTTTACAGCCCTTGCAGCTAGAAGCAGCACCTCCAAATGAGAGTTGCAACGCTGTTTCATGCTAATGAAATAAATGTGACAGTAACCTGAAAACGTCACTAATCACAGCTCTGCCTAGGGACATGAAGCAGAAAAGCATTATTTCTGCCCTGTTTGGTAGAGTATTAAATACTGATTAGACTCCAGTGAAAGTAACAGGTACAACAGGGAAAATGAGCCATCCCTGTTTCAAGCAGCGCCTGCTTTTGTCGCAGTGGGTAGTTTAACCTGTTTAGGATGTATTTTTCTAGCTATAAAAATGTCTGCAGATGATTGAGAATTACTGACTCCACAGCACGACTCCACACTTTTGGATCTCTTAGCCTCCATTAGTCACAGTTCTGCTTCTCCTCAGAAATGCTCTTTCTTCGCCCTTTTTTCCCCACTTTTGCAAGGAGGCGGGCACTGCCCTCCCGCTGCTCTGTGCATGCATCATTTTGGCTGCCCCTCAGACTTTATATTGTGAGGCTTGGAAGGCTTTTGGAGAGAGTGGAAACTCCTGATCATCCTTAAATTGCCCTGGTAAGTGGAAACCAGCTTTCTGTTGTGTTCACTGCCTCTCTTGCAAGCTCAGTTCAGCCTGAAGAGTGAGTGAATGAGGAACGCAAAGGTGGTGCAAAATGCTTTTCAAGCCATGTTTAATGTTTAATGAAAAAGTGTAAAACCAGGAAAGAATGAACCTTTCTGTCTTTCTCAGATCCTTTATAAAGGCCCTGATTTTAATTTAAGTTTAACCTCATTGAACCATGGCCCTTTCTCTCATTTTTACTGACACTTCCAGGCAATCCATTAAGGCTACATCTAGTGATAATTAAGGAAAGTTCAGTAGGAACAGATTGTGCTCTGGGCTTCTCAACAGTTACCAATAATGACATTAGAATGGAACAACTGCTCAAAATGCAGAGTCTGTATTTACACACAGTAAGAAGGAAGGATGCAGGGAAGATGAAGGTTTATGTTGCAGGAGGTATGTGCTCTGCTCAACTATCCTTGGGAAGTCACTTTTTTCCATGTCCCTTTGTTCTTTTCTAGTCTTCTGTCTGATTTTTTTATTTTATTTTAATGGTAGGACTTAACGGCAAGTAGTGCCTCCTGGTAGATATTTACGTGACAATTAGTCCACAGGCCCCAATTTCAGAAAGGGCTCTGGGCAAAATTATAACGATCATTAATTATCCCTTCTGTAAGTAATTGCATTTTTTTGGATGAGTAGCTTGTTTGCAGAACTATCAGTCTGCTAAACAACAGCATATTTGCATATTAAAAAATGTAAAGAACAGGAAAAGTGTCTGCCCTGGAGCAGCTGAAGGATATAGTAGTTAATGCAGGACCCCACCAGTTCTGTATTTCTTTCTTTACTTTTCTTAGGCACTGCTGATTCAAGTGAAACTGTTTCCTGAAGTCAGTTCAGTTTAAAACCAGCAGCTTTTCTGATGGTGGATTTATTGTGGATTGAGCCCCCTGATCCCATATTCTTTGCAGCTCTGCAATGAAGTGGACAATGAGTCTTGTGAGATGTAAGGATTCAGGGACACTGAGGTGATGTTGAACACTTTTTTAGTATTTCCCACTCATGGAACTTGAAATTGGATCTCCACAACATTTAAGTGAATTTAAACATCACCATGAGTGTCAAAGACTTTTGATTTGCATGTGGCCATTATGAAAAAGAGTTTGATTTTATACTTTCGAGGTTCTTTGTTGTTCAGCTGTTTGGTCCACTTTGAGGGCTGTGATAGTTCTTTTCAGACTGTGAGTATTGAGGTCAGTGAGGGACCAAGCTGTGTCTGGTTGTCCTTGAAATGCAGGCAGGAGGAGGGTTTGTGATGTGACATTCACATGCTCCTTCCTCTGGCATCTATTGTTTCCGTTCAAAGGGGAAATAAAACTGAATGCTCAGTTTAAATACAATGTTTAAACCTGTGAGATTATTTTCTTTGAATGTGAGGTAGGCAGGTGAATTTCTAAAAGCCTCTGAGGCAGTTTTGAATGCAGGAAAAAATTGTGAGTGGTTTTATGTCTCACTACCCCATGGTACTTATGTAAATGGCCATTTGAATTGGTAGGTGCTTGGGAATTCTAGAAATGCACTTCTGAGATACAAAAGCTATTTTTATGTATTATTACATAATTTCTGAATCCATCCTGAAGTGATGCATCCCTTGTTTTAAGCAGGGGGTGGCTGTGGGATTCTGTTAGAGGGGGTATGTTGGGGAGAAGCCAAAGTGGGTTTGCTCAGCAAGGGAAAGTGGCCCAGGGCTGGTAGCCAGGCTCTGCCAACAGGGTAGGTCTCCAGACACATCTATAGGATAAGATTGGTCCACAGTCAAGCCAGAATCCAAATCAGGAGGTTGGAACCAACAGGGACCACGGCTGGGCTAAGGCATAGCTACAGCATCACTCAGGCAAGGACCTGGGGCAAGAGCTGGAGCACAGGCACCTCCCAAATGAAGGGGTCAGTCCCTGATGGAGCCTCTCCCAGATGGCCTCACACAGCCCCTTTCCCAGTAGCCTGGTCCCAGATTGTAGCCATGCCACATCTGAGCTGGCCTGGGGCCAGCCAAACCTTCAGACAGCCAAACCTTCAGACAGCCAAACCTTCAGAGTGGGGACGAGGTTTTGCAGAGTCTGTCGATGCACCTAGGTCTGGGACCACCAGCATCTGGGCAGGGAAATCTGCCTTTCCTTGCTGCATTCCCTCTGCATGCCTCCAGTTATCTGCAGGATTGCCTGTGCCTGCCATCCCCATTGCACAATGCTGGATTTTACAGACTCTCCTGAGGCATCAGCAGTAAGGGTCCCTTGCAGTGTCCTTTCCCAGCTACAGCTTTCAGGTGTAGCTTAAAACTGCTGTCTTGGCCACTTTGGCCACATCCCCAGCCTGTTAAATAAAAGTAGAGATGATCCCTATGCATCATGTTTAAGTGTGGAGAATTTTATCAGAGACACACAAGTCACTCCTGTACTTTCTATGCAGAAGGAAAACTTTTTGGTGTCTGATGCTGTAATGGATGAGTCAGAGAGGATGACGTGTCCTCCTCTGTGCTCCAGCCACACACACGAGTGTGTTGAAGGATGCTCTCTTACATGGAGAGCGTGTATCAACTCCAGGGAAGTTTTCAGGTCCTGGATGCTGCAGTTCAGTCCCTGGTGTCAGCCCAAATGATTTTGGCTTTCTTGTCTATATGTGCTGAAGTCACATTCAGCTGAAAAGTTAGGTGCTTGTGCTGTGCTGCTCTGGAAATGCAACATTTTTCTTCAAATGCAAACACTTGTAAAAGAAGAAAGAAACCAACTATAAAATATAACTATAAGATATAAAATATGCAATTTATTTGTGTGAGACACTATACAGTGCTATTTTTATGTGAATCAAAAATATCCAGGAGAAGTAATTTTTACTCCCGACTTCTGCAAAATCCCTATGCAGTTTTGAAGGAAAGGTGACACTGTACTACTCTGGTATCTTTGAATGCTTTGCTGTGCCTTTATGAGACATGCAGAGAACAACCTAGGAGAGCAGATGGCCCAAAACACGACATAGCATCCTCCTTCTGCTGTAGCAGTGTTACAGATCCTATGTCTCCCTCCAGGCCACTCTGGTATCTCCTGAGAGCTGAATGGATGGGCTCAGAGTGAGACATGATGTGTTGTGATTGCCACTGCTGTGATTCTAGAGACATTCTGGAGGCTCTGTCAACACCATCTGAGATTACTTCATGTTCTCTGTTCTTTGGCACATCTGACTGATCAATTTCCTGCTTAGAATACAGAAAGTTCCATAACTCCAGTCCTCCTCATTTCATTTGTTGAGACAAAAGTGTTGAAAGTAGGCTGCTTTGTGGTATGGAGGACTCCAGGGTCCAAAGCTACTGAAGGCTGGTGTATTTGGGGGTGAAAAGGAGGGTGAAGATTTATGTTGGTATGTTGAAGAGTGATGTTCCAATGTATTTGCACCTCTGAATGCAGAATGAATGTTCACAGCCATGGTGTGCATGGTGCAGACAATCAGTGGAATGTCATGGCTGCAGCCAGCTCAGATGGTTTGGCACATCAGATTTTCTCTATTCTCCAAGTGAAGGACTTCAGGAAATCAAGGATATGCAGAACAAAACTGTTCTAGGAGAGCAGGCTCATTTTCTAATGAGCTTATCATAAAAACATTATCTGTTCACTGCAAAACGAAAATGTTTTCTTCTTTGCTTTGATAGGAAGAAATGGGAGGCAACATTAGATGAAGGTAATTCTTAAGAATTTAAATAGGTACTTCTTCCTTGAAGTTCTCAGTGTTGCCTTTGGCTAGAGTGACTGAAGTCAAAATATAAGGTCCTTTTTTGAAATGCTTTTGAATTAATGAAGACTCACTGCTGGGCTTTCTTATTCAAAACAAAACAGTGTCTGTGCAGGGGAGAAAAAGAAATGGAAGTGGTTAAACACTCAAGGAAAGCAATGACAATGAATAAAAGCAGAAAGTACCTTCCTTGTAACACTGATAAGAAAGAGGAGAAACCTGGTGTGACATTGTTTGTGTGTGGAGCTGGCAGAGCTCCCCTCTTCAGTCTGGAAAAGCAGAGCTTTAAAGAAGTTAGAAATGAAGTTGAATGAGATACTAAACTTTTGGAAAGATGATACCTGCAAGAAGAGGCAGAGATTTTACAGGGAAAGGCAAACAAAGCAGTGCACAAACTCTGCAGCAAGTTCCAAATGGCAGGAAACTCAAAATCATTGAACTGTTTTTAATTCATGAAAAGATCATGCCATGCTGAAGTTACAAAACAATCCAAATCCATAACTTTGCCCAATAATTTTAAGAATTTTTATTTGGGTTCAGTCAGTGTGATAGTGAGTAGCCTAATGAGCCAGCTACCAGACAAGATAAACAAGGTAAGCTGTCTGGCCAGGAGGTGTCACATTTGTGATCAAAGCTTGGGAGTCTTGTCACTGCGTTTTCCACATGTCACCCTAGAATAAGCTTAGTAAGCCTCATTAAAAAACATTGTCTTCGCTTGCAGGTTATTTGTGGTTCCTGTTTTTAACTTATTTTGAGGTGCAGTGCTTTACAAGTTCCTATTTTCTATAAGATTAAAATCCACAAAAGACCTCAGGATCATGTATCTTTCTTTTTTTCCTTTTTTATTTCACCTGTCTCGTGAGAGATTCTTGCAATTTGTCATCCAAGAAGACATCCTGTCTTATCTGAAGGTATAAACACCAGAGAATCTTCCCATTTTTTTTAGCAGTGGTGTACACCTGGCTGGAAAATCAGAACCTCTGATATCTCTGATTTGACAAGCCAGACGTTTTGTTTGGCTGAAGGGAAATATCTCAGTGCCCTTAAACCAGCTTCTTTTTCAGGTGCTGGGGCGAATTATGATGGGTGCATTCAAACATGTTATTCTACAGGGGCTGTGTGCTTGATCCCACACCCAGACACATCCTTGCTGCATCCAGGATGGGTGTTGTGCCAGCTGGGTGTTCTGTCAGATCAACCTCAGACAAGACTGTGACACCTGGGAGCCAGGTCTGCAATGAAAATGGGGACACCGGGCATCTGACCCATGACAAACTGTCAGGATGAGGACAGAGCAGGGTGTAGTTAACCTAAATGAGATGTTTGTCTTCATTTTGACAAACCAAAACATTCTCTTTCAGTAGTGCTGTTATGAAAACTAAAATATGTGAGCTGCAAGACACATGGAAAATGTTGATATTTCTGGAAACTGTGTTTCCTACTGCGAAGAAAAAGTTATCTGAGTGGTGGTTTATTCCCAACTGACTGGAGCACAGATTCTGTCTGAATCTTAGCATTGCCATCTGGCACCCAGTTGGAGAGCCACCACAGCATGTGCTTCTTTTATGTTGCTATTTGATATTTATGAGTAAGATAACTTAGTAATATATTTGGCTAATTACTTTTTAAAATTCCATGTCCAGAAAATTGGAAATGTGGTGCAAACCTTTGTTGAACACAAGCGAGCGGGAAGCTGTTTTCAACCTGCAATAAAGAGGAAACATAAAGCAAAGACACAGCACACAATCACTCAGCAACCTGCAGTGCTGATGATGCTTCATTGCCCAGGTGGGAAGTGATGAGCAGTCAGATAAAACCTTGAACTCCCAAATCAGAAACACTGACAATAATGTTCTGGTTAAAAATCACTGCTTTTAAATGTAATGGTGTTGTGTTGACCCCCTCTCTTCCCTGCCTCTGAAAAATATGTCTGTTTTCTAAAGCAAATACAAAATACTGATTGAGGGGTAGCCATGTGAGGAGCAGCTGAGGGCACTTGGTGTGTTCAGCTGGAGGAGACTGAGGGGACACCTCATTGCAGTTACAACTTCCTCATGAGGGGTAGAGGAGGGGCAGGCACTGAGCTCTGCTCTGTGGTGACCAGGATCTGAGGGAATGGCCTGAAGCTGTGTCAGGGGAGGTTTAGGTTGGATATCAGAAGAAGGTTTTTCACCCAGAGGGTGGCTGGGCACTGAACAGGCTCCCCAGGGCAGTGGTCACAGCACCAAGCCTGACAGAGTTCAAGAAGAGTTTGAACAATGCTCTCAGGCACATGGTGGGATTCTTGGGGATGGTCCTGTGCAGGGACAGGAGTTGGATTCAATGATCCTTGTTGGTTCCTTCCCTTTCTGGTGGAGGACAGCAATTAAGAAGAGGGATGGACAATTCTGGCCTTTTACATTGTGCAAGGAGCTTTTCTGAGTGTTGCATGATCTCCTCATGGTTTGAGGGCATAACATTGGGAAGTGAGTGCTCAGTGCATTTTAGAGGACCTCACAGCCCATTGGTTTGGACCTCAGACTAAAATTCTCTTATCACAGCAGAACTAAGAGCTGTGGAGTATGTTACAGGACCATGTGGAAACCCCAGTGGAGTTCACTGGGCTGTTACAGGAATACTGCTATAAGTTGTTATTAATTAATAAATAGAAAATATTTTTAACAATTATTATTAGCAGCAGTCTTGGATGCAAAAATATAAAACTCTGATTCTTTAGAATTTAAGCTGAATTAACAGGTATTAAGGAAGGGACAACCAGAAAACTTGCTGGAAGTTTGCTGAGATTCTGAGAGACTGCATGAATCCATATATTACTTTAATAGAGCCACATTTCACAGTGCAACACAATTTAACAGATTTAAATTGCAAAACGATGAATGCACTATTTTCTAAGAGCAGTATAAAAACTAAAGCTACCTTTGGTAGAGTCTGTGCAGAGGAAATGAGAAAGGAACAGATGGGAGTGCATTTACATAGGAGATGGCAGGCAATTTCATTTTTTCTATTGGCATGCTAATTAATGATCTTTCCAAAGCAGGAATGCTGTATAAATCTCCTAAAGGAAGGATAATAGCAAGGTCAGATGTATCTGCTAAACTGTGTGGGAATTTGAATGCACAAGTATTGCAAAATCATGTGTCAGATTAATAACCTGTTATAGAGAAAAATTTGAAGTACTTGGTAAATACAATTTGAAATGCAGATAGGAGATAGAAGGACAATGCACTGGAATTTCAAGTTGGAAAACTTGAACTCTTGAGCTGTCCTGGATCCTGCAATTTGTTTAAATCTATTGCACAGGGTGAATGTTGAAAAGCAGAGAGGGGGCTCAGATCTGTCATTTTCTCCCCTTTCCTGAGTCCATGGATGCCTTTGAAAGTCTGCATAGTTTAGCTGAGAAATAGGGATTCAAAGACTTCAAAGCATTCTGTTTAGCTGAGATAAACATTTGAAATAGGGGAGGCTTTTCTATAGCTTAGAATAATAGTCATCATATTTGCAGTTCTTGATGTAACTAAAAGCTGTGTAATGCTACTCTCTCTGCTGTGCTGGGAAGTGAACAATTCTCCTGTCTGGCCCAGAAGGAGCCCAGCTCACAGCTACCAGGAATTCCCAATTCCGTGTCTGGGTGCTGCTCAGCTGGGTGTCACAGTGCCTTATGCACACCAAACCCATGGCAGTGTAGGATTTTTTCCTTTTTCACAAAATAAATAGGAAAATTGTCTAAGGTCACCCTGGTAAGCTGTAGTAGGATTGTAACCTGGGACTCCATCCCCAGATTTGTCTGGCTCCAAGGCTGCACTGCCTGAGTTTGCTTCTGCCACCTCTCCAGCCTCATCTCTCTCCTTATCGCCTTTGACATTTTTGGAGATCTTCCTCTATAACAACTTTCTGCTCCTGCAGCCAAGTCCCTGAGAATCCAGTGTTTCAGTGTGCTGAATTATGTTTCTGAACACATGGAGATTATAAACCTAAAATCCCCTGCGGCTGAAGACCACTTGGAAAACATTTCAAACAGGATGATTGTGAGGAAAGTTAAAATATGTATATAGTGGAAAAGACCACAGGTCTCTGCTCTACCCCACAGGTTGGCTCAGGACTGCAATTCTGGGAAGAGTTTGATCTGTTATATCTGTAGGAAATCTCTGTGCTCCCTCCGCATCCAAACTGCTGGATGCTAAACTGGATGAGGAACTGCTTGGTGATCCTCACTTTGGATCCGTTCCACTTGTAAATAACTCAGGGCTAAATTCACAAGGAAGACTGAGTAAGCTCCCAGGTGCAGATGTAGGGCAGGAACAGCCCTGTGACAGCCTCTCTGAAGCCCTGCTGCTGGGCCTGAGCAGAGCCCTGGGTGCTTTGGCAGAGTGGAGCTGCGTGGTCTGTGTGTCTCACATTGTAGAACTCATGGCCTCCAGCCATTCCACTCCTTTTCTTCCTATTTTTTATTCAGGCTTTTCTACGCAGGGAACTTTTAATGACTTTTCTCTTCATCAGCCTTTAATGGGAAGCTAAGGATGTGAATTTCATATCCAGAAATTGCCTTTGGAGCAGTAAGGAAAAACTCCAGGTACATCTGCAAGCAAACCTTGCGGAAACAAAGGATAAAAAAACCAGCGTGGAGTTGGAAATCAAGACGCCGAAGAATAGTAGCAGAAATGTGATTGTCAGAAGTAGTATTTGACAAAATAATACAGTAAAGTCTGCTAGTGAGTATTCACACATCATCAAGTGGAAAACTGTCCCCATCCCAATTTTTAAAATGAAGGAATTTAAACAGAAGAAAATGGCATCATGATATTGTTCTGTACTTTCAGTAGTAGATGAGATGCATTAACAAAATGTGACTTAGAGAACTTGGCAAGCAAGTAGGATTCAGGTGAGTGAGCCTACCCTGAAAAAATGAATGAATACAGCTAGAAATACAACAAGGCAAGCATTAAAAATTAATTTTAACCTTGAGACTGAAGAAAATGTTAGCTATGATGTGTTGTTATATTTGTATGCAAAGGTGCCAATTCTAACCATTGCATGAGCAAAAGAAATTCAAATATCCAGCAATGAAGTTTCTCAAAGATTTAAAAAAAATATTTAGAGGTAAGTGTGGCTGTTAGCTTAACTGGATTAGCATCTAACTTAATAGAAAATGAGGCACTGGCAATAAAATAAATAATGCTGTTTAATTACAGTCATGACCTTTAGTAATTGCTGCTTTATTGCTTGATATTGTAAGAGATTTATTGTATTTGCTGTAACAATTGTTTTTTTCCTTTTCCAAAGCCATCAGGCATTGGAATTGGAAAATATCTATTAGATTATCCAGTTTGTGTATCCCCTGCTGTGCAATGTCTTGTCCAGTTCTGTTGTAAATATCTTGAAGTGTTGTTTTGAGGGAAATGCACTGGAAGGTTATTCTTCAGCCTGAAATACTGGTTATTCTTGCCACGGAAATATTTTTGCCTCTGATGAGTTGAGGTCCAGGGTTACCTTCATCCCATTTCTGCTGTTTGATTCTTTTTTTCATGCTTCTCTTCATTTAAAATGGTTTTATTAACCCATTCTTCTTCAGAGTATTCACCCTTTCCCAAGACTTAAACCCAGATTAAGAGGGATTCGTTTTTAACTAATCACATGGTTAGTTAAACATTAAATTAATTAGTTAAATTTTATTAACTCATATGAATGCTTCTCTGATATTGAAGAAAATAGGAGAATGTGCATTTTTTCATCAAATCTGCAGAACACTTGTGCAACTATTAGTGAAACAAAGGCAAAGAATAAACACAGTAGAGCTGGTGCCCTTTGAAACTTCAAACTCAAAGATATTCCCTAGTGCCCCTAATTTAATAGCATCCTGATGACAATGGGATTCCTAGGGCAAAATGTAGTAGTTTAAAAGCAAAAAGTTAAATTAAAGTAAAAAAAGAAAAGGAGTCCCCCAGGCATCTTTTGTCTGTCCAGGCCTAGTGAATAATATTGGAAAGACTTCAGAAAAACTGCACTGCAAGAGATAAATATTAACACAAGGAACTATAGCTAATGTTAAAGAAGTGTAACCAACAGGATATAGCCTGGGACGTGTAATGAGCTCTCACATCCTTCCCTCCGATCAAACTTGTAAGAATTTTTCAAAATCTGCAGTGATCTGCCATTGCACCAATTGATTTATAGCATTTGGCTTTATTGAGTGGTCAGGTGAAATATGTAAGTAACTGACAATAAGGGACTCCTGGGTATATGTACAGAGGTTGACAGGGGATGTGAGTTTGTACCTTCAAAAGTAGATTTAAAAAAATCACTTTTTAAATGTATCTAACTCATGCATCAATTATACAGGAAATTAATACCTGCATATCAGTGAGGAAAAAAAGAAAGGGTAAATCAGGAATTTTCAAAAAACCTCTCCTGTTTTTAGAATAAATAAGTGTTCTTAAAGAGTCAGTGTTGAAAGGACACCAAATGGTTATTCTGCACTCTCTGCTGTCACCCTGTCTGCAGTCTCTGTGCCTCAGTTTCCCTTCAGAGCAGCTTCCCACTGGTTTCTTCCAGAGGCTCACATGCTTGAGTCAAGACAAGGGTCATTTGTATGGCAGAAGGCCAATCCCAGCCTTGCTGGAAGCTGAACACCATGAAGGGACTTGAAATTAAGTAATTTACCCAAATGAATAAAACATTGAGTGCTATTCTTAGAAGCTTGACTGAGTTCTGACAGACTCAGTACTTTATTTCAGCTAATCTCACCGCTGGCCCTCCTGTGCCCAGGGCTGTCCTCTGCACTCCAGAATTCAGAAAGTAACATCATTAATGATTTTGATGGAATTTGCTACCTTTTAGCCAAGTGCATTCCTCCGGGGCCTGGAGGCTCATTTCAGAGGCAGTCTCCCATAGATAAGCTGCCTTGGCCAAACTTCCGAAAACTCGCTCAGGTTATTTAATTGAACCTCTCACTCTCACAAGAAGGTATTGCTTATTCTCAAAGACTTAATAGGTCTCCTGGTCTAGACAGTTCCCTCTGATCATTACAAGAGGTAGAGCCATTACTATCAGCTCATCAAGTTTTGCTGCTCTGTCATATTTTCTCTTCTTTTAATTTTACTGAAAGTGTTATATTACCACAGTTCTTTTGAAGCAATGTGAATATTTTTGGCCTGATTTTCCTCTTGGCTGACCATATTTTCAAAATAGGTTATTTCCTTCATTAGCGCATTTTAATGATGAGTTTTAGCTCCTTCTCAAAGGATGGGAAACACCCTCCAGGTGTGATGGCTGCCTCAGGGTCGTCATTGGGGTCTGGTGGATGCAGCCAGACCTAAAAAGCACATATTTGCTTGTCCAAGAGTTTGCATGCATTATAAATTAGGGGCTTAAACAGCACAGATATCCCACGGTTTTTTGAGCCATTCCAGAGCTCATTGCTTATGGGGAGAGAGCAGTGTGGGATAGAGTTTCCAGTGACAAAACTGATCTCTCTTAGGATCCTCTTCCTCACTGAAAGTTGCCTGGATTGCTGATACCACTTCAACTTTCTCTCTGATAGACACACAAGAGAATCTTGTACTCGTTCACTTAATTCCCATAGAAACAGAAGAGAGGCATCTTCAAGGAAACAAACAGGCTGGGAAATCCAACATGGAAGCTCTTTTTAAGCATCCTACTCGTTTATTGATTAGATTGTATCCAAATTTAGATGCCTGTAAAAATCAACAGAACCGGTAAAATTTGCCCAGCAATGCTTCTGATAGTAATTTTTAAGAAAAATGACATGTATACCTTTTCAGAGAACTCGGCACGATGCTGCTTTTTCTTTCTTCCCCTTATTGTTCATTGTATTCAGGATAGAATTAATGATTTTCTCAAAGGCTTATTCCTTTCAGAAATCAGTTCAAAAAAGTCACCTGCCTTGACAAAAGAGCCAGAACTCTTCCAAACTAGGCTTTGCTAACTAACATATTGCTCCTTGAACTTTGATGACCTTCATAAGCACTTCGGCTCAGAGGTTATATCTCATCTCACACGAATGTCTCACACCAGTGTGCAGGTGAAGGTAATGTCACAAATGTGCATTACCCCCCACACGAATGATGAGTCTTCCATGTGAATATTAGAACTTGCTTAATGTGACTTCAGACAGTTGAAGGTTTTGATGGAGGCAACATGGGGAAATAAGGGGAAAAAATATGGAAGTTGTTAAAACACGTCTATAGATAGAAATTGTCATTTCCTTCTCCAAATAGGGGATAAGATCATATTCTATTCTGGGAGCTACTCTGCCCCAGATAACAACATTTCTTCTGTCTGTCCTCACTTTGTCAGGACCAGGTATCTTTCCTCTTGGCACCTCTCTTTGCCTTTCAGCAACCTCCTGCTCCTGTAACCTTCTCTTATTCACATCCTTCTCACCAGGCTGCTTTATCACTGTTTCCTTGAGATTCTCTGTTTCTTTCTTCCCTGGCCTTCAATCTTTTCAGATGTGCTCTAAGAGGATCTTTCTTATCCCGTTATCTTTCAGCTCCAAGCTTGCCTTCCTATCCCTACTTATAAATTCCTTCTCTCTCAGCCTCCTCTCCCTTCCAGCTCTGTGGGATGGCTCAGGTAGATGCAGCTGTATGATCCTGTGCCTCCAGAAGGAACCCTGCACATCCCAGCCTGGACTCTGATGTCCCCAGGAGCAGCACTCCTGGCAGGTTGTCTCCTGCCATCAGGCACTGCAGCCTTGTGCTGCTGCCCTGGTTCTACTTCCCTGTAGAATAGGGAATTTATCCCTGTTCTGTAGGGAATTTATTCCCTGCACTGGCAATTTATTGCTGCTGCCAGGGTGGTTTGGGGGAGATATGGGGTGGAATGATGAGGCAACCAGAAACTTTGTGCCAAATTTTGCAGAAAGTCCTAGAACTGAAATTTCCATGTCCCCTGATATGGAAAGAGCCCACTGGGACAGGCTCCCCAGGGAAGTGGTGGAGTCACCATCCCTGGAAGTGTTCAGAACACAGACAGACATGGCACTTTGTGCTATGGTTTGGTGGCCAAAGGTTGGACTTGATGTTACTGCAGATTTTTTTCCAGCCTTAATGATTCCATGATCCTGTGATTGTCTGAAATACAGGCTCTGTGTGTCTTTGCATCCTCTGACCCTTCCCCATTCCCAAGTGCTTCCATTGCTGATGTGGGGGCTTGCTGTGAAGTCTGTGAACTAACTGTATGAGACTGTATTCATTCAGGCCTTTATCTCAAGCCTCTTTAAATCTTTAAGTGAAAAAATGCAGTCAAAACATTCAATTCAGTGTAAATCAGACACTTGTCTACTCAGGTAACAGAAAAAAATTCTCCAAGTGACATTTTTGAACTAAACAGTCTCATAGTCCCCTTCTGAGGACTGCCTGTGCAGATGCACTCTCATAGGACTGGGTTTAGTCCAACTGGTTTCTATTGTGAAGCAGAAAAACAATTTTGATGAAGGCTTGTTATGGAAGAGAGGCCACACAGATGTGAGGGGTGAGCTGAAAAAGAGGCATTTCAGTAAGAAATTGTGCTCTGTCTGAGCTCTCTGAGCAACGAGTCCCTCTTTCATGGGATGGACAGAAATGGCAGGACCCTCTTGTCCCTAAATCATGATTTTTCTGGGCTCTGGTGTTATGAACAAGGGTAGCATTTGCCTCAGGCTGCCCCAGGGTGGTGTGCTGTACCTCTGGCTGATGGCACCAGTGATGGTGCAGCTTTGTGTCTTCTCTACTCCATGTGATGCCTTATTGGTACAAACCCACCCCAGAGTAACTTCATGCAGAAAACTCCATTTAAGCAGTGATGAGTGTGTGATTGCTGGTGCAATCACACTGTGAAACCCATTGGAAAAGTCACCACTTTGCCATTTCATCAATGTAACTTAGGAGAACAAAACCCTGACAAAAAATGACATATGAATTTTCCTGTTAACCTTTAAGTGCAATCACAGTCTATATTTTGAATGGCCATACAGAGACAAGGAATCCTCCATGAACCCAGCTGGAAAACAAGAGATCTATTTTTACTGGATGTTTTCAGGCCTTATTCAGTACATAAAAATTAATGGGCAAAAATTATCTACATTCCTTTGCTATTAAAAAGGAAACAAAAAAAAAAACCAACCCAAACCACCTCATTCAATTTCTCATCTTGTACCAGCCTGTTCTAACAGGAACTGAGGCAGTTTGCCAAAGGCTAATGATTCAGTTTTATATGATTAGTTTCTTTAGCCAGAACCAGATATTTAGAGGAACTAATAATTTGTTGCACTGCTAATCTCTAAAATGCCTGCAAGGACTCACATCTAACCACACTGAAGTGTAGTCATGAATCTTTTTGTTCATATTTTTGCTCTATGTTTTTGGAATTAATATGTTAATGTAAGAAAAGAACAGTGACAAGATTATATGACCCATATAATTTTTCACAGCTTGGCATCACAAGGATGTATAAGCAAAAACAACATAAGGGACAAGTACCTAGATAGAAGCTGGAGGTTTAATTAGAGAAAATTATGTGACTATAAAATTGTCAGTATTATTCATAGCTGACCTTGATCAATCAAACTGTCTTTAAGTGGGGGCACAGCATAACCTGACTGTGTGCAGTTTAGAACAGACTTCTGTATCTCAGAGTGGCATTTCAGTGGTGCCTGATAGTTTGGGATGCCTTTATTCTTGAGTGTAACATGGAAAAAACTCTGATATTCGTAAATGTGGTGGAAATCAGTTCCCTTTGTGACTTGTGCTGAGCCTTTTGGACTCTGATATGCTCAGGATTATTGATCATTTCTAAAAATGTAGCATGTTGTGATATAGACTTTTTTTCTGTATCCCTCTAAGCCAACACAACTGGGGTTCATAAGGGAACCTTCAGGCCTCTTTATGATGCTGACTGTAATACCACTAAACACTGCATTTACTGGTGCATATCACACAGTACTTAAGCTCCTAAATAGTTGAAAAGACATCTGCCAAATCTGCAGATAACAACTGTGAAAAATGTTCCCCTTTCCATTCTGTATCTGAGGCAGCAGTGGGAGCCCACTTCTTAACTCCTGAAACCTGGAATGCCTCTTTTTGTTCCCCAGGTGCTGCACTGTGAAAATCAACATTAAAAAAAAAAAAAAAAGGCAGCTTTTCAATAAAAAAGGAAAAGAGGAAAAAAAAGAATTTTCCTATAATAAATTGACTCAGATTGGGCCCTGTGGCCAATGCCCATCTAAATTGTCATAAAAATTAACATAGGAATTACCAGATCAGAATGTCACATACTAATGCTCCATCTGGTCCAGAGTTCTGTTTCCAGAAGTGACTTACACCAGATGCTTCAAGGGAGGAATAAAATATTAAACATTTAGAGAATGCTATAAGTGCCCTAACCAGCCACTAACGTGGTCATTGGGCAGCTGCTTGGAAATCTAGTGGCAGAAGGAGCCTGCCAGCGTTTCTGCTTTCCTAGTAAATAGAGCAAAGAAATGCACTTCCCTGTGGGACACTGGTATCTGCTGTGTCCAGGCCTGGGCACATTTATCATTCCTCCTTCCTGGGGTGCTCACATGCATCCAGATGCACACACAAATCCTGCTCTCTTAAGTGCAAAAAATGCGCAAGCGTTGCAACGTGAAGGATTTTATCAGGGGTGAAAAGTTGCTCACGAGGCTCAAGGGGCAGGATTTGTTTTACTGAAGCAAAGACATTTCCATCTGATCCAGTCACCTTAAAATCCCTTTATAATCAAAAGAGCAATAATGGCACTTCCAGGTCCTGCCCCTTCTCTCCGGGTTTAGATGCCTGCTTTAGGAGCCAGTGACTTCACAGACCTGAGCTCCACTGACTTCCAAAGGTGTCCAGGATGGCTTTGCTCAGACGTCACATGTCTGTGTTTCACCAAATGAGTCCCACCTTTGGTGGCAAAGCTAATATTTTCAGAATGATAAGGGGCTTTAAGGAATTAAGATCCAAACCAGTTAAGGCTCTTGAGGACATATTTCAGTCTGTCCCTTTCCGTAGCCTCCCTTATCGCCCAGCAGTAATTACATCTAACACAGTCTGGATGATTATGGGAGTGGGATAAGGAGCTTTTCCCCTCTAACTAGCAGCTCAAAATGATCCATCTTCATAATGACCCAAATGTGTTGGCAGTAGATGGCCATGAATGGGTTGATTGCATCTCTAATGGTTGATCACACAAAATGCCCTCTGGATTAACATTAATTGGTCACCTTGGTAGGGACTTCAGATGAAAAATCTGTCTGAGCAGGGGCAGCAATTGGGTTTTACTTCCCCTGTAGAATTTGCCCTTTAAAGGAGGAAAAACCCTGAGGGAATGGTGGCACAACCACTGGATGTAGAGAGTGACTTGTCCTCTCCATGCCTGGCGTCTTCCAAAGTCACTACACCTGTGTCTGTCCTAATTGCTTTATATTTCATGTTGTTTATAATTCAATATTTGTTTATCTAAAACACAGGTTACATTCTTAGGGGTAGAAAATAGCTTTCTCTGTATTTTCCTTGAGTCTAATTTATTGACCTTTCATTTTATGATTTTTTGCCTCCAGTGACTGAGGACAAGCTGACTTTAGGTGGCTGAGCAACTCTACTGAAAATAATAACAGGGCTGGTAAACCATTTTTGTCCCTAACAACCCAGGAATACACAGGATAGATAAACAAAAGCAGAAATCTTCAAGGCACAGTGTTGTATCACCAATCAATGTCAGAGAGCAACATAACTGAGAAAGACAAAACACACTCACCCAGAGCGCAACACACCATTAAATACAATGTAGACAATTTTATCTGTACCTAATAAGGGAGAGAAATAGAAACTGCCTCGATAAAATAACATCTATTAAGCCTGAGAATGAATCTACAACATGAATGGAAAATTAATTTTTAAAGTGTAAAACAAGGTATAGTTTAATGCCTGCCCTCACAAGGACACACAGTGACAGTTTTTATTTATCTGAAGAGTAATTGCAAAGGCAAAAACTGTCCTTAGGTCTTGATGGAGGCATGGCATAGAATAATGAGCTTGGAAATGTAACTTTCCAGCTGTAGCAGCTGGGCTGGATTGCCTACAAAAGTTGTCAGATTCCCATCAGTGGAAGTTTCTAAACCAGGGTTGGACAAATATCCGACAGGAGCTTCTTAACTCTTTAGTCCTACTTTGTAAATTGGTTTATTCTTATTTAATTCCAGAGAATCAAGGCTTTGTTACAACAAGGTATAATATAATTCACTGTAATTTGTTATACGTAGAACAGGCTTACAGTGAGCTGCCAAACTACCAAAATTCAGTGGAGGACAGCCCTGGAGCTGCTTGTCCTGACAGTTACTGCTTAGCTGGGCTGCCCCAGCTGCAGGGTGCCTGGAAAGCTGAGATGCTCAGAGAGATCTGGTAACTGTGACCAGTGCATCTTCCCATGGATCCCAGATCTCTTGTCTATTCATGTTTGACAGTTTGTAACAAATTTAGCCTTTCAGGAGGGTTGATTTGTCTGGTTTTTGTCTTTCTGTCTGTCCACTTCTCTCTCCTACTCACTTTCTTAGCCCTCCTGCTCCCAAGCAAGAGGAGGGGTTCATCCAAATGTCCCTTAAAGAGGACAGGAGACCCTGAAGTCCTAAGTTTCTTTTGCTGCAGTCCAGAAGTTCAAGACTTTGGGCTCCTGAATTCCCAGCATGTCATGGATCATTGGTGCTGCTGGTTAAGGAGTTGAGACTTCACAGTGAACCCAGTGGTGCAAACCAGAAGTAGGTGTTGCTGTATGTGAGAATGGAAGTTTTCAGGCACTTGATTTAGACATCAAAATGAAAAAAACTCTTTAATTTCTTTGTGGTTTTACCTTCAATATGAGTAAGAAGATTTTGACTCTCATCACTGAATTTCCGTGGAGATGTTTGGCATCTTGTATGCTGTGGTCTAAACGTGCTGGTGGAGATGGGCCAATTTGCTTTTTCTTCTCTACAGCTTTTATACAAGCTGAGCCACAGAACACATGCAGTGGAGGGAAAGAGAACCTGTTAAATGCCTCATACTGGGACCCTAAAATGTGTATAGCTGAGTTTGATGAAGACACTGCTTGCAAAAAGTATAAAACCTATAACAAATGGGGCCTTCTGTGACAGACAGGGGAGATGGCAGGCTGTCTCGGATTATCTTGTTCCACCTAGAGCCCACGCTGCTTTCCAGCCTTCTCTCCTCCATCTCCTGCAGACTGGAAATCAGCCACTGAGTGTGACTTGGAATAACTAAGCAGAAATAGGTGCTGCGTTTTGCAAAGGCTCCATGCCTGTCTATGTTCAGTTATATATGAGAAAAGACACTTCTTCCCCCTTCATATTTCTCTAGCATAGTGCGTGGATGTGGCTGAAGTATTCGTTTGAGTTAATATATATGCAAATAGCAGAGACTATTAAATAGACATTATTTCCTCCTGCTAGTGATCTTCAGTACTCTTACACTGCTGCACTGTGGCTTCTTCCCAGTGCTTTTTGCTTGCAGACAGCTGATTCCTTGCCCTGTGAGGGCTGGTGCTTCCGAGGAGCAGGGGGCAGGCTCAGGAGTTCACTGAAGCTCCCAGCATGAGGGGCTGGAAGGCAATGCCAGAGAAGGGAGGCTTGTCCTCAGCCTGCCCACACAATGGCTTGTACAGCCTGCTGGGAGCCAGATCAATGTGCTGATAACTGAAGTGACCTGCCCTGACAATAACCTGGTAAAAAAAAGATGTATTTTCTGATCCACCTCACAGTGTTCTATTGCCACAACCGAGGTGGCTGCACACTGCAGTGTGCTGCATATTTAAGGGAGGAACTTCATTAAAAGTATCTCCTGGGTTTGTCTGTTATTGAAATAAAGTGAGCAGGAGTTCATGGTCAGACATCTCTGTGGCTCACATGGGCACCATCTGACAGGGCAGTATGGGATAGCAGTGGGCATGGTGTTCTTAGTCTCCTGATAGTGACAGTCAGCAGGAAAATACTCTTTGGGGGTGACATCTCCCTGCTGGAAACTGGTGAAGGTTGGCATCCAATTCCCTGCTTCTGAGCATACAGCAGAATCAGTGCTGTCAGTACAACCAGTCCTGGAAGCAAGAGAAGAATTGAACACATCAGGTTTCTGTATTTTGGCCAAAAGCTGCCATCATCTCCGTAGACTACAATGGGCAGCTCAGGCTGGAGAGATAGGGGAAGCTGGAGGTGTGAAATTTTTTCTCCCCAGGCTTCTATCCATGAGTCACAACTATCTGTGAGCAGAGCTGGGCACAGCATCTTCCTGTCACTGTGGCCTCGTGTGTTTGCACCTGTTTTCATCACAGCTCAGCTATACTGACACGTGTCCAAGCCTCAGCCATTATCAGATCTTCATGAAATGAGGTGGAGAGCTGGGTGTTTCAGTCCTGTTCCTTTTACTTCCTCTTGCAATAACACAGGGGGTATTTTTGTCTGTTTTTTCTCCATGGGTTTGGTATCTCACTTTCCCTGTTCATTGTTTTGGGCTGTGGCTCTGGGGCACCATATCCATTTCCAGACTCAATCAATGAGCTGTGATGGGAATCAGAGTGTGATTCTGCTCCTTTCACTTCTGAGGACATCATGAGCAAACAGGACTGCAGATTGCCATCTTTTCCTCTTTTGTAGATTTTCTTTGTTAGCTTTTCGTTAGCTTTTGCTTGTTTGTTTGGATTTTTATATTTTCTTCACATGTCAGAACAGTCTGCATCTGGCTGTTGTGACTGATCCCCAGTGCAGGGGTCTGATCAGATCATGTCCTGGTGAACAGGTAATGCCCTGGTGCCAAATGGACCCATGGGCTGACATAGGTAAATGGAGAAAGTTAGAGCAGTCCCAAGACCACTTCCTGGGGCAGTGTTTTCTCACTGAGAGCAGAAAAGGGTCACAGCTGGTGCTCACGGTGCAGCTGAGCATCAGGTCCAACTGGCAAAGATGTTTGCCTAATTCTGTCAGGAGAGCTCTGTGAGGAGTAGGAAATTGATAGCAGCTTTTCAGGATTTCTTAGTGCAGGCACCCTGTCATCCTGTCCCCTCATAAACCATTCTACAGTGACCTCAGATTCATGTAACATTTATTCCTTTCTACTTTTATCAGGAAGATATCCCAGAGTTAGATGGTCACAAACCATTTTCTGATTTTTTAGCTTGCATTTGTTCTTTCTGGTTTATACATATCTGTCCTGTGTCAGTATTAAATTTGGGGTTAAATAGCTCTCCCCCATTTCTGCTTCCTTTCCCAGTATATTTATAGGTGGCAGCCTTGCTTTAATTGGGCTCCTGTAGTTTCTGTCACAAGACAGTTCTGCACTGCCCCAATCATCTGCCAGCCATTATTTGCATCTGTTCCACTTTTGTTTTCATTTCTCATGAATATGAGTGACCAAAATTGTACCCACTATCCAAACGAGGTGTCAGCAGTACTCTGTGATTTCCTACTAATATTTCTCAGCCTTTACTGGAAAGCAAAGACTTTCCCAGTAACTCCTGGCAGTGCAGATTTTGTTTTCACCGCCTTCCACACTGGTGGTTTATAATCCTGTGATCGATTATTGCAATCAAATCTTCTTCCTCTTCTGTTAATTTGAGAGCTGCTATAGGAACCAAATTATACTTACAGGAACACACATAGTGTTATTGCTCTCAGTAAATGCAGCTGAGGTGGGATTTTGAGCTTGCAGTAAATATTCTGGGATGATTTCACTCCATTATGTTTAACTAAATTACTGGGTAAAAGCTGAGCTTCTCACCTTACTGGAAGCAAAGCAGCAAAACCCACTGCAGCAGTCACTGCTGGATGGCACAAATGTGTAACCCACCAAGGCAGCCAGATGGAGAAAGTTAATACTGAAGGATCATCTCTAAGAACTTGTGGGAAATTTGACAGTTGTGGTTGCTTTTTTTTCCCAAAACATCAATGTGACTTTTTTGTACCTGTGTTTGTCTCCTTTTCTTCATCTGTTTCTTATGAAGTGAAGGTTAGGGAGGAGAAATTTTATGGTTCAATGAAGAAAGAACAGGGATTAGACTTACATCTTATATTTGCCATAGGGAGGTTTATTTAGAGGTCAGAGTTTATGGAAAGGAGTTGAAGGACATGAGAGAGTGATTTGAGCATTAATAGCTGGGCTCTACTCTGACCTCCTCAAACCTCCCTCACCTTGTCAGCAAGACCTTGGAAATGCCAGTGCTTTGACATTTGTGGGCTTCAGACTTCCTGAGTCTAGAGGGAAGTTACCCTCCTAAAGTGCATCTGTCAGAGTAATGAGAATAGTGAATGAACTACAGCAGTTTATTTCTGAATAGGGATTTTATCATGACACCATGTTAAAGATGTGCTGAAAGCCACTTTTCAGCACATTACAATGTCAAAAGCCCTTAACTTGGTGAAAGCATTTTGGGTGATTCTGCAGTGGGTTTAATTCAGAAGCAATATTTTCTCTCGCTCCTTACCTTAACATTCAAACCACAACGGAGAAATCCGCAGAGTCGAGTCCTGTTTGGCTTGACCTTGGCCTGGATGTGCTGTGTTGTTTATAAGCCCTGGCCACAGCAAGCAAAAGAAATCTGCTGTACAATTTCACTTCTTACAGCATGGGAAGCCAGAAGCTCATTCCCATTTTTTGAGGACAAAGGAATTCAAAGCACATTCTTCTACTGCTTAGAGGAACCATTTCGGGGAGGGATCCCATTTCATTTTGGGTGCCACTGGAGTCCAGGAAAGGGCACTTTGAGCTGTGGGTGCCTAGTGGTGCATGAGCAAAGATGGGAAGGAGGAGAGAAGCACTCAGATCGTGCCCCAGCTCTTAGTGGGCAGGCACATGGCAGCATGGAGCTGTCACTCTGGTTTTGCTCAGGGGAGCAGCTCCGTGCAGCTGTGCCTGCAGTCGGAGCATGTGCTCCCAGAACAGCACTTGTCTGCACTGAGCTTGACTGAAGTGCTCGGGGCCTCAATACTAATTGCATAACATCAAGAAGGGTTTCTACACATTCTCTTACATCTAACTAATCATTAACTAATCTGACTAACAATAAACGCTAAGAAAATTGAAATATTCTTATCCGTCTCTTCAGTGGCAGTCAGATTAAGGGTGTATTGCCAGAATGACAGAAAATTAAGTCTGAAAAAGTTTGGAATACTGTTAGGTAATTGAGAGGCTGATTACTAAGGGGGTATGAAGGAAGTCAATGAGGTGTAGCTTTCAGATAAACATGAGATGAGTCACTTTTATTCTTTATTGAACAAAGGTCAGATTCCACTGCCATTAAAATAAATGGGAATGCTCTTCATGGAAAAACATTAGGACTCTGATACCAAATGTGAGAATAAAATAATCAAATACATCCACAGGACCAGTCTGTCATTTCTGTAATTAACACATAACAGCTCTTGGTGTCAAGCAAATTTGACGTCCACATTTGAAACGGGGCTTTGCATTTCGTGAAACATCTCAGAGCCATTAGGAAGTGTGGGTCAGGGCCCAAACTGCTGGTCAGTGCCCATCCCCGTATGGGTTTGCTGTACCATGTGAGTGATGACACCTTGCACAATGAGAACACTACAAGTTCAGACCCACAACACTTCTGCCTTTTGTGAAGAGAAGGACAGGAAAGGTTTCATAAGGGCTGTGTGAATATTGACCAGAATATCAAATGTGGTCTTATATTCAGAGCAGTCTGATCAAATACAGACTGCACTGTGCTGTAAGATGGGAAGAGGAGTTTTCTGTGATGCTGTAGAACAAAGATGAAGATGTGTGCACAATGTGGCAAAGAACATAAGTCACATAAGAACGTGGTGGACACCCCTTTTCTGATTGAGGCAGCCAGGCAGCACACCAGCTATTCAAAGCAAATCTCTTTTATGTATCTCTACTTTATGAGTTCCTTCCAGCACCTGGGTTACACCACCAGGCTTTCAATCAGAGCTGACACTTCAAAAGGGTGTCCTCTGCATAGTCACATCTGTAGAGGTGGCCTGTAATGCTCCACCACACTGCAGGAGATCAGCTTTAACAGCTGTAACTGCCTGTAATAAATCAGTGTCTGTCAAACAAACTTACTTTCTCATTCCAGAAATGGATTTGAGGTATGGTAGGGGGTTTTATGTTTTACCAGAGAGGGATATTTCACACTCTTTCTGCTTTCTTTTCCATTTCCTGAAATTATAAAAGGGAACATAAGAAGACCAGATGTATGAATAATAAAACCAAATGGTCCTTCTCTCTTATAGTGCCCTATGAGCCAGGTAGCATGAACTGTGATCAAAATTTTTATGGTTAGGACTTTCTATGGGAACTCCCTCCTGGATAGATTCTCTCAATGATATCTTTCCTTTAGAATAAGAATTGGTAAAATTTCCTGAGTAATTGATTGATTTTCAGGAAACAAAAAAATTAATATCTCTGTGTTTTCTATTTTATATTATATTTATATTTTATTTAAAGAGGGACAAAGGATTAAAAATCATTTGGGAGGAATGACAGGTCTGTAGCTCCCCATAATCATAAAAATCTCCCACCCTTAGGAAACCACAAAAATAGAGTAGAAAGCACTACATGAGGCATTTCTCAGCTTCTTTCCCTTGCAGCACATTGCAGATATTTTTGTAATATCATGTGATTTCCATACTCCTTAAGTAGCTTGGGTGTTTTTTTCTTTTTTTCCTCTTTTTTTTTTTTCATATAAGATTAAAACAATCCCTTTGTAAAGACTCATCATGACGGTGCTTTAAAGTGCCATGACTGTCAGCTCACAAGTCATCTTAAAGTTGGATGGCTGACATAATAGCATCTTTTTTTTTTTTTTACTGACCTAAATCAAGCATTGGATGGATCAAGACTTCTTCCTATATCATCTCAAAGAAGGGATTTTGGCTTTCTTTTTTTTTGGTGCCCATGTTCGGCTATTGGTTACTTTATGCTGAGCTGTGAACTGTGTGGTTGTTGGAAGCAGCATTAAAAGCCAGGGAGTGCCTCTGTTTTCAAGAATATCTATCACTCTACTGTTTTAGGCTCCAGATTGGTTGTAAAATATGTCTACAGCCATATAGGATATGTATTTGATCTGCAGACCTCAGAGATGAACAAAACCAAATTGTCCAGAATGAAGAGATTTAAAAAAATATGGAGGGTGAGTGAAAAATATGCATTAGTCTGTTAAAAAGGTTGCAATGGTAACAAGTAAATTGCAAGCAGATAATTCTGGTGTTTGTGGACAAGCTGTCTGGCTGCATGCACGTTACTTGATTGGACTTTTCATTGCAGGGTTGGATTGTATGCTTATTTTTTTTTTTTGCATATTTGCTGNGCTGACATAATAGCATCTTTTTTTTTTTTTTACTGACCTAAATCAAGCATTGGATGGATCAAGACTTCTTCCTATATCATCTCAAAGAAGGGATTTTGGCTTTCTTTTTTTTTGGTGCCCATGTTCGGCTATTGGTTACTTTATGCTGAGCTGTGAACTGTGTGGTTGTTGGAAGCAGCATTAAAAGCCAGGGAGTGCCTCTGTTTTCAAGAATATCTATCACTCTACTGTTTTAGGCTCCAGATTGGTTGTAAAATATGTCTACAGCCATATAGGATATGTATTTGATCTGCAGACCTCAGAGATGAACAAAACCAAATTGTCCAGAATGAAGAGATTTAAAAAAATATGGAGGGTGAGTGAAAAATATGCATTAGTCTGTTAAAAAGGTTGCAATGGTAACAAGTAAATTGCAAGCAGATAATTCTGGTGTTTGTGGACAAGCTGTCTGGCTGCATGCACGTTACTTGATTGGACTTTTCATTGCAGGGTTGGATTGTATGCTTATTTTTTTTTTTGCATATTAGCTGCATCTTCGCAAATTTCTCGAGACATTAAGCATTCAAGTTTATTTGACTTTTGAGAAAAGTTTCAGAGAATTTGCAACAACAACATTTTTACAGTAAGAGCTCTTGAGGAAACTAAGCTAAACTGATTTCCTCGGTGGCCTTTAAAAATGCCATTTAAGGTTGGATGAATATAAAAAAGGCATTACAAAAAAAACAAGCCTCTTTTCCCCTCAGGCTGTATTTTAGGGCTGAGATATACTGTAGAGCTGAACTAAATGGGACATGGTTAAAGCCCTTGCAGCATTGGAATCTAGCATGATGGCCAAATTAAATAATAGATTGTCATATTTACTTTATAAACAATTGCTTGTCTTTTGGTTGGAAATAAGAGAAAATAAACAGATGATTCTTTAAGAAATGTGAAGCTAATTTGGTGCAACAAGTGAAACTGGCATCTCTCTGATGTCTCTGATGTTCTCTGATGTTCTCTGATGAACTGGATTTCCTTGAAAAGTTTGGGGTTAGTTTTTCTCATTGTTAAATTTGCTGCAAAAAGTAGCCATTTAAAAAGGAATTTAAAAGTCTTTAGATACATTTGTTTGGATGCTCTCAGAAGATGGGGCTCTGATATCAGTTAATTATGTAAATTATGTTGCATTATTTGTCAAATAATGTGTATTTTCCCTGATCTGAAGCTCAGTTGACTTGCTTAGTGATAGCATTGATTTGACTACTTTAAATTAGCTTTGATTTGATATTCTATCAATGATGAGAAATGGTTAATTTCCATAATATACAGCAATTTATAGTCAGGGCATTGAGTATCAGGGGATATTCACATTTATAAGTCTGTCTTCAAATAGATGTAACATCTCTATTTATGGTTTTGTTTGTTGAAAAGTGTTATTGCCTGAGTGAAAATTATATTTTAATCATCATACAAGTTTCATTTGTGCAAACAGGCAGTTTCCTTAGAAATTAAAACAGATCCATTAAGCATAAGTAGATATTATATCATATTAAGTGACATGAGATAATTACTGTAGTCAAAGCACGGTACTTAAATGGGCTCCGGGAGCGGTTTAGTTGTAAGAGACAAAATGTCCTTCTTGGATAGAAGTATTTTATTTGCATATAGCTGTGTATGCTGTTGTGCAGCTGAACATTTTGTCCTTTACCTCCTGTTTGTGAAAGCTATTTAGCTGCAGGCTATTAGGCATCCTTTAATTGATGCATTTTCTGCTCTTCTCCCTGAAGCGTTTGTCCCTCTTCCATCATTGTGGTACCTGGTATTTCAGGGTAAGATAGCTCAAAATTAAATTTCTGCAGAATCAGATGTCAGTTTTAAATACTACTGTTTCCTTTTTTCCTACTTCAAACTGTTCTGGATAGAAGTACATCAAAATCTCAAAGGGGGCTTTTATGCTTGGGATTAAACCAAAAGGGTTAGACCTTATATTGTGCAGAGTGTGCTTTTATAATATGCCATAATACATTTATGCAGGAGATTATATGTCTATGGTATGGCACACAGTCCCTTCCTCCACTTAACTATCAGCATTAACTAGCTCAGTATTTATGGATATATCAAAATTATGATTTACACTGTACTTATCATTAACATCCCTTGCAATAGCTCTCCGTAGTTCTTGCCATCCTTCAGAATCCAGTCATAAAATGAAGAGATTAACAGATAATTAAATTAAATCCTTAATTATTTGGGGATGATGAATTCACTCTGTGATTCCAGAAAGGTATAGAGAGTCTTTTTCACAAGCAGTATAAATTGAAACCAGTGGAGCTGTGATGATTTATGCCTTCTTGACGATCTGACTCACACTGTTAATTTTCTGCTCCTCTTTTAAAAACATATTAATAAAAAATGGAAGTAGGAACTGTTTATTAAAATATGAAGCTTTCAAGATATTTTTGAAATATTATATACACTCCAAGATAGCACTGCTTGAAAAGTATCTGTCATTTTTCACACCAAATACAATGTCCTTCAGCTAAAGGCAGGGAAACTTCACTTTCATTTCTCCAGAGGCTTCTGCCATCCATGGGAAGCCTCTCATTGTTTTTAATTAATTCTTGATCTGGCCTGTGTTTCATGCTGATCTCCAAAGGGTTGGAATATATCACTGACAGTTAAATCTTCCAAAGTTTTCGGCAGGTATCCACTCCTGTTGGAGAAGGGGCTGGTTACTATACACTCCTGAAGATACAGCCAACTCATCTCAGTAAGGACATAAAACCAAACTTACCAGAAAAACAACCCAAAACCAACAAACCAAAACCCAGGGAAATGAAGTATAGGATCAAAAAAAGCAGAAACAATAAGCAATCAATCTTTCTGTACTCAATTCTGAGTGCATTTGCTCAAAAAATAATCTGCCTACAGTCATTATAAGCAAATTACAGATTATGGTATTTGATGGGAGGGCTGAGCTGTGGTGAGGACTGAGGGTTATTTACCTTAGGTATATTTACCTTAGGTAAATATACTTACCTTATCCTTACCTGAGGATATTTACCTTAGGTATTGGGCTGTTTTGAGACCTTATTAGTAATGGATCTTCCTGATACAGAGATGTCTGGTTAACACGTGCCCCAAGCTTGGAAAAAAACACCGTGCCAAGTTTTGTTAGAAATAAAAAAGTAAAGCAATTGTCATGGAAGCATGAAAATTGATATGAAAGTTTATAATGGCTACTTCAAAGCCACTGATTCTCTTGTGTAAACCTTTATTTAGAGAATGTCTGGAGCAGACATTATTTACTCAATAGGACACTCCATTGTGATCCATCATACCTGTAAGTGTTTAAACTCCAGGTTTTTTTAATGCATTTTTGACCCAATAGACTATGACAGCTATAAAAGCCTATTATGGGCTTTCAGGCTAAGTGTTTGAAGCAAATATGCCTTCTTTTAAAATCCCTATAATTTGCTCTGGAAAATGCTTATGGTAGTGGGCTGGAGCAATTTGTTCTGTTCAGGAGCATCTCCTGGAACTGTCACTGATTCCATCAGGCAGCTGTACTTTCCTACTTCATAATTTTTGTATTTCAGGCTGTAAATTGGTATAAAAGCACTGATTCTGGAGCAATTTTTAAGTCTCTCAGATCCTTAAATACATATCTTCATAAATATTATTTTAGATAGCTTGTGTTAGTGTGGTAGGGACTGAGATGCAAAAAGAATGTCTTATTTCAGTGCCTTTAAAATACATTATATTTTAAAAAAATTACAGCCTGAGCCCCAGCCTTAAAGGCAACAAGGCTGAAGTGTTTTAACCTGTTAACAGAATGTGTGTCCGGACTTTTAGGGCTTTCTCCCTCCCTCAGGTGGGAGTGATCTGCCCTTTCACTGCTGAGCACAAGGTATGAGTGCAAGTTCGAGTTTGTGTGGGCTCCTATATTCTCCTTGCTCCCTGTAACACATCCATCAGGCAGCAATATGGTGCAGCTTTAAACCTTTTTGGAGAATTCCATTTCTTCCTTGCAGTCTGCAGGACAGCTGCTCCTGGGCTGGGCTGTGCCAGAGCGTCCTGCAGCAGCTCTGCCTGAGCGAGAACCGATGCAAGCATCGATGGCCCCAGATTTGAATGAGCAAAGACAGATTTAGGAGAGGAACGTGCACCTCAGCAAATCTCTTGATGGTTTCTTTTCTGCCTCTCCCTGTAGTAGCTTTTAACAGGAGACTAATGGGGGTGCAACAGTGCATCAATTAGTGCACTCCCCCCTTTCCATTTTCAAGGATGCTGCTCCCATCCTCTGCAGCAGGCACTAATGGGAGAAGGATGACTGGGAGAGGAGTGGGAGAGAGGGAGGAGGCATCTGAAAGTCTGCAGATGACCCTCAGCACAGGCAGGTGGGGAAAGGCTTGGGCAGCCTCCGGCCCCTGGCTGAGCACATCCTCCCTTCCTGCAGCAGAGGATGAGCCTGCAGCACCCATGGGTGCCTGCCCGGGCAGAGGGGGAGCAGCTCTCTGGCAACTTGAGCAGCGGGGACCTGCCTGAGGATGATCTGGTTAGTGCTGGCAGGTAGGAATGGGGTCTGAGAGGAGCAGAGATGACAGAGACCCCCCAAATCTGAGGTACAGGGGTGGCAGATAGGTTGGGGGAACTGATTATTGTGTTGGCAGAGGGCAGCAGTGGGGTCAGAATTTCTGCTCTTGTAGTTCTCCCTTTGCTTTCTCCTCTCCTCCCTTTGATGGCTTTGGGATCAGGTGGAGGAAAGGAGGAGGAAAGAAGAATTTGGATGGAGCAACTCACAGCACCATTGCTTCTGCTGGGGCCAACTCCAGTCCTTCAGACTCCTTTGTCCCCAGGTAAGGAGCAATAGTGAAAGAAGGTTGTAGACAGGTGTGGGTCAGCTCTTTTCTCACAGCTAACAAGCAACAGGAAAAGAGGAAACAGACTAAAGTTATGCTAGGGGAGGTTTAGATTGGATATTAGGAAAAATTTCTTCACCAAAAGAGCTGTCAGGCTGCCCAGGGATGTGGTGGAGTCACCATCTTCAAAAAATGTGTAGGTGTGGAGCTTTGGGACAGTTTAGTGGAGGACTTGGCAGTGTCAGGCTAATGGTTGGACTCAATGATTTTAGAGGACTTTTCCAGCCTTAATGATTCTATGATTGTGTGGGTTTTAGTTCCTGTGTTTGGGGAAAGGTTTGGCTGTGTCCACTTCAAGTCCTCCAGTTTCAAGGACTTCTCATGGCTGAATCAGGAGGCTCCACCATTCTCCCCTTGAATATTCTTGTCCTGGCCCAGGACTCAGCCATGCTCAAAGGGCTCACTTGGAAATTGCTCAGACAAGTGAACTGAGAAAACTGTTGAAAAACAACCAATTGCACATAAATGTGAATCAATCACTGATAACTTTCTGCTGATGAAACTGAAAAGGTCAGATGTTCACCTTGAGGCCATTTGTTGCTCTCTGTGTGATGCATTTTGCTAGTGAAGGTGGCTGAAAACAAACTGCATTGATTTAAAATAATAAGGGAAAACATTTTAATATGTTTTTGAACATAACATTTTACTATGTTTTTGGACAGAATAATTAGTGCTACAGAGGTCTTCCTTGCAAAGATGAGTTTGGCTCATAGAACCCTAGTTATTCAGGGCCTGTCCTTTGTGTCATGAAACCAATGAAAAACCCCCTATAAATAATAGAAATGTACATTACAGATTTTGCTGTGTGTTGCTCCTTTTATAACTCTTATAAGGTCTCTAATTATACTTAACTGTTAATGTGTGATGTCTTGGTTCAATATGGGAACTAAATTCACTTCATGTTTAAGGGGCAGATCTTTTACTGCTCAGTCCCCAAGGTCAACAGGGGACTCTCAAGTGTTGCAAAGCTGTTAAGTGTAAACTGGATTAGAGAATTTACACATGCTTGCAAATCTCAGTGAGCAGGCTTTAAATTGCTTGATTTAAGGTTTTAAGTGGACTTGGTAAAGCAATCTACAAACACATCCTCCTGCAACACTAGATACAAATGTAGGACACGCTATTTTAAAATGCTTCCTCTGCTTTCCATTTGAATTTTGTAAACACCTATGGACAAAAAACAATAGCAAAACTTAACACACTGATCCTACAAGCCCTTATTCAGGTGAGTGATTCCATTCATGGCAACAGCTCTTTTTGTTTCTGTGGGAACTGCCTATAAAATTAAACATATCTATAAATGTTTACTGCCCCATCAGAAAAAATTAATAAATCATTGAAAAATGAGTGGCATTACGTGTTCACTGGCAGTGTTGTGAGGTTTTTGTTTTGGATAGAGCTGATTGGGAGGTAGCTGAGCCACAGCTACACAGACCAGGGACTTAAGGGTGGTCCTCTGATGGACTTGGTTTCATCTCCCTCGCTTGTGGGATGTAAAACCCTGTCAATAAACTGCAAAGGAGACCCTCCCAGAGTGAAAAAGCCCTTCACCCCCAACATTTTGGCTGCCTTAGCAAGTTCCTTTCAGGTTATTTCATCTGAAGATATCAGAGAGGCTGCTTGTTTTATACCAGGGATGACATCAGGATGTCTGTAGCACAGGGACAGCATGTTAAACTAATTTTTACAAAAGGAATTACTCTCTCAGAATATTGCACTGCAATTCAAACACTCCAGCAACCTAAAGCTAAAATGGAAAATTGAGCAAGCAAATGAAAACAAAAATGAGTATTTCCAGCTTAACTCTTTTTTGTAAATCACTTTTTGCTTGTGAGTCTCCTTTCACAATAGACCATGCTAAGAAGCTGAATGTGCATCTGTTCATAAGACACTGAGGCTGTCTGTAATTACTCCTAGCAGGGACAGCAGGCTGTATGAAATTTATTTCAGCATTTATAGCCAGCATTTTCACTGTGAATGATGAGATCTGAGGTTTCTGGAGTAAAATCCTTGTAGTCATAAGCAAACCTCCAATAGTTACCATAGCTCAAGTCTTAGATGCTGAGGGTCTTCTGGATGAAGGCATCTGATTGAACAAACCATGTGGCACAGGGACTCAGCTGCATTGCTTGCACAGAGAGGTAGCTTCACATATTCTGCTCTTATTTGAGATGCAACATATTAATAATTGATATAATTTATTTTTAAATTATGAGGAAAGGGGAAGGACAGCACTAGAATTCGGCCCTCCTATTCAAGGAAAACACAAGCAGCTTCTCTGATTTTGCATTCATAGAACTGTAAAATGATTTGGGTTGGAAGGGACCCTAAAGATCATCATTATTTACCTTCAGGGTGGAAGGGCTTCTTCCCACCACAGCTCAGTCTCATACTGCTCTCTTCTCTACATCAGCACATCCTGAACTGCACGGACTGAGCTTCTCAGCACCAGCAAAGTAGTGATGGGGAGCTGGGACTTGGCCTTTGATTCATTTTCTGTAGCCACAATGGTCTTCTTGATAGAGTCTTGGGGTTTATGGAAGTAAAGGGTCTGTATGCCACAATTGGATGTAGGAGTTTGAGCCTAGTCTTGCTAATTTAAGTTCCTAAATAGGACCTAGCCTCTTCCAAGCAGAAAAAAAAACCCCAAACAAACCTGTGAACAGGTTTGTCTTTCAAAAAGTGTCAATGGGGCAGGAGCTGAATGTAATGTACTTACATTTATCAAAAAATATCTGTTTATGCAAAAAAAAAATGGACTTTTTATTGCCTGTATTTAAAGGACTAACAAAATACTGATGTCAAAAGAAAGCTCCCACTCACACATTTTTAAAACAATCAATTAATTCCTCGCTAGTGGGGTGTGGGGATGTCTCTGTCTGAGAACAGAAGGACAGTGGGTTGAGTCACCCTTGACTGTCAATTTTGTGGTCCTCTGTGGGCCTGTCAGGACAGATGGGTTGTCCTCCTCATCCCTGGGCCATGGTACCAGCTCAAAGACAGATCTTCCTTGGGGAGACATGCTGCCTCCCCATCCCTCAGAGGGGTGAGAGGTCCCTGTGATCTGTGGGTCTGTGGGAACTGGGCTGTGTTGTGACAGAGCTCACTGGCACCACAACTGGACCCCTCACCAATACAAAAAGCTGAGCAGGGAACACCCTTGTCCATTCTTCTGGCACCTCCGTTGAGAAAGGCCATTCTTACAGAGGCTTTCTTACCCATCTCAGTTAGAGTTTGCCTCCTCTGAGTGGAGGGCAAGTGTTTATTACCCAAGAGCTCTTGCATCTTGGATCCCACAAATAGTTTACATAAGCAAGAAAACACGTGAGCCTGAGGAGCATTGCTGCTAGTTAATTTGCATGTGCCCTGTTAAATTGAATATTTAATCTGAAAGTTTTATAGGGTATGCTCTTGGGAACCAATGTGCAGGATTTAATGGCAAATAACACAGTCAGTAAAGGCCTACTTATAATAATTTATTATTGGGTTTTGTGTGTGTGTTGCTTTTTTTTGTTTTAAAGAATGTTGAAATTGTCCTGGGACTCCTCTTGACCCTCTCTCCCTAGAGGGTAATCGTGACTTCTCCTCCTTTGCCCAGCAACAGCACTGGAGGGTGGGAAGGTGAAAGTATCCTTGAAGCGTGGCACAGAATAACTGTTTGGTAGATAATTGCTGCATTTAGAGAGGGTACAGAATTAATGTTATGGTGTCCTTCTGGCAAAAAAATTGCATGTGTTAGAGAAGCGGTGCTAATAATTCAGAATGCCTCTGCAAACGCAGAAGTTTGCATAATCGCACAAATTAGGTGAGTGCAAAAGCCACGTGAAAGTAATGATTTCTGATGGCAGTAAATAAAATGGCACGACTTTCAGTTCATAAAGAATTTGTTCATGCAATCTCTGGAGTCTGCTGAAATCTAAGGACTCACTCCCTTTGCTTTTTACTGGGTGCTGTGTGTCAAGGTGTTGCCAGTTCCTGTCTTCAGGCAGGATGGCTGGCTATTGCCCACACCTCATATTGTATGGTGAAAATCAGACTGGTCTCCAGCCTAGGCTGAAAATATCTTTATCTGGAGGACTGGTCAGGAAGGTGGTTACCTCCTTCCCCTCCAGTGAGTTTTGGAGAGTTCTTCCACAAGGTAATAAACAGAAGATCTTTCCTTTCCATTTCACTACCAGAGCAGCACCTAGATTGCTTTTGTCCTCACTTCAGACATACCATTGTTGAATTTCTGGCCATTTTTCTCCTGTGATCATTTCCTTTTATTACCATTGGCTTCCAAATAGCTCACGTATGAGGCAAGTAGGAAGAATATTTCTGTGTGTTGACTCTGTTCTAATATCTACAAGGGGGAAGAAAGGAGGTTTCTTGCACCCTTCTGAGGCGAATCTTAATTTCATCATTCTTGCTCATTGACAAAAAGGAAATGCTCTTTCCTTATTCTGCACAAAGTAAAGAACAACATCTGGAGCTGAGTGGTGCCAGCAGACACCCTCCTGCTTGTGAAAAGACCAAGAGGGCACAGATATCTAACCAGGAGAGTGGATGGAGACCTTCTGGGATACATTTGAGAGAATCTAGCTTAATTCTGACAACCTCAGAGACAAAGAAGGTCTATTTCAATACGCTGACCCAGTCTCAGTAATCTGGGAAAGCCATTTTTTGTTGTGGAAAGCTCTCTATAATTAAAAATACCCATTTGTTTTGAACATCTCTGTTGTGTTAGTGCATTAGAGTAGCTGAGCTGCATCCCACAGATGTTCTCAGAGGATAAAGAGGTGCAGTGACAAAGAAGGGGGTATTCTGGTGTACCCCACAATCATATTCCTGTCTAGATTTTGGACTTCTACAAAGGTGAATTCTTGGGGGGAGGGAGGCCTGAGTGTTGCCTTTGGGAATATGGCCAGACTCCTGGCTGAATAGTCAATAGTATGATAGAATTTAGGATCTTTTGGTTTGAGTGGTCTGACCTGTACAGAGTTTGGAAAGGGTTTCTAGTGGGCATCTCTTGCCATTCCTTCTCTTGTCCTGTTGCTGCTCCCCATAAAGCTTGGAGCAAGCACTTGCTGGACCACACGAAAGAAACAGGTTTATGGCTGCTCTCTGAATTTCAGTTTTTATTGCCTTTGTGGGGCTGTTGCTGAGAACCAAATATCTCTGAAATAGTGACTTGATTGACAATGAGGAGATGGGATATCGCTCTCCACATCTGCTACAGTTTCAGGCTGTGTTCAGCAACTGATGGGGCAAAAAGTCTTCTTGCAGAAGGACAAATCACTCCTTTGTCTTTCTTTTGGTGAAGAGCAATCCTGTCTGGAGTATTTGGACACTGATAGATGGCTCCAACTAAAAGACACAGTAGGGTGGGCTGAAGTTTTTTGACACTTAGTTCTTCACGGAGGTGCTTTAAGTAGATGTTAAACACAGATTTCCAGCCCTCAGATGTAGTTGTGTTCCCAGTCAAACTTGCCAAAATCATTTGTTTGCTCATAAAATGAAGCACTAATGTCACATATTAGTTAGAATAAATTCAACTTATTTTAAAAGAAATAATATAATGAAGCTGAGATTTATTTTTTTAAAGACACATGGGTATTTTTCCACAAACCATAGGATTTGTGCTGACTCATAAACTCTCTATGGATTCTTCTTTGATAAATTGTTGCCTTTTGAATGTCAACTAGCTTTTTTTTTTGTTTTTTCGTGGTTCAGGCCAGCTGTTTGTTTCTGTGGAAAGTCCTCCTCCTGTTTTATATCTCCCCACTACTTCTAATAGTACAAACAGAGAACATTTTTCATATTTCTGCTCCCAAGCACTCTAAAACCACTGGGACGCTCCAAGGGCCACGTCTGAGTAGCCAGACACACCTCGTGAAGGTTTTACAGAGAGAGTAAGCTCCGTGCAATTCATTATTAAAAACTCTCAGGCTCTTTCTTTGGCCCCTGGGACTGCCCTGATGGTGATGCTGCTCCTGCTTCCCCATCACTGAGTGCTCAGGGGCCTGTGGGAGTCCCACCAGGAGTTTTCAGGGTGCAGCAGGTCTGGGCTCAGCCTGGTGCCCAGCATTTCTGCCTTGCAGGGGATGCTGGGTGGGTCTGCTGCTGCAGGTATTTAAACTGCACCTGTTTTCCTTCCTCATTCTCTCCTCACATAATTTCTTGTCTGCCTGTTGTACAGCAGCACAAAGCAAAGAGGACTCTACCTTTTGATTTGTGATAAAAGTGATTCTAAAAATACCTTTAAGAGATCCCCTTGGCCTCTCTTCCTACCATATCAAATCCAGAAATTGTGTTTGCCTCTTTGTTTTGCTTTCTGCTGTGAATTATTTTTTGTCTCCTTCAGCACTCTTTCATAGGATTACACCCAGAGTGAAAGAAATGATCAAAGGATTGGAACAATTAGTGTAAGAAAGAACATTAAAATATGTATAAAATGCTTTGATTTAATGACAAGTGATGTGGATGTGAGTTTAGTACAGTTTACATATTTATGAAAGATATAAACATGAAGACAACAAGAAAATATTTGTCATAACAAGCTGAAGTTTAATTTACACTTGTAGAATGAAACTTTAAATGGCATAATGTATGCTGAATATAAAGCAAATTGTACTGCTTATAACATCTCTTCAGCTATAAAAGTTCACAGGAGATGCAACTAAATCCCTTTGCTATTATATAAAAATTTTGGACTGACCTAGAGGAAACACTAAAACATTGATTTAGGAGAACAGTCTTGCATCACTAAAAAGGTGGTCTGAATGACGGAGTGGCTGAGGCTGTTTTCCCTCACTAATTCCCAAGATCCAATAGTCTTTGAATTTGACAAGATGTGCAGAGGGCAAACAATCTCAGGGATGTAGTTTCTAGTTTTTGTGTTATGCAGTGAGGCTAAACAGCAACTGCTGCCATGAATTCCAGCCTTCATGAGCCTGTGATGGTACTGCATCTAATTGCTTTGCAGATTATATTATATTTTAGCTTGATGCCTCTTAGGAAAAAAAAAGTTTCTTAACTCCTTTTTTGCACCAGAAGTGCTTTGATAAAGAAGTGCTGATGTTGTTCTAGCAGAAGCAGTGTCTGTGCAGAGCGCTTGATATGGGTCCAGAGACACCAATCTGTCAGACCACCTATGGCAAAATTCGTTCCTCAGCCCCTCATTTAGAAATTTCTCAGGACAACACCAGCAGTAATTAATCCTGAAGCAGTCCACTGAGGCAGGCAAGCCTCATTTTCCAGGACAGGCTCCTTGGAAAAGATGGTAAAGCTCTCCCAGAGCTGTGAATATCCACTGCTGTATGCACTGGAGTTATACTCAGCACCTTTCAAAACCAGCTTGTTCATGAGTGCCTGCAAATGGCCCTAGATGCCTTGCATGAGTCCTCTAGATTAGAAAACTGCACCTTTACACCCCAGCCCGAAGGAACTGAGGGCAAATTCAGCATTAAAACATAAAGTGCAACCACATCACACAGCTGGGAGCTGGCACAGCAGCTCCTGGGAGCCTCAGTGTGTCCCTGCCCGGAGGGCTGGCACTGAGAATAGTCTGGAGTGGAATTTCACATGGTAGGGAGAGGTGCTGGAATGGAAGAAAAGGGATGGACCTGTGCAAGGCTTTCAGAACCTGTCCATGGTTTGCATTCTGAAAGTTCCTTTATCAGTAAAGATAGCACACCAGGATGCAATTTGCTGTGAAGACTCCAGATGTGAGTTGGGAGCCATGAGATTCTAAGGAAGTGGAGCTCTTGAACTAGCAAATACAAATAATTTTACTTTGAATTTTACATACTTAGTAGAAGGGCATATAGAGATGATGTGGCAGATACAGGCATTACAGTCACACAGAAATATGAATGTGTGATTATGTAGATAGGAAGTGATAAAGAAAATGAATGTAAAAAAAGAAAAGAATTTGTTAAAATCAGAACAGAAAAAGAGCAGTAACAGCCAGGTAACTTTAGAGTGGAGAAAATCTTTCCTGACTTACCTCAGTTCAGAGGTTTGTGTTAAGATTCATGAGAGGTTTTAGGCCATCTGCTGATGTAAAGCAGGTTCAACGCTGAGGAACACCAACTTGGTATGAACCAATCTGCCTTTTATTTTCTAAAACTTGTATGAAGTTAGCTTAATTTCTCTAAGGCAGCAAAATATGGTATTATTAAATTATCTTAATACAACCATGGTAAACAAATACCCGTACTGCTAATATGATTTTTCTCTCTGTAAGGCAATGAATATATTTATTCATTGACTTGTAACTCAGCTGGATTTCTGACTTCTGCCTATGGAAAGCTCCAGGCCACTTCTTTTGAATGTCTTTGCTTCTAATCTTTTCTGGAAATCTTTATTTTCTATTAGCATAACTAAACAGAGCAAATGAAGCCTACAGCTATTACTTGCCTATGCTAAGCTCCTTCATGTATTGTTACATTATTCTGGATATCTGATTGTTGTTCCTTGTATTATCTTTTGCTCAGTAAGACATACAGTACTACAGAAAGACTTAAGATTAAATGATAGGACTGCACTTAGCTCAGTCTTTCTGCCGTTGTTCGGAATTATTTGGGATTTAGGTCAGTCATCTAAGGATTCATCTCCTAACTAGAAGATGGATTTTCTTTGAATCATTAAGTCTCACAGGTCCCTTCTTCCCACATCTCTGAAGTGGTTCTTTCATTTATAAGCTCCTGGCACGCTCAGATAACTTTCTTACATGGCTTGACATAGTATCAAAGTCCATTACTCACTCAACAGCCCTAATCCGTCCTCTGGCCTCCCTGCAGTGGAACAGAGCTGGAGCTGCAGCCTGTCTGGGACTCAGCCAAACCCTGGCTGAGGGATGACTTGTGCAAAAGGGCTTTTCATAAACAGCAAAATCCTCTCACTTGCAAGCCCAGTGCTGGGGGCAAGGATTCCTCTTACGCTCACAAACTCAATACAGGGGGCAGGAGGAGGAATAGAAAAAAGGCACAGAATTGACACACTTCAATACAAATAGCAGTTTGACATAGATCTGGAGTTCTTGGTGTCAAATGTAATTCAGAAGAATTCAGAAGTGGTGTCCCTAAATATTTTAATTCTGTTTTTATATATATATGTAGATATATACATATATATATACACACACATACATATATTTCCTTACATGCACAGACATGAAAACCCCATAGTCACACTACACATGGCTGTGGATGTACAAGTGCAGCAGTCCTCCTCAGGGAGGAGAGCTGTATTGCTTCACCAAAAGGTGTTTAGAGAGAACTTTGAACACTGTAGCAGCAAAGCCATTGCAGCAGTACAAACTTGGGGAAGATGAACCTCTCTTAACTTAAATGAACTCTGTGTAGGTTGAAAAACCCCTTTTCAACACTGCCAAATCTTTGAAGTGAAAATCTGCACGTTGTGAGGGAATGATTGAAGTGTGAAAACCACCTGTCCATGAGAAGCCTATAAAGAATCCCCACCTGCTCTGATCAGTGTGGATGTGTAGCACGAGCCATTGCTGTGTGTTGCTCTCTCTTTGTGCTGTGCATTTCTCCAGCCCCAGTGTCAGTGTTCAGCTCATGCCAGAGCACTGAGGAGCTGCCTGTCAAAATGCAATGTCTCAAGACCACCCTGACACTGAAAAAGGGCCACGGGACACAGAACTGGGGTGACCAGCTTAGCTGGTGGGCTGGCACAGGGTGAGAGAATAAAAAGCTTCATAACCCAGGGACACAAAGAGAAGTTTTGCAGTGAGCAGAGATCAGATATGTGAGTGGTGCTGCTTGGGTTACACAAGCATGGCAAAATTCATAGGGAGCTTGGAAAGAGAAGTTGACCCAGATGAAGGTTTCCTCTGTCTTTCTGTTAGGGGAGTGAAACCTTCTTGTTCTGGTTTTGCAAATTTCTTGCAATAGAGTTGGGCCTCTGCAATCCCTTTGGCCAAGAGACCAGCACCATCCTGCTCCCATCTCCACAGGCACAAGGCACTTGCAGTGGTCTCATTCAAAGCTCCAAGACTGTGCTTGAGACCTAAGGCTACATTTCCCAAGTCTGTGTAAACCCAGTCTTGTGACTGGGGTTTGTGTCGGGCTGTATCAATGCTTCTTCTCCATCACAGTCACGAGCCAACTTTCAGAAAATTCTGATCAAAATGAAAGGATGGTGACAGGCAGCTAAGGCGAAGTGATGCCTGAGCAGAGAGTAAAATAACACTAGGGTAGAGGTGCTGTTAAGCACTTGTGGTAGGCACTTTTTTCTGCAGGGACAAAATAACCCTTCATGGTTTGGGGCTTTTTTTTTTGGTTGTCTTTTGGTGTGGTTTTTTGGTTGGTTGGTTGGTTGGGTTTTTTGTTTTGTTTGTTTGTTTGCTTGTTCTTGGGGTTGTTAGGGTTTTATTTCCCAGTATCCTCATACTTCAATTGTTACCACAAAACAATTGCTATGTATTTCTAAAACAGAAGGCACACTCCAATATCTGTTTGGAGGTTTTGACGTGATTGGTTGAATGTCCTGTAACTCGTGAATTGTGAATGTCCTATAAATATTTTAAAACTCCTGTTCCAGCTACAGACTCACTGAAATCCATACTGAGACTTCATTTTCCTGACAGATGCCTTTGTATTTGCAATTCTGTCTGGTCTTGCTGTTGCAAAATCTAACCAAGAAAAGCAGGTCACTGCTGGTTTGAGCCTATTCTCGAGGTGTTTGGTTTGAGGCTGCATTGCAGTTGTCACCACCTTCTCTCCCAGCTATGTAACCTCAGACCATTTCTCCAGACCAATGGGCTACAGGTCCCTTTGCTCTAATAACACTTCCACACTGCACAAGGAAGCTGGGAAAATAATATCCACTGAGGTGGGAGAAAGGTTTAGACACAGAAGTGATCAGGACCGGATTTGTGCATAGATCAGTGACAGTGGAACATCCTTAAAAAATCTCTGCCTTGAAGCAAAACTTGACTTGCCTAATGTTCTCCTTTTGTCTTGTTGGGTGAATAAAAGGTTATGATAATCTCAAGGAATATTGTAATTCCTCTGCTGAATCACTGTGTGCAATAGGGATACTTTTTCTACATAAACATGAAGGAAATTAGAGTTTTAGGAATCAGTGGCTGGAGGAATTTCCATGGAAATTTGGACTATGAAAGGAATACAGCATCTGCCCCACTGTTATTTCTGTTAGGGTCACCAACAGAGAGATGTAAATTAACCCCATCCCACGTGTACCAAGTCAGTAATAGCAGCACAGAAAGAAGTACATTTTTTACTTTTTAAAAAATGTACCCTCTAGGATTCAGCATAATTTTATGTTTGGCTTATCCATGCTATTCATACCTACAAATACCTACCAATTGCCTACAAACACTTGCTAGAAGGTTCCCACTCTGACCAGAGATTTAAAAATAGATTTTACTATTATTATGTGATATAGATGTGGTTTTTACTTTTAGACATCTAGAGCCTTCCACAATCTTCCAAATCCTGCCCTTTTCAAAAAAACCAAAAGCCCTCAGCTGACTATCTCACTGAAATATTTCAGAGAGTCACTCCAGTTGTGTCTTATTTTCTGCACTCTGTAATAAGCACCAAGAATTTACTCTTTGGTTATGTCATTTATAAAATTCATCTGCTAACTAAAAGTCAGATTCACTGACAAAGAAAAAAGTAAAGGCAAGTGAAATGTCTTCTGTAAAGGTTAAGTGCATACTTTATTTGCAACAGAGGATTAAGGATCTTCCCTGCAAAGTTTTGTGTATCTGAGTAACCTTGTACAAATGAATTTTCTTTATTTACAAGCTGTAGTTCTGCAGTTAGAGAATCTTCTGAATCCTCTCTGCTGTGGATGGTCTCTGGGGTAAGTTCTCCAGTGCCTACTAACACGATTGCATTTGTCATCTATCACTTCATTCTGTACAGAGGTTTACTCTCATCTGTCTTCCCTGCCAGGCTTCCCACTTGCACAAAACTTGTGAGACTTTTAATATATTTGCTGAACTTGATTTTGTCGAATTTTGGTGAGTAGCCACAAGTCCAAAATTGATCAGGGCAGACACACATACAACACAGTCATATCAGAAAATGATTAGAAGCCTGGATTTTAAAAATCAGACTAAAAATAAGAAGCCGTTGAGGAGTTCTGTGAATCCTGTTTCCAGTGTTTTTGAGGACATGATGATATTTTGCAGGGTCTCAGCCAAGTTTGCAACCACAGTCAGAAGCAAGAGCAGTGAGAGGGGATGTAGGTAACAATTCATAAACTCTTCAGTATTGTCCATGACAGATTCTCTGTACAGAGAGCTGGAGAGTGGCAAAGAGAACAGTAGAGAAAAACTTTTCTGAGCAGGGAGCAACTGAAAGGTGAGGTAAAGCTGGAGATGCACAAAATGTTTGCTGTTTCTCTCTGTGCCTTCTGAGTTCTGGGATCACATGAAGAGAGGACAAGCAAACTTCTTCCCTATACTTAGTTTTATGGGCTTTGGTAATAGATCTGCTTTTCTAGATTACAAATGTGTTGTCTCTGAGGGCAGATGAGGCAGAATCAGTCCCTATTGTGCTCCCCTCAGTAAAGCTCAGCAAAATTACATCCTGGAACGAATGCAGACTTGATTGCTTGGTATAGCAATTCTTTCTCGAATATTCAGTGTGAAAATCATTTGTGTAACTTCTGTTTGTGGCATCTTAATTTTGCTGTTTGTTACACTTGTTCTAGAGCGCAAATACCCTTCCCAAAAATCACAAGATAAAAGAGAAGGCATAAATCTCTAATATTTGCAGTCAAAAGGAAATGAGGCTGTATTATGTGAGATTCTAACTAAATAGAGATTTGGATCCCATTTTCAGCAGCCTTCAACCCTTGAGTCTACCAAAGGCACACAACCCTTTCTAGAGCAAGATGAAATGATGTTTAAGCACCCTGCCAGTTAATGGGTGATTAGTGTATGCATTTGCTCATTACTCCATCAAGGAACTTGCTCTCAAACGACGAGCATTGAGAAATGCTTTAATTGTTCCTAAATTATTTTGTGGTAATTAGTCAGCTGCAATCCCAAAGAAGACAGTAAGTTGAGGATAATGGCAATATTTCCTGATTACCTAAAAGCATGTTAATGCCCTGCAGTCCTGAATGTCATAGGGGGGATGTGTGCTTATGCCAGAGCCCTCAGTCTTTGCTGTATGCTGTCTCAGTATACAGCTGAGCATAAATACCAAATTTCTGACCCTTTTTACATCTTGAGCAATGATTCACACTTCTTCCAAGAGCTGCATCCTACAAAAAGCTTAATAGGGGAACTTTATTTATTCTATAGGCTCTGAGACCTCTGTTGTAAGGTTAAATCCTGTGACCACAATTGTCCATTTCATTTCCCTCCATCTGCATTGATGACTTGATATGTCTGTCATCGTTTACTCTTGCACCTTGGTGCTTGCTTGAAGGTTTCTTGGCAAAATTTGAAACCCACAGAAGTAATGCCATGAATTGTGGCTGTTGCATCTTAATTTATCCAATGGTAATGCAGGAGTGGATTTCAGTGTGGAAGCAAAAAACACCTCTGAAATGGAATTTGTACAACTAATTCTGCAAGCACACAAAACCTTGTGTTTGTGTGTTTGCAGACTTGTAGGTGTAGTCTGATGTTATTTTATTATTGATAATGAACCAAAAATTGAGCAGAATCAGAGCACTCCATAATTTCCTTGATAACTTTTATATTTCTGGACATGAAACATGTAATTTCTCTGTCACCATAGTTTTGAAATACTCCCCAAGTCTTCCATGTTAATCTAATGAATGTGTGTTTATTTTACCTACTGCTAAGTACTACGTGAGTCAAAAGCAGAGGTTTTTTCTGTCTATATAAATAAAGAACTGTGTATTCTGGAGTATTCTGGACAGATAATTGAACAGCTGGCAGTAGTCCTGTCAATGAGTACAAATGGTACCACAAAAGGTAGCCCAGCAGCTTTTCTTCTGCTGTTGTAACTTGCACAGTGCATCCATTTTCCCCCTCTGTCTAAATCAGGCAGCTGTACAGCAATTACTGTCAGCATAAATTGAGCAAGCTTGCAAATTGTCTTCAAAGTCATCCAAGAAAGCAACTTTATCTTTTAAGGTAACTGAAATATTATGTTGATATTATATACATTATATATATACAATTATTCATATAATTTATAGGTTTTCATAGGGACAAGTTAAGTGCACTTTATGTGTTTTATCTGGATGACTCCTAATGCATGGAAATGTGAATTATTCATAAGCTGCTTTTTGGTTATAGGAGTCTTTATATAGCTTTTGTTTGCTAATGCATTTGATAGGCTATTTTGTGCACTAACACATTATATAGAAAATGCTGGCAATAAAATAAATGCTAAATTATACATTCTGTAGTTCTGCATTAAGAGCTGGTACAGTCTGCTTCATCATCTTTCCTCTGCTCTGCTTCACAAATCTAAAGATAATTGATACTGTGGAACTATCACTCAACTCATCAAAAATACGCTGCCACTGAACTATTGCTGTGGATTTTGATGTAGAACTGGCTGGGTTGGCCAATTCCTCAGAGCACTGAAAACCTAAATATCTGACATGGAAGCTTCAATATAATACCCAGAGTCCATCTGGGGGCTTCTTAAATTCTTAAGTGTGAACAAATAGAATTTATAGTAATCATCCAAACAAAATAGTTAGTAAAGGTTTTGAGTGCTTGGGTGCATCTAGTCAAACTGTAGCCAAACTGATGACCTAAATTCAGGGAAAGGGAAAGGGGAAGGGGANAAGGAAGATGGAATGACCTCCATATCTTTTTCACCCTAAAGACTTGATTGTTCAGAGTATAAATGAGCTGAGGTGATTTAGGGAGGACTCTGCAAACAGAGAGTTCTGTATGATGTGGAGGTGGGAGAATAGCTGGCTCCAGCTACCCCTTGCCAGATCCTTTGTATTAGCAGCTCCCTCACACCTTTCCCCATCCAGGCATTGCTATGATAATAATTAACGAGCAGCTTTGACGGAGTCTGGAGTTTTAAGTGCCTGTCATCAAGTAGTAAGTGAGTTAATGGAATTCAATCATGCTCTGGGACCATTTGTGCTGTTGGAAGTCCTCAGAGATGTCAGCACCATGGCTGTGAGGAAGGGCTAATCCCTTTGGATTGTTTACGTACATCCTTGGAAACAATGGATGTCATGTTGGCATTGCTCATGGTCATTTTTTCATGAGCAGGGTCTTCTCTAATAGACTTTGTCAGTCTCTCAAAATTTTTAATAAGATTTATATTTCCTCTCTACTAGACATCTTGATGTAGGATGGCTCTCGAACTCCTGGTTTGCACAGCCAGATTGGGTGTATCTTTCCCCCCAAAGGTCAGGATTCAGAGGAGGTCTTGAATGACATAAAACCTACTGCAGTTTCCTATGGACTCGTCGGTGCTAACTCTGCCTTGGGGATGTCAAGTGGACTTTTGTGGATTTGAACACTTTGGGACCACAGCATCATTCATCTTACTGAAAGTTCCTATTATCAAAATGTGCCTGCTGTAGCAGATCCTTGTCCCTCAGGTACACTGAGGAGATTTTTCACAGGAAATGGGTATTTCAGCCAAGACAGCAATAAAAGGGTAACCCTAGAAGGCAAGTAGCAGACACAAAGTACTTGAATTAACAACAGAGGCAGGAGCAGGAACCATCTTCTAAATCAGTGAGATTACCTTTTATGTGGAAGTTATAATTACGACCCTAGCCTGGTGTCTTTGACATTTTCATAGCCATCTGGATCCTTAGGTCACACTCTTCCCCTACCATATGTAACATCCATTTCCTCACTGGTTTTGGTGCCAGCACTCCAGGCTACCTTTACATTATTGTTGAGGAGGACTGGAGTAGATGGGTGACCCGTTTCACACCTAGCAATTCAATCACAGGGGAAAACAGTCATCATCGGCAATTTTGTGTTCTGCTTGAGCCAAATCCATATTCCAAGTCCAGCCTGAGTCCCACCTAGTGCCTGGTTTGATAGTTTTTGTCAAAAAGGTGTTCATCTATTGGATTTCTGTCTTGCTTTTGGCAATGATCAATTTGTAATGTCTCAGAAAAGGGACTAAAGAAAAAAAAACCAAACCATAATTCGCTAAACCAGTTGCACAACACTGTTAATTTATTCTCAGTGCCCTATGAGCATTTTTGTGAGTTCTCCAGCCTCAGCTGAGTCTGGTCTTAAGTTTCATAAATAAAAAGTAATTACTGTTAATGAACATTTTTATAATCTGTATTCAATTTAGATCATCTTAATTAACTCAGATCTGCTTTTCCTTAGTTTTTGAAACGAGTAGCAGTCTGAAATACAACTAAAAGCCAAAGAGGATTTGCAGTGTACATTTTCCCAAGTTCATGCAGACCACCAGAATTCTTATTCTTTTGGAACCATTCAGGTTCATTTATTAATCTTTTATTAAATGTTTCCCATTCCTCTTGTGTGGATTCACATGCCTTCTATTCTGATGTAAACCAAAAGGCTTCCAATAACAACGTTACACCATTCTTAAGGATCCCTGGTTACCCTCACCTGTGAATTAAGCTTTTGAGTAGTTGAAAAATAGGGAGTGTGTTAACATTTAGTGAGGTAAGAATAATGGTTATTACTTGAAAATAATCTTCCATTATTTTTTTTTAATTTGCTAATGGTTTCTCAGTGATGGGCTGAAAATGTTCTCCTTTACCACCGCATTATCTTTTCTTTTGTTACAGATTTTTATTGCTTCTGATAGTGCAGTTGATTTAAGCATATTCATTCAGAGGAGCTGTATTTACCAGAAAATATTGCAAGAGATATTTCTATTTCTGAAAAGGTTATAAAATGTTGTTTGCTTTTTTCTTTCTTTATTTTTTTATAAGATAGTTTCATTTTTATGTTGCCATTTCAGAGCTTTTCTGAGTTGCCAGGGGAATTATTGGTTAAAAGTCATCAGAGTGTAGTCATTAAACTCTCTGGAATTAAGTGCATGGAGGGATGAGCAACTTTGGAGGGAATCCAAATCTTTGTAAACTTTGTGAATTAGGATATAAGCACCTATTAAATCATATCATTATTCAATTAATCTCTAAGATAATGGGAGCCTTGTTTCCAAATTACTTAATCTTTATGCTTATGAGCCTACAAAATATTTCCAAGTGCAGTAGAATATATTAAGGATTACTGCTTAACTCTGCCTTAGAAACCTGTTTCTCCATTACCTTGTGACTCAAGTGGTCTTTTCACACTAGAGAAGATTTAAAATGAAATAATCCTAAATGAGAATTTTCCTTTCACATCACTTGCAATCTGATGTTACCCCACAGGAATTTTCCTGGAGAAGGAGTTATGTGGCAAGAGCTGCAGGCTCATATGCTGCACAGCTTCCTGGGGTTCAAAAGCAATTTCCTAGACATTCCTGTCATTCCAAGAAGTAAGGGGACTGGAACTTGACCCCTGGAATCCATCAACAGAGACTCTCACTGTCTCTTTTTGTGTGCTATACACTTATCCACATTGAAACTAACATGGTTTGTTTGTTTGTTTGTTTCTTGGTGTTTGGTTTGTTGGGTTTCCCCCCCCCCCCCCCATTTGCTGTTTCTTTCTTTTCTGCTTTCCTTGCTGGGAAAATATTTTACAGAAACCAAGAGTTTCAACTCCCCAAATTATTCTAAACAGCAGCCAAACTTCTCAAAAAAGAGCAAATCTAATGTCTTCAGAAGTTCTTTCCTGTCAAGTTGCAAATTGCAGAAGCTCCCAAATATAGTGTATAGAATCATTGCTAAGGAGATTAGGCCAATTTGTGCGATTGGTTCTAGAATCCCCTAATTTAATAAAAATACGAAGTAAGTGTGGTCATCCTGAGGAAAAGAGAGAATATTAATGAGGCAATCATTAAATTTGATCTCCAAAAATAATTTGATTAGTTTTTATTTTAACAGGGTAATTAGAAAAGATGACTCACATTTTACTGATTTCATTTCCTTTAGCCCGTTTAAGGACATAAAAATTAGAAATAAAAGCTCTATGTGGAACACTGATTTAGGTATATCTTCTTATGCTCCCTACTTAAATTTTGTGTTTGCCATTATTCTTCATGTATTGCAGTGCTTTACAGCTGAGATTTCTGAGATATACACTTCCCACTGACATTAATGGGGATGGTACATCAAAATCCACTAGGTGGCTTTGAAAATTTCAGATATATTTTCAGTCTACTGTGGGAATACTGCTGAATTTATCCTTACACCACCCCTCAGAGACAGGTAAATATCCTTTAAATATATTTTATTGAAGTTGAACTGTGCAGAACAGAGATGTGAGAGAGATAATGGACCTAATCCTATTGACTTATTCTGGCATTGGAGGCGTAATCATGAGCCAAAACCATTAAGCATTCATCAGCAAAACTAGACTGATACTGTAGTGGCCTAATACTATTTAAAGATATGATTTAGAAAAGATCTTTGGCACTCTGATTTCTTTTTTTGGTGTGCAGAGGGCAGGGAGTGCATTTATATATTTTGAAGTGAAAACCAAAATATGTTTTAATAATTGGCATTGTAATGCTTCATGGGAGGAATACCTCTTGAGCTTGATATTCTCTTCTTGGCAGAACTACATATGGGTTTCTCTTTTGGGTTCAAGAGCAGCTCTGGTCATGTCCATTACAAAATAAATCTTGTGGCTACTGTGGGCAGCCTGGGCCACCAACAGGTAAAGTGGGCAACATTGTCTTTGATTTCTGGACAATTTCTCTGCTCTTTATACCTAGTCCTTCCCCTTTGTCCACCACTTCCGAGACTTCATCTGGGGCACTGTGTCCAGTTTGGGGATCCCTAGACAAAGGATAAAGGCATCAACAAACTGGAATAAGTCCAGGGGTGGCCACCAAGATGGTCAGGGGCTGGGTAAGGGGCTGTGTGAAGAGAGGCTGAGGGGCTTTATCCAGCCTGGAGGAGAGCCAGATCCAACACCTCTTGGAGGTGCATAGCTGAAAGGATGACAGGATGGGGACACAGGTTAAAGCAATAGAAAATTAATGAGTTGCTGTAGAATTTAGTGTAAATCATGGTGCGATATGTGAGAAATAATGACACTGTAAGGAGGCCTCAATTAAAAGTGTTGAAAAGAAGTGTTACAAATCATGTGCTCATTGTGATTATGGCAAGAAATTACAAGCTTCAGTAATGGGTGATTCTTATCAGACATCAGGAAATAATGGCAATGTTAAGCAAAGGGGGAATAGAATCAATTTTTAGCAGTGTGGGATCCCCACTACTTCAGGTGTAACAGGACATCCTGGAGTAACATCTTTCAGGAATGGCCTAGGGGGAGTTTAGTTAGTTTTTTGGAAGGAAGTCAGATAAAATAACCTCTCTCAGGCTCTTCTACACATGTTTTATCCGGTTTTGTTGATTAACGTGTAGGGCAAAAAGTGGGGTCAAAGCCTTGGCCCAGCTGCAATCTTCTTGTGTGACCTTGGGTGCCTCAGTCAGCTTGGGCTGTGTTTCAACACTCCATCTCCCCAAAGGAGATGATTATTATTAGTGTTTAGCATGAGAGGTGCAGTGAAGGTGTAATCCATTAATGCTTTTAAAGCACTGGCCTACTACATTAATGATAAAGATAAATAAATGTTCTGTCCTTGCAGAATCTGTAATCTAAAAAGATGAAAGAATGTGAGAGGAAACATCAATATCCTTGCCTTAGGGACAAATGACACAATCATAGGAAAAGTGATTTGTCAAACGTGGCAAAGCAGGACTGAGAGAAAACACCCAGATTTGTCATGTATTCCTTAAAGACAAGACCATGTTTCCTCTCTTAGCATAACTGGTCACAAATATTGTGATTTTGTTTCTTTAAGCTACTCCGTCGGTGTTTCTTCACAGGAGTCATTGTTCCTGCCAGCATCAGTAGGAGCAGTACAACCTGCAGCCTTTCAGTTTGACTTTATTTTGAGCTGGCAGCATGTATTACAAAGTTAACAGGACTAACCCAGTGGTGCAGCACATCCTCCCCTCTTCTGCCCAGCCACAACCTTGTTCACTCTGTCAGCTCTCTCAAAGGGTGGCTTGCTTTACACGGTGCAGGCACCGCTATTAATAATCCATATGTTACTCATTTTTCATGGCTTCTGGCTTCTATTGCCTGGAATCTCTTTGTTCTTTTTGACTTCAAGACCAGAAATTCTGCCAGTGGGTTTGATCCAACCCCAACTCGTGCTCAGAGTAGTGTTCTCCAGACCGCCACGAGTGCAGCATCAGTACTGCTCTTATTGTATAAGTAAAGATGGCTTCTATAACTTCACTGGGTTTTGTAGAATTTACTGCAAGACCAATAAGCAATAAGTTGCTTACTTATCTTAAAAACAAGAATTAATCCAAGAAAATGCATAAAAGGCCTGGAGAATGCTTCACCCTTGGGTGAGAGCTGTTTTCTCCACACTTAGGGGAGGCACACAGACCTGTGACTCATAAGATTATTGGGCTGCTGGAACATTTTGTCACAGGCTGATTAAGGATGTCAAGGCAAGACACCATCTCCTAGCAACTCCTCTAGCCCAGAGTTGTTGCCTTTACGTTTAACCCTTCTAAATTTCCATGCATGCCAGGATGCCACCAGGATGTGTTTGCACACCAGCTTCTGCCACAATTTTATCAATACTTCTCTTCCACTGCTCTTTGAACAGTGGGCAGGGCAGGGCAGAGGGCTCCAGCACATTGACTAGGCTAAATGGAATGGATCAATGTGTGAGGCCAATGCAATTTTCACCTTCTTTTGCCTTTCTGTTTCTTTTCCTCCTGCTTTTTAGACATGAAATTGTTTCTGCTTTATCATTTGTTCAATAATCCCTATGGTTTCACTGAAGTCTGCCTTAAAACATTCTTCTCTGCATGGCTCTGGGTTCATGGTATCCAAAAGGAGTATTTTTAAATGATCCAATGATTTAAATAATGTAGGGAAAAATCCAGCAGCAATCTGAACTTCAAGACTTTCCCTTTGTTACAGACTGGTAGATAGAGGATGCCTCTCCAGGATGCAGCAGCTCTTCTTCCATTCCTAGTTCCTACCACGTGTGACACATGTGCCTGGTGACAGCAGGGAAGATGTTTCCTTGCTGAGAGGAAAATTGGCAACAAAACTCTCTGCAAAGCCTTTCACTACACTTTTGTAAAAAAAAATAGCATTTAGGTGGCTTTATGGAACTAATTCGATCTCAGCAAGCTAAGTAAAGGAAGTCATAGTGTCATTGATTTAGAGATACATAAGAGTTACAAAGCCAAGGAGAGCATTTATCAGTTGTGTAAGGGTAAAGGGATGGCTTGTGCCCAAGTTTCTGTGTTTGGTAAATTGACTTTTGTCTCAGATCATGGCAGAAAAGACCTTGAGTCTTTGCTTAACTCTTCCTGATGGCAGTGCATTGTGTTCAAGAGCACTTATCTGAATGGAAAGAAAGCTCTTCATATTTTGCCTCAGTTCTAACCTTTGAATCCACAAAGCATTCATGCAAATGGCATTAGGGAAGTTGGCTCAGTCCAGTTGCTGTTGGAATTGTGCTGTTCATACCAGTTTGCTGTATGAACTGACATTATCCCCATGCTTTGGCCATGAGAGTTCATGTGCTTGTTGGCTGCCCCATCTCAAACCATGCCACTTAGAACTTTTCATACCCAAAGCCAGTGGGAGCTGAGCAACTGGCACTCGCTGAGCATGTGCAACTTGAAAAATTAATTCAAAATTTGAAAATTGTGGCCAAATGGAGTCCCCACTCCTCATGGTGTTTCTCTGTTCTCAGACTGAGCTGTGAATTACCAAGAGGAGAACCAAGTTTGTGGAGACAGGGTGCCCACACTGCCTGTCTTCCCAACATAACCTCACAAAGGTCCCTCAATGCAAGGTCCTTCATTTATCTGTGCTCACCAGCACTAAAATCCCTGTTGCAAATCACTTCAGGAGTAGCTGCCAATTTATTTTTGTGAATCAGCTCGTTGCAGCAGCCCCGCTGCTGAGCAGCAATGCTTTGCTGTAGTGCAATCTGTGTTCATTACAGACAAAAAGTTTGAGCCTCTTCACAAGTTTGGGTAATATTGCAAATCTTTCAGCATTTATTAGAGCTGCAGCTTGAGGCTTGAATGCTAATGGTACTGAAACATAACACGGAGGTGATCTGACAAAGTCGCCTAAGGAGGTTTTCATAAACCTTTTGTACAATTTCTCTGCTTCTTTGCCAGTGAAAATTAACCTCTACTTGCAAAAAAACGAAACTTCACCTAACTCATTTAGAAATAGCAGAGAGAAAGAGAAAATCAATCCATAATGAACAGTATCACATTAAGAAAATCTAATTAGAAATGGCTTCTTTTTTATTGCACTGATAATGGTAAGCCCTAAAAATGACATCATTACAAAATTCAATAGCTTATAAGAGAGTGAATTTTTTAAAAAGTGTTTAAACTACCAGATCAATAACTTCACACACCACATAATTAAATTGTACAGAAATTCTCGATAAACACTAATGTTAGAAATGTGGTGCTCTATTTTAAAATAAAGTATATACTATCTTGTGCTGCATATACTTCTAAAAGTTGCCTCGATGTTACTGAAGAGTGAAATTCCCTCTTTACATGGCACTGAGGACAAAGTCTTCCCTACTTAATCTTACTTACTTGTCTTCAGCTGGAATTGGGTGGAATTTTATTTGAGTCTGTGAGCCAGCTTCCCCCTAGAAATGTTATTTGAATATGGATGGAGGTCTTTAAGGCAGGGACTTGAAGAAGTAGAAAAATTTAAACCTTTTAATTGTAACTCCCAATATTTTCTTTTCAATTATTTTTAACTTCTTCAGAAAGAAACAAAACTAACAATTCTCCTACTACCTGGAAACAGACCCAAATTGAAAAATTTTATCCAGGGTTCCCTCCGTTGCACAGTCTTTAAACCAACTTCAGTTTTACGAAAGTAAAACACCCACTAATGAGTTTTTAATCAGTCACTGCATGATTTGATACTTGAGATAATTCATCGAGTTCTGGATGCAGCTAAAATACAATGATGTGCTGCACGCCCGTTATATCCTATGGCCTAAGGTGTCATTTACCAGTGGTAAAATTATTTTTTTTCTAAATGCACTCAGATAATCAGCACTCACACTGAGGGAGCAGCATATCTAATGTGCAATCTTTTTGTAATGAGCCTATTACTCTGGTTTCTAGGTAGAGTTCCACCAGGCATATCCGTGGGCAGTTTTGTTCATACTCTCATTAAAAAACGTCTTAGTAAGATGAGCTGCTGCTTGGCAATTTACATGCCTAGATATATTTGTTTATAACAAGAGCAAGAGATAATTAATACACTTTATGCAGAAAGCCTCAGCCATGGAAATAAAGAGGAACAAGATAAAATCAGTTCTGCTTTCTTTTTAACCAGTCAAGGGTGGCAGAAGTTTCAAAAAGTTTAGGAAAAGGATTCAAGGTTACACAACAAAAGAATTTCTCTGGCATGGACCTTGCAGATAAGAAACAATGTGCTGCACATAATACTTCTGAGATTTGAATTAAAACTGGCAGGGATATTGGCAGTGGAGACGAGCACTGTAATGCACTGTTCTGCAAAAGGAGTTCATCACTGCTAACAGAATTTGAATTATGCTTTACTAGATTTCCTGCATATGTCAAAAATAAGTAATTGCCAATTATCCTGCTCAAAAGAGCTGGTGGGATACAATCATTTAACTTAAGCATAAGTGCAGAGCTCTGAGAAAAAGCTCTGCAGAGGGAAGGCTTCAAGAAGTAGTTGCTCATAAATCGAGATAACTTCGACTGAAGCAAAGGCTAATTTTAACTTCATCCTAGCATGCAGATGTTCAATACTACTTAATACTCTGCAGCAATGCATCAACTAAAGCAGTGGGTTAATTCCAACTGGCTCAATAAGGCAGTATCTTTAACTTTATTCCTCAGGAAAGAAACAGCCACAGAGACTGTGGCTTGCTTGGAATAAATGTGCAAGATCAAGAATGAGTGTGGGTCTCTTAAGCTCAGCACCCTATCCATGGGAGTCTGCTTTCTCTGGATGACCAGCAGAGAACTAATGAGAAAATATGATTCCTTATATAGTAGGCTCTTTTATATTTTTCTTTCTTTCTGCAAAGGTTATTGAATCCATGTAGGAGCCAGAATATTTAACGGTTAGTTCAGAGATCAGAGTTCAGAGCTGGAGCTCCAAATTTCTGCTCCAGGTTCTGCTGCTACTTCATTTTAGACAGGTCACTTGTTAGCTTCCCCAGTGTCTGAAATGGAAATAATTACATGGAGTTTATGATGGTGCTATGAGACATCCTTGTTGGTTTAGATTGCCTTGGGATCTTCGCAAGAGAGGTGATAGAGAAAAGTCAAGTGTTAAAGTACTAAAATCTTTCCAGCGTCTGAAAAAGTACAAGGAGAAACTGTGCAGACAGTATAAAAAAATAATCATAGAACACAAAAGATAGCCATGACATAATTGTAGAGGTTTGCCTACAAATATACTCCCCTTATAAAATGCTTGGTATGACTAAACTCCGTCTGGCACAGGCAAAACTGAGTTTGACTCCAAGCATTGAACAATTCTAGTTTTTTGCATATTCTTGGATTTCTGCATATATTTGTGTGCTAATGCATTAGATTAAGGAGAGATTTTGTAAATAGATTTCTGTGAGTCAGGCTTCATGGCAGTTTAAAATTGTTTGGAATTCTCTAGAATGTATCCCCCTGTTTTTTGGTGCCTACACATAAATTCATGAGACCTGAGGATAGCAAATGGGACTGATAATAATTTTGTGGGACACAGGCAGAGAATTCCCCAGGAGCAAAGCAAACAGCCCAATAATTCCCTACATTAACAAAGTGAGTTCTCCAGCTACCTTGAATAGGAGAAATTGTCACCCAAACCTCCCAAGCCCAGCCTGCTGTGGAGATGATATAATTAAATTATATGCAATTAAATACTTTAAGTAGCACACCTGCACAGAGGATGGGCAGGTCTGCCCTAGGTGATCCTCTCTGACATCTCAGAGTCCTGGGGTAGCTTTTTCTCCCCATCAAGTTCTCTGGAAAGCTGCCAGCAGGTTATGCCGGTGTCTCCAGGCTCACAAGATACTGTAATGGGATCTTGTGGAAATCTGTCAGGTTCCTGGAGCCTCTAGGATTTGCCCAGCACTGGGTGTTTTGGGGACTGCAGTTGGAGAACCAGAAGAGCTGAGAGGTGCTTATGTAGGCTGCACATCCTGGAGTCGCAGCTGAGGGTTTGATCTCTGTGGTTCCCTGGTTCTGGGGTTGAGCTCCTGAAACGATGGACCAGAATTGCTGAGGGCAGCACAGCAAGTGGTGAACTTCATCCCTAAAGTTACATGAGTCTTGGATTGCCATTTAAATTAATCTGTGATTTTTGGCCTGACCCCCTCAAATTCTTTATCTGACCTGACAGATCTGGCAGTGAGAAGTGCAGGGAGTGCAAAGATTGTTGGCTCAGAAATTTCAGAGAGAAATTATGTAAGGCAGTTGCCTCTAAAAAAAAAGTCTTATTAGCTTCTTAGTTAGACAGAATCCTAAATTGAGAGAATGAGAATTGAGGGGGAAGAGGCTGATAAATTTAGATGTCTGTGAAACTCCAGCAAGATCTGAGATGAAGTCTGTGACTGTACCAAGCTCTGGGCTTTTACAATGGGGAATGTGGCTTGTTGTCTGCAGGGTGATCTGGTGGCTAAATGTGTCACTGGGGCTGTGTGATTCCCTCTGCCTGCCTCAAACCCATGTAAAATATCATCATCAGATACAGTGAGGTCACTGCAATCTATTCTTTAGATCAGATTGTGCTCACTTTAAAGAAACAGGTCAGAAAAAAAGCGATCTTTCTGATGAAAGCAGAAATAAATCAGGTAAAATCTTTTTGACAGGTTTTTTAAGTTTATTTTTTCCTCTTCAGGTAAATAACATGCACAGAACTTGTTACTCAGCTTGGCTGGAAGCTTGGTAACTCCTGAGATACACTGACCTATCTGAGTGGGTTCATACTCTTCCTCTTCCGTGGGAGATTGTGGTCTTGGCACAATTGAACTGTGGAATGAAAATCCAGTCATGTTCACAGCATTGCCTTCCATGGGGAAACAGCTGCTGCATTTTAACATTTGACTGGAGAAAAAAGTAGGTTAGAAGGTTTTGGTGTCCTCCCTGGAGCTTCATCCCAGGCTGAACAGATAATAACTCTCTAGGAAAACACTCCAGCAGTCTGGTGTTTTCATCCTCCTTCCCTGCAAAACCCACTTGCTGCTCTCCTCTAAGGAGACGAGGAGGGTAAATGTCTGCAATTAGCAGATGATCCTGCATTGAGGAGCTTGAGAAGATTTGATTCGCATTTTGGGTATGTGGTACTTTTGAAACAACTGGCCTCTAATCCTCACTTGACATCCCTTGATGCTACTGAGCAGCTGATGTGCTGCAGGCAGGCCCCTGCTTGGCTGTGGATCTGGTCTGTAGTTTTAGCATGTTCCCTACAGGTTTGATACACATTTTCAGTGGGGAAAAAAACCAAGAATGGTGTCTTAAAGACACAGAGTAAGGCTGTACAGGATATGTCTCTCTGAAGGATGAATGCCAGAAAAATTCATATCTGGGCATGTATTGACCCAGTCACTCCAGGCTCTCTTTATAGTCATAGGAGAGAAAAATGGCACATTAAGAGTATAATTTCTGGCCTAGGTTTCCTCAGGCTTTCTGTGGAATATGTTGATGGATGGCTGTTGACTAGGAAGCCACAGATCATGTGGAGGGCTCAGGTGTGGGTGTATTCCTTTGGCCAGATGAAGCTGATGTCCAGGAGCTGGAGCCAATCTCAGGTTTTAGGACTCTTTGCTGTCACCCTGCAGTGTGCCAAAATAACTGCACATGTAATATTACACTGTCTTTCCTAAAGTGTGACAGAAGTCCATTCCCCTCCATCCCTGGGTTATTACTCAAATACCATCCTGAGGACTCTGGAATGACTTTCTTTGGAATTCACTGTTATTCTTCAGCTCCTTTTGTTATGTCTGTCTGGAGAAGGAGTAACATGCTTAGTGGCTTGACCTCAGCTTCCCCTTCTCATCTTATTTGGCTCAGTTGCTCTGGCAAATGCTGCAGTGGTCTGTGGGTTTGCCCATATCTGCCCATCCTTTATAGCAAGCACTGAATTGCTTTGGCCCATCCTTTCCTTTCTCCTTCAGAGTCCCCTCTGCCCTTCCCCGTTACTGAGGCAAGACAAGGTAATGCAAAGCTCTGGCATCCTTTTTAATAAACAGACATTGCTTTAGGCACCCCCTCCCCCTCTGGGGCTGTGATTCAAATAGTTTAATACTAAAATATGTGTTTACGTTGTCGCTCACCTTCATTTCTTCTACACTCTTGGAGTGATACCAACCAGCCTGAGTGATATATTGCATTTTAATTTATTGAACTGTTCTTTCACCTCTTTTCTTGATATATCTGCCTTTGTGAGTACCATGGCTTCATTACCTGTAAAGTGTCACCTTGGGATGGATATTTCCCATTCACCTTCTGAAGTGGAAGAGAAATGAAAAGAAATCCATTTAGTTTCTCTGCACTTGGACTGAATCATTTAACTTCTTATGCTCTTTGATTGCCACTTTTACACCACAGGATTGCTGCTAACTAACTTTCCTGTGGGCATCCTGCTGCTGGGGAACTGGGTTTATTTCTCACCTTCGTAGTCTTGGTTAATTCATCTTCTCCTCTGTACCAGCCCATTTTCAGTAGGAGGTTTGCAGTAGACCCAGAAAGTAAAAGTGCACATGTGGAAGTGACTTTATTACTCACCTCTCTTTGCCTGAAGGTTTTTCTGGCCTGACCTCACGCATCCTGCTGGTTAATAATATTTGGGGAAAGCTCTCTGGTAGTTTTCTGGACTTTCCTGGGTTCTTACTAACGGGGCCTTGTTAGATGATTTTGTAACTTTTTTTTTCCCCCAAGGGTGCCCTGAGGGAAAAACAGGATTGCTCATAATTTTGCTGTGACTTTCTAGGTTATTTAGAAACTCCCTAAAAGGAAAATTTAAGAGAATACCAAGAAGTGTCTTAAATCAGCACGGCAGCAGGTAACGATCACCTTGCTGTAGTTCCTGGAGGATTGTCAAGTCTGTAAACAAAAGCAGATGTTGAGCATATGAAGAAATGACCCATCCCCTGGAGTCTGAAAGCACTCAAAGAGGAAGGGAATTACTACTGGTACTGCAGGGCTTTCCCTCTCCTGGGCAATGAGTGAGTGAAGGGCTCTCAAATTCCCACCTATCTGCCCTGGGGCTGTTTGGTTGTCCCCTGTTTACCCAGACACAAGAGAGGGCTATATCAGGACAAATATTTCTGCTGCTTCTAGAAAAATTTAACTTCAAGATCAATCTGTTCAAAATGTGGCTGCTTAAACTTGTTGACTCAGTCAGCACTAATTACAGAGGCAGTGATTGTATGATGCTGGAATTATGCAATTCCCTCATTTTTCCTTCCCTGATTTTATTTATTCTCATTCTACATTCTATTCTTGGCATCAAAAGTCTTGTCTCTTTCTTTCTATTTTTTTTTCTTTTCAGTTCAGCAGAAATGGAAATTTATAGACATGGACCAGTTTCTGATTTAAACTTGACAATTTTTTCCCAAAATTTAGCCTTTAGGATGGATTACATTGTATTTAGCAGCATCAGGGTTAAATTTTTCTCTCAAGATTCTTGGACTTGTTCTCGTTGGACTATTCTTTCTTAGCCCTGCCTGCCAACAACTAAAACACAGTTATCTGATCCCCATAAATATATAGTTCTGGTCCTTGTAGGATTAATCATCTTCCATGATTCTTCCGAAGCACTTTTTGGCTTCCTTTCCTCACTTACAAAACCTCTTCTACCAGTTGCTCAGATATTATTTATTTTCATTAACAAAGGTGTGTATAATTTTTTTTTTTTTGTCTGATAGGTAAATCAAGCCTTCTTAACTGGCTCCATTCTCAAAAAAATTTCCTGGTGCATTTAAGGTAATAGTTAACCACCATTCTTCCACTTCATCATGGCCTTAACACACAAAGACAATGAAATTATGAGTGGTTTTTGTTTGGTTGGTTGGTTGGTTTGGGTTTTTGTTTTGTTTTGTTTTGGTTTTTTTTTTTTTAAATTCAGTGGATTCAGTTTTGCTCCTCTTTAAAACACAACAGTTGTCAGTTTATCCTGCCATTGGAGTAGCTGCAATACAGCTCTGTGCTCTTCAGTTCCAGAACATGTTTGCAGCCTGAATTAAGCATCACTTAAAAGACAAATTAAAACTCAGACTTGCTGTGCTTTACATTAAATGGAATTAGTTCTTTTTGACCAGCACCTCTTTGTATCCCAGGTTACCTAGGCAAGTTCACCATTTTTTCATTTTCTACCCCAATTTTTGAACAGAGTTCTGATTCTGACATGATGCATTTAGCAGCTCCAATGCTGAATGTTTGTTGCAAGCTTTTGTATTCCATACAATGCCTGTATGCTTTATACTGAACTTTATATTTCATTCTTGGGAGATTTCATAATTTATTAGATTCTACTGCATTAGAAGCATCCTTTAGATAACATTCTCATAAAAAAATACTGTATTCATTAGGACTAGACCTTTCTCCTTTATTAGCTCAGAGACTACGATTCCTGACCCACATGAACAGCAGCTATTGTCCCGTTTTCAAGCCTTAAGAAACATCATCTCTATCTAGTTCATCCTGAGGGGGAGCCAGGAAAACAACCATCAGCAGCCATCCCTAAACTTCTGGGTCACTACCCAAACCTGTCCAACACTACTGAAGGAGCGTGGAAACCCACAGAAACACTTTCATGGAGAATCCAGCATTTGACTGAGGGCACGCACTGCAGAGACAAATTTAGACATGTTTCCATGTGCCCTGTAGATAGAAAATGAAATTGTCCAGTTGCTCAAGGTGCTCACCTACCCAACACACAGGCACCTGGCAAAAGATAGTTTCCAATAGGAAGATTTTTTTTTTTCCTCACTCTGGAAATTACTTCTTTATCCAGCCACTTCTCATTAATAAAAAAGAAAAAGGTATTTCTGAATCACCTAGATGGCCAGAATTCCATGAGAATGAAAAGAATGTAACGAAAAGAAGATAATGAGCAGAACTTGCTTGAGCAAAGCTACCAGTTTAAAAGAGCACAAGAAAGGAAAGGTCATGTCTAGGTCTACACAGAAAGTCTTCTGCAGAACCGTAGTTTAAAAATTCCTAATTCAACATTCAATGCTTCCTCTTTGCCTAAGCACGAGTATCTAAATGAGCAGATAAATAAATAGCTGGAGCAATGCCAATTGTTTCAACTCTGAGAAATTCACAACAGAGAATTAAACACTAGAGATGGGGATGAGGGGAGGTAATTAAAACAAATTGAAAATCTTAATAGGTAGAAATAAAAATGGAGAACTTTCTATCAATGAGTAATCTTGATTGCAAAAGTACTTGCAGATGGCTTTCAGCCTTAGAGGATTTTAGCTGGGAGGTTCTTCATCAGCACAATGAGCTGAGGCAGTTCTGACCCTTTGTAAGTGCCTAAACTAATCTTCATTTGAAATATCTGGGGAATTGGGAAACAACTGACACTTACCCGAGCTTTTCTCAGGTGTGTTTTGCCAAAGGCTCCCGGCAGACAGGATGGAGCTGTTCACAAAGACATCAGTAATCTTCCCAACCTCATCTGTTCTTGTGTTAAAAATGAAAACACCGTGGTGAAATTAATGCAAAATACAGTTGGGAACATAATGAAAACTCTTTTCTGAAAGTCTTTACAATGCTGCAAGCATCCCTCACTTCTCTCTTCCAAAAGGGATATAATAGTGCTTTTTTACTGTTTTGTTATATTTGAAAGAGGAACATGTAAATGTTTTCTACTTTCTTTTTTTTTTTTACCATTTTTTAGTAACCTAAAATTCAAATTGGATGAGGACAACATATAATGTCCTGGCTTATTATTTTCTTTTTCTGAAGAAAAGATATGCTCAGTATTTTAATAGCACCATCTGTCACAGTAGCAAGTGCCAAGCTGCAATATTGATCTTGTCACTTTGGGGAATGGTATGGTATTTAGGATTATAAATAACATTTTTCTTTGCTCTGTTCATGTGTTAGTTTTTATATAGAATCCAAACTCAAGAAACCACTCTTGCCATCTAATAAGACAAGCACTTTCTTAGAATCCTCAGCAAAGTATCATTAGGACCCAAAGCAGTATTTGTGTTATTACCTGTCACAGCTCAGTGGTGTGAATAATCTAAGTGGTCTATGAGATTTATATAGCAGCAAGGAGAGCCACAACTAAGTAAAGATAATATCTTCTAGTGACCATGAGTCACCACTGGGCACTAGTTTCCTCTCTTTAAAAGAGAGATTATGCTGATGAGATTTTAAATTAAGAGCACTCAAGCTGAGGTTGTAAAGAAAGTGCTGCATTTTTTGCTGTTTTATGTGTTGAACAGCAATCTTGGTTTGGTTTTTTAATGGCTCTGTCCCCTTCAGATCACTTGGGTTTTGTTTAAAATTTTCATTTAGTTTGCCTTGGGAAAGAGAACATGCAGTGTTGTAGCCTGTTTTTATCTCCAAACAGACTCTCTGGCGAGGCCAGAATGGTGGTGTCAGGTTTGAGGTTATCGTGAGCCTGGAAAGGTCTCAGTGTGTTGAGCTGCCTGATTCAGAAAGAGACTTTTCCTGGCAAGGAGGAGACAATTCTCCTTTTAATGTAAAATCTTTTGGGTGTTTCCTGCCCTGTTTACATTTCTGGATGTAGATGTATTTTTCAGTGCACTAGGTAAAACTCTGGTTCTCCTGGATGGTTGAAGAAAAAGGTGCTGGACAGATCTAAGGGGTAATGAAATTTTCTGAGTGGTGATGATGTTTTCCAGGATTTACAGGGCTGAGTACTTCTCTCTGTAATACTCTGTTAGACAATCAACATTTTAATAATATACCAGCATTTTTTTCTACTCCACAAGTTACTTTGCTTTGGGTTGGGTATTACATGAATTTTGTGCCTGATAAAGTAAGGTTTCACCTGGGACTTGAAGTGTTAAAGTGTTAGAACAGAAATGCTTTCATACTGTTTTTTTCTGTTAGTAGTCCTCCTGCTGCTGAACATATATTTATCCTCTGCATGCAGTTTCACTCACAACTTCAAGGCAGCTCCATGGTGCTCTTAAGTACTGCATTTTATAGATTTTCAGCAGTTGCCATTAAACATCTCCCTTGAGGAACAAAAATACTAAAAACATTTACACAAAACATCAAAAGCTTGTACTAAAATAATCCATTATAATCCCATTCTTCATTTTTCACAGTCTGTGCAAATTGATTTAATCTAAGATATTACCCAACGATATTCAAGACTGGGGCTGATTCTTTCATCTGTTTCATTTCCTGTAACTCAAGTAATTTTATGAAGTGCAGTATTTTTACTGTGGAAAAATAAAATCTAGTAAATAGTCTGCAGTGTGTTGGGATCTGGATAATCCATTCTCTTTTTCATTGCTTGCTTTTGCTGCCTGGTTGTTCAGACACTTGCTCAGCCGTTTCTGAGTATTAACATGTAATTAAAGCAATACCTGGTGTAGAGGACAGCCAGGCTGCAGCCATGGATGCAGCAGAAATTTGTGCAGATGGCACATCGAGCTGTTGCACAGAGATGTACAAACAATCTGTAGCATAACTCAACAGAACTACGGAAAATTTCAGGTATTAAGTGTGTGTATGTATATATATGCGTATTTATAAATGTGTATATACACACATTTTTATATATATGTATAATATGGGATAAGGGCAGTTGCCAAAATCTCCACAGTGGTCTTAGCCATGCCTTGGAATAGCAAATGTGATTTCTTTCCTTGTGTTTTCTGTGGTAGCTCATAAACCACTGTGTGAGGCTCTGGCAGAGGTTGATCATCAGCTTTTGAGGCCGTGGGAAGCCTGGTTGGGCAGTGTCCAGCCCGTGATTTGTGGAAACTCATCCTGCTCTCTCCATGGACCTTAACATCATGGCAGCACTGAGGTGCCAGGTGTCCAGGATCCCTGCTTCTCCAGCAGGGAACAATGTTTTAGAATAAGAATTGGCATTATTTTGCACATTGTTGGGTAGGAAAAAGAAAAGCATGACTAATTTTTTTTCTGTTTTTCTCCCAAGCAAAAGGGAGTATCTGCCTCGCCTTCTCCTTGCAAAATTGGCACAGGTTACACCTGCATCCATCACCTTATGTCTGTAATTATTCAATGCTGCTGTTTTCCTATATGTGGGTCGCTTCTCACAGGTGGTAATTGCTAATCTAACCTCCTTTACTGATGCTGCACTAGCTCAGAGCCAGTAATGCCTGGCTGCAGGTGGGAAAGGAGAAAACAAGAAACATTGCTCTGTTTGAGGCTTGACACAATCAGCTTTTCATATATACTCCTCTCCTCTGTCTTTTGGTGGTGGAGGGAGCTGTGCTGTCATTAGCAGCCAGCAGGGTGTTTTCAGGGATGTATTTTTACCGTGGTTCAACTCCCCTGGTGCCTTACGAGCCTGTCTGCTTTCCCAGCTGCAGAAACTGGGGGAGGCTCTGGGCTGTCTAGGTCAGCAGGAACCAAACTGCTGAGGAGAATGGAAAACTGGCAATAATCTCACCTTTTCCTTTGAAATGTGGGGTGACTTGCCCTGGCCTGGGGACACTGGGGGGTGAGGCTCTGCATAGAGCCAGGGCAGGAGGAGAGCTGCAAGCAGCTGAAGGGTGTGGGGTGAGAGCGTGTTTTGTAGGTAAATGAGCAGAGGGAATGGAGGGAAAGGGTTCACATGAATCTCTGTGATCAAAGAAAAGGTTTTGTGTGTTTCACCAAGAGTTTCATCTCCCCCCTGGGCTGTATTATACAACCAGCTCTCAAACAGAGCTTTTTTAAAGAAAACACAGGTAGCTTTTGCCTTTTGATGATCAAACAGGAGAGATGCATAAAGTTACCCCAAGTGCCTGATTAAAACCAAATATCCCTCCTTCCAAATGCCTGTGCTGACAATTGTTTCTAAATGTGAGAAGTTTTGTCCAGCTGTATGAAGGCTATGCCTGGGAAAAAGGAGCAATTAATAACCCCAGGGAAGCAGAGGAGGATGTGGTGAGTGCAGCAGGGAGCACAAACCAGAGCAGAAGCATTGGTCAGAGGGAAGGAGAGATGGGCACTCTGAGTGCAAATTAATTAAGCAGCAGATTTAATCTGAAGTCTATGGGCATGCAAGAAAACATGTCAGCCCTATTACAGTTGAAGTATTTATATTTGTAAATAGATTATACAAATTCACAAATGAAGGAGAGCTTAAAACCAGCTTTTTTGGAGATGGGATGGATGTAGGAAGCTACATGTTCACTCACCGGCATTTTTGGAAGTGGCTAGGAAAGGTTTGTGAAGACCAAGTGTGATGGTTAAGAAGTGATAAGTGGGGGGGATCCATGTCCTTGTTTGTTAAGGAAAAGACAAATAGAGGGAAAATATTTTTCTCTAAGTATTATCAGAAATAAAGACTAGAGACAAGTGCTTTGACGCAAGCGATCTCTTGTAATAAATTGTGCTGAGTATCTCTTCATTAGAAAGGCCAAGAGGGTGGTTAGAAGTGTGAAAAATGCCAGCAAGACAAGTGCAGCAGGACTTGAGTGATTTCCTGCTCCAGGGAAGGGCAGACTGAATGATGTGACAGACAGCAACACTGCCAGCAGCTTCCCTGTCCTTACCGGGCCACCCAGACCTATCATCCCAGAGGGATTTTCTGTCTGGTGGGTGCCTTCCTTCCCTGCTGCGGTGTCCCAGGGGAGCATGCAGAGCTGAGATCCTCTCTCATGCACCACGGGAAGCTTTCCCCATGACCTTGTGTCCCGAGGTGCAGCAGTTCCGCTGTTTACCCTTCTTACAGCCCTCGCTGAATTTCCTCCCCTTGAAATGCAGATTTGGCAGGACACTGAGCATCCAATGCCTCAGCCATGGGGCCTGAGAGGAGATGCAGTCCCGGAGCAGCCGTGGATGCATTTGGGGTGCAGAATGCAAGGCTCAGGGCTCCAGGGCTTCTGGCTGTGCTGGCTGATGTCTGTAAGAGGAATTTGGGCAGACGACCTACGCAATCAACGCATCAGAGAAAACAGGAATGGAAAGGATCTCTAAAGGTCATCTGGTTCACCCTTTTGTCCGAAGGCAAGTTTAATTATATCCACACCATTCCTGAGAGATGTTACATCTCCTCAGCCTCTGCCTCTCTAAATTAAACCATCTGAATTCTTTCAAGTTTTTCCTCAGATATGATGCGTTTTTGGAAAACTGTGAGCCTCTTCTGGACTCTTTCCAATTGATGTGTGTCTTTCAGCAGCCCAGGGCTGACTGTGGCTGGTGGCCTACACACAGTCTCTCCAACCAACAAGAACCAAGGATTTCCAGTTTTGTTTCATGACTCCATAGATTATTCAGCCTTTCATAATGATTTGGAAAGAGCTTCCTCAAAAATCAGTTTAATGTCTAGAAGAACTCTTGGGTTTGAGTTAACAGCCTTTTTTTACTAACTTCTGTCAGGGTGAAATAATGGGTCAAGTCTAAATTTGAAAACTTTTAGAAGTTGCCTCAATATAAACAACTTTGTGTGGACTGAAAATTACTACAAAGTTTTTGATAAATGGCAAAGTCTCTGTTTACAAGGAAATGCTTAGTGCAGCTGTCTGTGTTAGGTCAGCTCTCATTTAGCCATCTCCATTTAATGATCCTGAAGAGGGAGTAAACAGTCTGTTAATGAATTTGTGTGTGGTGCTGTATAGGGAGGAACTGTGAGTAATAGGCAGGAAAGAAAAAGACTACAAAGGGACATAGAGATTATACATTCACAGATAATGAAGTTAACTTCATCTCTGTGTAACACAAATTAATGTGTTTGGGTGGAGGGGAGGAAGGGAAGATGCTTAAATAAACTTGGCCTAGTTGAGAGCATTTTATGAGGAAAGTAGACTTACATGCCTTGTACCTAAAGGGGGCCTGCAAGAGACGCTGTAAAGGGACCTTTTACAAGGGCATGAAGTAATAGGACAAGAAGGAATGGCTTTTTGGTGAAGAAGGGTAGATTTTGATTAGAAATGAAGAAGAAATTTGCATCTCTGAAAGTGTTCAAGGCCAGATTGGATGGGGCTTTGAGCAACCTGGTCCAGTGGAAGGTGTCTGTTCCCATGGCAGGGGTGGAACTGGATGATCTTTAAGGTTCTTTCCAATGCAAGCCATTCTATGATTCTGTGTGATACGATTCCCAAAAAGCTGAATGCCTGTTTGGACTGTTCAAGGAACTGCTCAGACACATATGGGACACAGAAATCTTCCCTCTCTGTTTGATTGCTACTGGTCTGTGTGCCTTACTAGCAAGGAGATGTTTGAATATACACAAAACCAGTAGTGAAGATTGAAGGAGGACTGGTTAGCGAGACTGAATTGAAATATCCTGGACTTGCTGATTAACCCAAGGGACAGAACAGCCTATGGATGTAGGTTTCATCAGAGAAAACAGAGGTACTAACATGGCAAAAGGGAAGATGTATGAGAAAATGCATTTGAGGATGGGGAAATTGTCACCATCCATAAGGCATTTGAGCTGACCATGTGTGATGAATAGTTCAGCCTGGTGCTTAGAAAAGTGTGTAATATGTGGTGGAAAAACACTAGGGAAAAGCTGAATTTCTGGGAAAGATGGCATAGAGGATAAGGGGTGTCATCCTCATTCTTACTATAATTTATTTTAGTTCCCCTTACATTGTTCTGACAAGAGTAGCAAGGGAGGAAACTTAACAGGAATGAGAGTCTGGCCCTGAGAGTCTTTGATGAGAACAGGTTCCCTCCAGTGTTTCAGCCCTTGAATCCCTTCTGCAAACAGAGATGAATTCAGGGATCAGATGTATCAAACCCTCAAAGATTTGGATTTAAAAACTTAGACTTTTTTTTTCAAATTTTTTCTTCTCTTCCTGTTGTGAGTGTCCCAATGTGCTGGAGGTTTGAATAAAGAAAGTTACCTATCTAAACAAGAACACATCCAAAACCTATTCCCAAACACAAATTTGTGTGCATGTGTATAAAGAGATTGAGGGAATGTTTAATTATGACTTTCTTTTAAAAAATAAAACTGCATAGAAAATAGAAAAAGGCATTGAAAAATTAAGCTGGGCCTGTTAGTAACTGGCTTATGGGTAAACAGCAGCAATGTCCATAAATATCACAGAAATAATGTAGGAATGCTGAGGTCGATGAGGACATTAAGAGACATGAGTAGGGAATGACAGATGAGATTGTCATTGCAAAAAGCTTCCATGAGTTCTGTGCCATTAGTATTTAGAGAAAAAGCTGAAGGTCATATCAGAGACTAGAATACATTTTCCTGGGGGCAATATGAAATGCTAAAAGGTTTTATGATTGTGCCAGAGCAGATAGTTAGGCAATTAGAGCTGTTAAAAATTGTCAAGGCATGGGATCCAGACGAGTTACATCTGAGAACTGAGAGGGAAGTAGCAAGTGGAGTTGAAAGCTTTGGCAGATATGTTTTTGATCCATCTCCAAGGATGGGGTGGTTGGAGAGGATTGGGCAGCGTGGCTAATGTAGTTGCTATATATAAGCGATGCTCATGAAAAATCCAGTGCCAAAGCAACACTTTGGTAAGAATATGACTGATGGAGGATATTTTTGCTTGGATTTAGGAAAAGGGAGTTCTTGGCTTATAAATTCACTTGACTTTCTGAAACATGTTATTGCGCCAGAAGACAAATGTCAAGCAAAGTCCATAATTTATCTGACTTTTCTGAAAGCATAGCATGCAAAATATCGATCTGCTTAATAAATGCACATTATCTCCTGAAAATGACTAAAAATTAGCTCAGGGAGAACAAACAGTGTGAGTAACCCTGCAGAGGGATAACAGAGACCTGAAGAGCAAACATACATTGTGCACCATCTATTTGCATCAGGTTAGACATCCTTGTGCAACATTTTTCTTGTTCTGAGCTTTGGACTTAAAATGTAGAGGAAAAAGGGGAAAATCTTCTACTTCCTTGTGCCTAAGTACAGGTACAGTGATGGGCAGAACCACTACAAGCCATTCAAGGCTGTGCAAGTCTTTAGACTGTGTAAAACCTTGTGTCCACTCTTGGCAGGGGCTGCCTCTCAGGCATGATTCTGATTCAAAGGAGCTCAGCTCTGTCAGAGGTGATGATTGACCTCCTAAAGTATTAATGATGGCAAACTGGATTGTTTCAAGCACAGCCGAATGGGATGTCAGGAAATATTTGTTAGGAGATGAAGAATGAAGTGTGATGGTTTTAATGTTTCCCTCTGTGCTGGGCTCCTTCCCCAAAGAGGATTCCTGCTCCTGGTTGGAGATGGGAGCTCCCAAGGCAGCAGCAATGGGCAGCTGTCCATCCCTTTCTCGTGTGTGATGTTCTCCTTGTCTCCTCACCTTTCAAAGTGATATAGGTCAGTGTTACACTGAGCCTGTGTGTCCTTGTGAGGCAGGAGTAGACGTGCAAAGGGGCAAGCTTTTATTCCTCCTCGCTTTTCTCTTCATTCTAGGGGTACATTTATTTCTACAGGTGTCTTATCTTCTTTTGCAGACTGACAAAGCAGTAGCAGGCCTCTTGCAGGTGAGATTTTTATTCAACGTGGAATCTGTCCCATGATGTAAAGGGAGCACGCCTCCCTTAGAATGCACCTGTGCTGCATTCTACCATTCCAGACAGCCCTCTTGCACTGACCCAGCAGGAATGCAAATAGGAATTGTAAGTACTCAGCACCTTCAGGGATCCAGCGTTGTGGTAATCTCCTCCTCCAGCATAATCTTCATAGCTGAACGACTGTTAATGTGTTTGCTATTCATCTGTTCTAGCATTTAAATAGTAATTATTAGTGGCATACTCTTTTGGGTGATCAGCCCAAAGCTGCAGTGCAATGGTGTGACCTTGAGTTTTCCTACAGACAATGGAAATTAGTTGATAATGGACAACAGTAATTGCTTGGATGACAGTGCACCTCTGGAGCTACATCACCACAATACATCACTGAGGCCAGGAGCTTAGCAGGACTCAGGAAAAAAAAAGGAATTAACAAAATGCAGACAAGATGTTGAAATGCATAAAAAATGGGACAGAGGATAATATAGAGGGTAATTATAATGTAATTATATAAATATAATTATATAAGTAAGCACTGTGGCTTCACTGGGAATGCTTCATGCAGGGCTGGGCTCAGAGATGGCTGATGAGTATGTTTTGAGGCTCGAGTAAATCTTACTCATAGGAGAATTGTTAAACAGTGGTGTTATTTAGTTTTGGAAAGGAGACCACAAGGAGCACATCAAAGTGTGACACAGGGCTCTACAAGTGTCAAGCTGTGGGCCAAATCCAAAACAGTGAAGGCAAGTGTCATGCCAGGAATCCTCAGTTTTGGAGCCCTTTTCTCTCACAGTGGAAAAGGATGAAGGAAGGGGATGGGACTAAACAGAATATCAGGACATCTGATATTCTGATATGTCTGATATGACATCTGATATATCTGATATGTGAGAAAGTGACCCTTTTTCCCATGCAAATGGTCATTGTGGTCATTGATGAACAGATGCACGAGAAGCTTCAGGGAGGAAGAAACCAGGGTAGCAGAAACCAGAGCAATGAGATTTCCCACCCAGACTCCTGTTAAATAGTTGTCCTTACCTACTCCCCCAAATACTTCCCTGTGTCTCTTGAAGTCCTGCTGCAAGGCTTGATCCAGGAAAGAGAAAACAAAAGCTTCTGAACAAGTGATAAGTCTGACATTTCTAACATTTGAGTTCAAATTGAATACACAGACTTTATTTTCACACATGGAACTTGTTGCCGCAAAAGGAGATGAGAGAAGAATTCTTACAGGTTTGGGAAGAATATGGAAACATCAAAATTAAGAGTACTGCTGTTTTTCTGATTAGCAGCAGCACCTTTTTGGAGGGATAGTCAAACTCCACAACTGAAGTTAAATTTTAAATATTGGGGATGAAGATAAAAGCTAAGCTGGAAGTACAGCATCCTTCCTGGTTTTTACACTTTCTGGAATTAATAATGTTTTGTACACTTTGAATTCACTCACTTGTATTTCTAGTCAGTCAGGTCTTCCGTGTGGTCCTGTGTTTACATGAACAAAAAACATTCACAATTATCAGCATAAAGATTAGAAATATATAAAAAGAGCTTCTGGAAGGAATACTAATAATTTAATAGAAAATTTGTGCCTTTAAGCAAGTTTGTGAAAGTATTTTTGCATTTTAATCTGGCTGATTCTGGCTGTCATAATAACAAGCTTTATTAAAGTGATCATTAGCTTGATCCAATGTAATGTGTTTTGTGGTTTTGATCTTGCTTGCTGCTGCAGATATATCCTTCACTCAGAAATGGCCTCACATATAAGGTGGCTGCACTTGCAGGCTCCAATTTTATTACAACATTTGCCAGACTGATACACTCATGCCATTTAGTATCACTTTATCATGGATAATGGCAGCACAACTAACTACAAAAACACAAAAAGCTTTTAAATTTTGCATATTGGAAACTAGTTAAAATTCACGTTTGACCAGGGGGTCTTCTTCAAGCTGAGAAGAAAATGTAAAATGTATAATTTCATTACCCTGCATTAAACGGCTATTTTTCCTTTAGAGTGTCTCTAGTGAAATCAGCATGACCAAAATCCTGCTCACTTGCTATTGGTTTTTTTTTTTCATGGAACTCGAAAATGGGTACTATTTCCATGATTTTTCCATTCCGTGGTTTTATTGCTGGGACAATATTGTTTCTGTTACGGCTTGTGAGCAGTACTTTGTATCTGCTCTTAAACAGATCTGATGCGTGAAATGATGATGTTCCTGTGCTCTCTCAGGCTTTGAAGTTATTAGAGCTAAATATTGTCAAGTTTGCTAAATGTTTAGGTGAACGAGCTGCTGTACTGTCAGACCTGAATGTGCAAGAAGTAATAATCCATGCTAAAAAGAAAAATGTATCAGCATCTAAAATAAAGAAAAAAGAGTACTGGCATTTTAAAAGGAAATGTATTTTCAGGCTTCTTTATCTCTCTGCTGGGTTTTGCAATTTGTGTTAATGAAGTCAAGCTTTCCCCTTTCCTCAGGAAGGCCAGAAATTGATTTTTTTCTTCTTTTTTAATGGAATTTGGGTTTCTCACATGCCTCACTGTGTGAGGACTTTAAAGAAATCTCCACATATCAGTCTTTCCTGAAGATTTAGTTGCACCTTCTAGCAACCTCTCCAAACATGCTTGTGTGCACCATCCTTTATCATAAGCACTTCTCCTCTTTGCAAATGTATTTTAGTCCTGAGACCGATAGCTGAAGGGAATCCTGGAAAAAACAGGCTGGTGCTATTCCTTAGTGTCTGACTAAAGTATCATTAGGGTTTGCTGCGCCTCACATCACCCCAGCACTGATGGAGTTTCCATAGTGGGGAAAGCAATTATTGCCAGTTTGCCTTGTAAATGTTGAAAGGCATCTGCTGCTCCTCTGAGGTGCCTGCAGAAATGGAAATTGATGCTGATAATAAACATAATTATAAAGAAGGTTGCTGGAAAGACTCCTGATCTGTAAGGGAAGAGTGACATTTTAAAGGCTGTGCTGTTGATAGCACGAGAATTGGTGTTGCCTTTTAAACCATCGTACTGAGGCTGGGTTGGATGTCTGATGAAGTCTCACCCTTTATGAGACACTACACTGCAAAAAGTTTGTGTTGTATCAGAGTCCATGGTGGCACAGGGGTTTAGGTTGGAAATTCTTTATCCCTGTATCTCATTTGCAAACCTCTGGATCTGGGCTTTCATTGGGGTTTGGTTGTTTTTTTTTAATACAGAAAGGGAGGGTGTCAAAGACCTTCCCTTTGCAAAGTCTCCTAAGTTCAGTAAGGCTCAAGCCTGGCCAGTCCAGACCATCATCAGGGACCTGGTGGGTTGCAAAATACAAATAAAAACAAATGTCAGGGTTTGGTGCAAAGCATCTGGCTTGATGTGCCTGCACAATCTAATCTTGAAAACAGTAATGTCAAAGAGGAAGAGAGTGAGAACACATTCTATAAGATTTGGGCTACCTGATAGCTTGTGTGCCAGGTATTGAGACTGAGGTCACAAAATACCAGCTTTTAAATCAGAGACAGCTTGGTGCAAATGCCAGTGATAAAAGAGTCAAGTTGAAAATAACATTAAATAATTACTGTGAAATAAAAGGACTATTTTGAAGTTGTAATTGAGTTTGATGTGTCGTGATTATGTTATTGGTAGCAGTTCATGGCTCATCCAACGTTATTATTGTAGAATCGATGTTTTCATTTAATGTTTTCTGGATCGTTGTTGTCATCTGTGGTGCTTAATTGAATAAAACACAAGATTCACTTGGAATAGATGCAGATACAAAGTACTAAATTTCTCAGAGGAAGAATGTTTTCACTTTGTTCAACCCAAACCATTAGTTTATTTGCAAATATAATTGATACTGGCTTGAAGAGGATTCCTAGAGTACATTAAGCAGGACAGCCATAACAACAGTATTAGATTTATGGCAGATGGGTGTAAATAGTGCAGTATTAACTGTAATGGATTCTGGGCTATAAATACTCCACCACAACCCACTGGGTAGGCTCAGGAGTCTTATTCATGAATGACTCTTTAGATATGCATTGTATGAAAGGAAAAAAGCCCTGTACTTTGAATTAGCTCTTGATACTTAGCACAGAGCTGCATGTTGTGGTAATTCTGAGCTGCAGGGTAAAGCCCAGGTCTCAGCCCCCAGTAAGGTTGTGCTCTGGGTGTCCAAGCCCAGCACTGAAAGTGGAAACAGTACACTGAGTTTGGTGGAGGTTGCATCAAATCTCAGTTCAGGAGGACTTGTGCACGAAAATGCACATTTTAAATCCTCTCTCAACCCAAATGGAGGTGTAGCAGCACCGAAAGCTACTGAATGTGAACCATTCAAGCTTTCTGTATCCAGGAAGGGTACAGACATGCAATACTGCACACACAGAAAGTCTTGTAACAGGGTGCCTCAGATGCGAGTACTGGAAAAAGAAATACCTGTCCTATGTGGAGAGAGAAAGTCACTGATAGTAAAAATGTTATTATTGTAAAATAACATGTAAAAATTGTGTCTCTTCAGGAACAGGCAGCAGTGTGCTGTGCAGGTGGCAGGCAGAGTATTCTCCTTGGGACTGTAAGGCATTTTCTGCAGGGTCTGTTCTGTTGGAAACTTCTCTAGCCCAAGGCACAGGGAATCCCCCTCAGCTGTGCAGCTCCTTGGTGCTGTTGCAATACAAGGAATGTATGAAAAGAAAAGGTTATTTTTCATTTAGTTTCATTACAATGATCCTCTTACGTGCTGGCTATATTGATTTTATGCATCTATACCACAGGGCTATTCTATGAATAGATGCTTTTTTGGTTTTGACTTCAGCACACAAAAAATGGGTGTTCATTTATACTGTGTCGGCATTGCACCTCTCTGACTACGTAAGGAGGCTTCAAAATTGATGTGCCTTGCACTTACAGCCACTTAGAGCCACTTCACAGAGCCAGAGTAACATCAAGGAGCTTCAGTGCCTGGGAGAAGAAGATGAACAGTATTTTGCCAGGATGGAAGCTCTATCACCCTTTTATGCAATCAATTATCTCTGATTACAGAAATTTAAACCTCATTAACAGTGCAAAATCTGATGAATATACTTAAGTTTCTGTATCCCAAAAAAGGATTTATCCCAAACAAATTAACTACCCCTTTTCCTCATGGAAAGAAAGTCAAAGTGAAGAGATGTTCTGGTATCATGCTCCACAATTCAATGTGAGCTCTGCTCTTTCACCAAAGGCCTACCTGTATCATAAGGGTTTATTCTACTGTCTGTGTTTGTGTAAACTTCTGTTGACAAACCACATTGTTATCAGGGAGAAAATTAAATCTTTGGAACAGGTTTCTCTAGGGAACTGTCTGAATCCCCTGTGTTGCTAAAGAATGTGTCTGTATCAAGGGATGTGATACTGCAGAGTTTATTTAACAATGAGATACAAAAAGGTTTATTTTATTACAATCCATGCCATCCTAATGGACCACTCGATAAGAAAGTATTAAAATGCAGTCCTGGATGGACTGTAAGTGAATATTTATTTGCCTTCTACTACTAGCACATAGATGAACCAACAATATCAGGCTGGTACTTAATGGTTAAGATGAGCTGTTTAATCAGGTCTGTGGCATTCTGCTGACAATACTATCTGAAGTGAAATCAGTTGAAAGAAAACACCAATTGAAAGCATCCTTGTAAGACTGTAACTGTTATTTTTGTAGCTTTTAATCACATGCAGCCTGTCTCTGGCATCTATGAAGGGGGAGAAAATGTTGGAAATAGATTTATCTATTTTGGAAAGCTTGTCTCTTGACTTCATTTCTGGACATGATTAAAAGCCTGATCTGTTGGTTAGAATTTTCCCATGTACTTTGACTTTTCTTTGACTGCTGGAAGGGGTGAAGCGATCAGGCCAGGTACTTCTAAAGAATGGTGTCTGTTAAAGCTTTGTACAACAGTTTCCCTTTCATGCCGAGCTCAGATACATTGTCCATCAATCTCTTACATTTTCTCCTCATATTAATCCTTTCAGAATAGCTACTGCTTGTTCTGGTGTCACCAAACTGCAACTCAAGGGGAGAATTACTTAACTCAGTGCTCTGGATTGCTCTATAAGGCAGAGGGAATTTTTTTTTAAGATTTTTTTTCCTGCTGGCCAACTTCTATTTCCATTATTTCAGGCTCTTGCAGCTTAAGCCTCTAAACATCCTATCCTGCAGTCACTTCCCACGCCAGCAGAAGTCTTGATCTACAGAGATGAACAATAGAAATGAAAAGATTGCTGATTCCATGAATAAATATAAGCTCTAAGCTGCCTTGTTATCCCTGGAAAATATGTCCAAAAAGCTGTCTTTGGGTAATACTTGCAATAGAAGGCTGATAGTGTTCTCAGGACTGATGAAATCTCCCCCTTCTTGTTTCAAAATTCCGATTTGCTCAACAGAGAATGCCGTGATGGGTGATGCAACTTTTTTCTACAGTAAGTTGATGTATGAATGTGAAACTTTGTGAGCTTTCCAAACGTAACACATTGCAGATATTTCACAGGTAGAGCTGGGCACTGACCCAGGGCTTTTCAGAACACACTGTTCACAGCAAAGCCTGATCTGAGCACATGGTATTGACCTCCTACTGCCCACCTGGTGGGTGGGTTCTAAGTCCTTCTGCATCTCCTCTTGTAACCAGGGTAAGATGATAACAGGCTGGACCAACAGCTGGAAGAGGGGTGGGCTCAGCTTTTGTCTCTCTGTGGACTTTGGTGATGTATTACAGCACATTCAGGCAGTCACCTGCGCCACCCATATCTGATTTTTATGTGTGTGCAAATGATGAGCATATTTCATACGTGCAGCTACATGCAATTTGAGAGGTATGTAAATGAGACATGCATTAATTATCTGTGACGAGAAAATGGCTCACTCTGGTTTACTCTCTCACACTCTAGCTCACACTTCAAACTTGTGTGATTTCCTAAGGGGTTTAAGTCCACATTCCTGCATAGCTTTGTGTAACCATGTTATGGAACTTTGTATTAGTCTCAAAATATCTCAAATTCCCTTCTTTGTGCTATTTTCTAAACTAAATGAAATCACAGATTTTTTTTTTTTGTGGAAGAATTCAGAGGCTCACAGCTGCAGGCTACTTTAAAATATTTGTGCCATTATTTCTTCTTTGCTGTGTTCAGAATATGGTAAAATGGAAAGGTCACAGATACCATATCAAACAATGACGTGGGGAAAACTGTGTTGGAAACAAACTCACTAGTGAGTGTTATAGAAAGGATGTGTTGTTTTGGGTTGTGTGTGGGAAGTCATGATTAAGTACATCAGAGTACCTGTGCAATTTCATAAAACACAGTGAAGCTCTCTAAACTGTGTTGGGGCAATCTCAAAGTAATACCGAGTCAGAATGTGTTAAGCAGAGGTCCTCAGTCCCTCAGTGAATGCTCCCAGGACCCTACAGCAACACTCAGACACAACACTCAAACACTCAGCAACATCCAGAGCCACTCCCTGTGCCTCAGCCTGGCTCTCAGATGGCAAAGGAACAAACATCTCAGATGGGAAGGCACGGGGAGTAGTCCTGGCAAGAGACTTTTTATGTTCCCTGTACATTTTGGACTTCCCACCTCTGCTGCTGATGATCTTTTGCCACTGGAAGTCACAGCTTTTTGAAGACTCATTCCTGTTTCCAGCAGGGACAGCGTGGGCAAGGTTGAGGCACTCTTTGTCATTCCAAGGAGAGATGTGAGGGTTTCACACCCCCTCTGCCTGAAGGGCATCAGGGGCTTCGAATCTGCCCTTGCTCCAGCTCCGCCTGAGTGCCCAAGGTGGCATTGCTGAAAACGTGCTAAATCTCTGTAATTAATGAACATTATCAGTGCTAAATAAAGGATGTCCTATCCCTTTTTAGAGGTCTTTGCTGTGCTCAGAGGCCTGCTGTTCTCCTGTAAGATGTATAGGATATATAGATGTCATACATCCCTTCTTGAGCTTCAATTTTCTTGTGTTACAGGTCAAATAAATAAATGAGAACAGGACTTCACCACTACATTACTTGAATTATTTATGCTATTTAGGTTTGTATTCAGGCAGTTATGTATTGTATGTGTTTGTACATCATGCTGTAAGGTTTCCACTTTCTTTACTGTGTCAACTGGCTACAAGTGAGTTGGGGATCTGGTCTGGTGCAGTATCCTCAGAGCTGAAGAGTACCTCTCTGAGGCTGTTAAAACAATGACATAGTTCTAGCATGCTTCTGAAAATTAAAGCTCTCTCAGGTGGTGCAAATGGCACATCAAAACTGCTGGTCAGTTTTCAAAAAAATTAGAGCAAGGCATTGTTCTGGTTTCTGTTTGCTTCATCACAACAGAAGCAACTATTGAGGTTACAGTAGTAGTAAGACAATTCTGTTCATCTCCTTTATCTATTTTAGCAAACACACACCTTTACCTCTGTGTCAGGGGTTCTGGGTAGGCCTTTCCAGGTGGCCCATTTTCCATGAATTGCATTTCCACTAGAGGGCATTCAACATACCAGTAACACGTTTTGTCTGTCCTCTGGGATAGTACATGTACTGTGCAACACCTGCAGTCCAGAAGGGTGAATTCAGGGTGGGTACTGAGGTACAGAGGGGGAAAGTGAGTGAGGTGACATGAATCTGTGCATTACTTGCTTTATCTGCTCAGTGGAGTTTTGCCCAAGTGTTGTTTTCTGCCTCTTCCTTCCACCTTCAAACTTGAGTACAGGAATCTGAAAACATTGTGGGTTTGCCTTCTCCAAAAATAAAGACGTGAAGCAGACAGGAAGGGCTTTGGGTCCCTTTGTGCCTCCTTTAGAGAAGACAAGTGTTGGCAGTGTTTTCATTGTTCAGACTCTTGAGGAGGTTATTTTAGGTTGGTGGAGAAGCTTATCTACCACAGAGCTAGCAGGAATGCAGCAACATATGCTTACCATAACAGATTTAATCCCAAGAGATCTAGAAATATTTGATAAAAAACACACCAGCATACAAACCTTCACAGCCATCACAGCCCCCACCAGAAACTGAGGGCAGTGACCACCACAACCCATCCAGCTCCCGTGAGCATGCTGGGGAGGCAGAGAACACCAGGGAAAACACCAGTGCAGGTGGCAGAGGTGACATCTTTGCACCTCTTGGTGTTGTTTGGGGATATTTGAGAGAAGTTATGAGGCTAACATGGTGTTCAATGGGCCGCCACTCCTCAGGGCCAAGTGGTCACACCCTCTGCTACAGGTGATGGCATTCCCAAGGAGATCCTCTCCAAATGCCTAAAGCCAGGCTCAGCCTGCCCAGCCTGTAGGATCTGATGGAGCCACATGTCAGGTTTTATGCTCAGAGACTGAGGTTGTTTGGTCTTTATGCCTTCATCACTTGTGAGACCTCAGAAGTTGTCACGGTATAACTTTCAAGCGTGCAACATCTTTAAGATGAATGTATGTTTTATGCATCCATTTAACAGTGTCAGTATTTTGCATAGCCTCACTACTGAAAGTATACGACTCATGTTGAAAGTTCAGGTATTTTTTCCTTTTTTTTCTTTTTTGTTAAAACTGATATAAAAGTAAATGAAAAATAATAACCATTGCAATGAAAAGTGTACTTCATAAAACAAATGCTTAAAAAGCCACTTGCTCCAGCTGCGGCTTTTATGTACGAGGATCTCTCAGGCAATGTATGTGCTTACATAAGAAGTCTTTCACAACATTTACATTTAAACCAGTCATCATCTTATATGCAGATCATTTATTCATCCTATAAATCACTTTGGAGCTAAAAATGAAGATGAGGCTCTCTCTTTTCCAAGCAGTAAGCTGCTAAATAGCCTAATATGTTTGCAGCTGTTGTGAAGATGGGGATTCTCTGTTTGACAGTGATTGGGGGGGAGTTATTTTCTCATCACTGGTGATGTCTTTTACATTTTCTGACATGGATATTTCAGTTGCAAAATATATTTTGTGGCTATTCTGTAAAACTTATGTTTAAAGGAAGAAAGAAAAAAAAAGGTAAGGAGCAAAGAAATAAATTCTTCCACTCCTAAAACCACAGTTAAAAAGAACACATACTGAGTCAATAAGGAAGGAAATCAGCTGCTACCTAGAAATAACCAAAAGGTGTGGGGGAAAATGTCAGTGAATATTTGATCCCTAAGAGCACAGGGAGCAGGAATACTAAGCCAGACTGTGAGGAGGCAAACTTTGAAAAAACAATTTGGAGACCATTCACAGCTGGCAGTGAAGTTGGGGCCTCAGAAGCCTCTCTCACATGGATAAACAAGTGAGAAAGAGGCATCTGTTGCATTGCAGCTGCCAAGGTCACACCAGCAGGAGCGGGCGGAGAAGAGGCAGCGACAGGGTCTGTATTCCATGCAGGGATAACACAGCGTCAAACAATTGTGGCACTGCTCATCCCCTGCCTTTGAGACTGGGATGATGTATTAAAATATATACACTGACTCAAAAAACAACCCCACAGTAGATTAAAAGTAGTGTTTTTGAACAGTAGCTACTTCAATAGAAAAGTCTGTCTGTCAGAACGCACACTCGATCTTTGGGGTAGGCAAACCAAAGTGGATACAGAATCCAGAAGTGAGGAGGGCACAAGTACCTGCTGTGTTCCCCAGAGTCACGCTCCAATTTAGGCAGGAAAGTGCTATGCAAAACAGCTCTAGCTGTGCATGAAAGAGCAGACTTCTTCACAGCTTGCATCCCCGTGTTGTCTTATTTGTTTACCATGAACTGTGGGGTCCTGGAACTCGGAGCGGCAGCGAGAAATGGGAAGCAGCAGAATACAGTGCTTCAAATAAACCTATTATAATGATTTTAAACCACCTTCTCATGCTGAAGATAAAAAAAAATAAAGAACTTAGTGAGGCTTTGGTAATGGACAAATAGTAGCAACACCACAGGACTATTATGCAGACACAGAACTCGTTCTTGCAATGCCCATTGTCTCTGTGTCCCCTGCTGCCATGTACCTGCTGTCTCAGATAGCAGGAGTTCTCATGCTTGTGGAAACATTTTGAAGTGTATCCCCTGTAGGAACAGATATTCATGCAAATAACTAATTAATGGCATTGACTAAATAAACTGGATTTGATCTGTTAAATGAAAATAGCACACCAGATTGCTTTCTTAATGATTTTGGTCATGGGTAATGGAAATGTGATGTATTTTTAACTGTAACTATATTCATAATCTATTATTGCCTCTAGTCCTTTCACAAACCTTTGAAATCTGGAAAATCATCCGAGTGGATCCCCAAGACAGAGAGGTCCTCAGTGGAGCCTCTGAAAATTCCTCTGGACATAGAGACTCTCCCATGGTTAACCCTTGGTAGAATCAACATGTTGGAGACAACCAGAGAGGGGCAACCATAGCAGGGCTGATGCAAGATAAAGTTAATTAATGCATATCCTTAAAGGCCAAAGATTTTTTTTTTTCAATAATAAAAGTAGTTTTGGGATGCCCTTTGACAAACTGAGAAATCTTGCCAAAGCTAGGGATTAACTTGGAACAAGGCTGAAGTGTTTTTATGGTCTTCTAATAGGAACTATTATGAGAAGTAGTGCTGGGGATGGTGTGTAGGCAATAGAGATGCTCTGCAGCCTTTGTAGGAGGAGGGCTGATGTCAGCTGATTTCCCATCTAAGTGTTTCCAATTCCACATTCCTACTGGGGACGTTGCTGTGCAATAATGTGATATTACTGTTGTCACATTCTTGGAGAGGGGCAGGGCACAAACTGTGCTTTCAGAACAAAGCAAAATTAAATTCTCCCTCTCCAAAGCTTATTCAGATGAGCACAGAACAGAAATCTCCAGAACGAACAGCCAGAGTGCCTGGGTGCTTCTGAAGCATCTAAAGCATAAACTCCTATAAAAAAGAGTTTCTAACCATGCAGCCCTCATGGGTTTATGGCTCTCTGTTCTGCTCTGGTGTCTTCTACAAGGAGCCCTTGACCTCCAGAAGGATCTGCAGAGGAGGACACAGCCCCCTCTGATCCACTGCATCTGAGCCAGACAGATCCAGGAGGAAGAGGGGCTGTGCCATTGCTTTCTGTGTGGATGAGATGTTGGCACTGGGACTGAGGAGGGGTAACTGGACACCAGCATGCCCTGGCTCATCTTCAGGACCATGGACATCTTGATTTTTACACACCCTTCCCTCTGGTTCCTCTTCAAATCTCTCTAGGAAAATTGGAATGGTGGGGCAATAGGGCAGCTGCAAAGGTATTTTATCAGTCTTGGAGATTGGGTGGATTTACCTTTTTTGGAGTATGCTGCTGGTCTTAGAAGAGTATTGTTCAGGGAGACCTTCTCACACCACTGCTGCAGGAGCTGCCAGCCCTGTGTCCCCTCTGCCTCTGCATCCTGGAAAGTAGCACCAACACACGCTGAGCACTGCTCCCCTTGCATTCTCTCGACCAGTTTTGACCAACCTTTCAATGACTGAATGCTAAAATACATTGCTGCAACATTTTTAAAGGCTCATCTCACCTTTCTCATAGTGGATGCCTGTGCTGGTAGAGTCCGTCTCTCTTCCTGAGTTGTCTTTAAAACATCTACTACCTATTTAACTTTCCTAAAAACCTGTAGCCCTTGAGACTTTTCCTTTGTAACATACCTCTGGGTAGATTTTTCTCTTGCCATGTGCTTTCCTGGGCCTTGTGTCCTTCCTGAACTGTCCTTCCTGAACCTCCCACAAACTAGTGGGAACTGTCAGTGAGTGTGAAGCTCAGAGGGGCTGGATGTACAAAACCAGATTGTGTGGTGTGTTCTGCTGGAGGTAACACATTACTGCACCCCAGATACTAATGGTACAGATGGCTTAGACCCACAAAAAGATAAAGATACGTAGCTCTCCATGGGGTCTGGTCATTATCTGGAGAAGGGAGAACATTAGCAGACTGTTCAAAGGTATGGTTAATCAAGTAGAGTTAATTTCTATCGACTTTGCCCACCGGCTTCAACTTCCTTGATGTGGCAATGAAAGGGGAATAAATAACCCAGTGTGGTACAGAACCCCAGGTTCCAATGGAGCACAAGGGTTGTGCATCCAATAACTGTACCTGCTGCTGCTGCAGGCTTATCACTGCTCTTAGTCTGTGCTCCCTGGAACAGATGTGTGCAGCTGGAGGGCTCACTGAGCACAGGCTGCTGTTGGATCTGGCCTTTGTAACACACAGGGAACAGGAATGCTCTGCACTGACTGCTGAGAGCCCATTGCTGCTTCCCAGGAAGGAGCTGCTCTGCATCCAGACACCTCTACCTCCATGGAAGGGCAGAATCAAGGATGGTCTTGTACCCTGATCTGCTTAAAAATGTTTGGGAGCAGTAACAAACTGCTCCTTTTACTATCATGTATTGCTCTAATGCCTCATCATAAACAAAGGTTGCTGTGCTTTAGCTCCTAGGAGTTCACAAGTTTTGTGGTGATGACAGTTTGAGCTTTTGTTCCACCTTGTCCTTCAGAGCCACTGGAACATTAATTTCTATTTGCAGTGTTCAAGGTTTTCAACAATCTTTGAGCAGGAAGAAGCTTTGTGGTGACTTTGTGAACTCCAAGGAGAATTTTAAGAATGATCCCAGACCACAGTCTTGTTTCTGCCAGTCTCAGGAGAATGAAGCACTTTCCTTCTAACAGAAAATGCTCTAGGACATGTGTGACTAATTTGTTACAAGGTAATTAAAAATTATCTGTATTACTGCAGTGCTGCATGACTTTGTTGAAACAAGAACTGTGGGTGAAGATGAGTTGAGAAGCTGGGAACATCTCCTTTCACCTGTCGCTGGTTCCTCTCCTGATGGGAGGGAGTTGGCTGTCTGTCCTGCTGTGGTGCCTGAGGAGATAACTGCTGTCCAGCATGGGGATGGCATTCATGTGGTTGTAGATGGCATTTTGAATGCACGTCTTGGTTAGTGAGGAGAGCTGTCTGTGCTCATAGTGGGGCTCCTGAGCTGTCCCAGTGGTGGCACAAGGTGGACTACGTGGATTGATAGAGGATGCTCACGATGGGGATGCAGTTTGTGTGGCAGGGAATGAGTCTGGCCCAGGCAGGGAGTGGAGACAAACCTGTTGCAGTGATGGGTAGTAGGGGGTGAACAGCCTGATGTGTATTTGACCCTGGCAGGGAGGAACAACCTGCTCCCTGTATCCTTGTGATCAGCTGGGATGCTGTGGGGAGGGGTGGATGGGAAGGTCGTATTTCCAGGGCCCTTGTAGGCCACTGCCTCCTGCCATGCCTTAAATGGGACTGTCTGGGACCCATCCTTGTGCCTGCTGGGTTTGGCAGATACAGATTCTTGTCCTTTGATGGGGGTGAATTAATCTTTCATCAGTGATGACTCAGCCAAGCAATAGCGTTGGGTACCCTAACATAGCTCAGGGGTCAGGAAGGATGGCCTCAGCCCTGCTAATGTGCGAGGAGATTATTCCCTTCCTGTGACTAATGAGCATTTCTGAATGGCAATGGCCATTGCTTCCTCCTCCAGTGTCTCCCCAGGAGGTGCTTGGCAACCTCAGAACCCCTTTGATTAAGGCAGGGTGGTGCAGAGAGCTTGAGAATGTCACTGCCCCTGCTGCCACCTCCTCCAGGCAGTGAGCAGCTGGTGGCCATCTGAGGGGATGAGACACCCTGCCCTGGTCAGGAGGGGTGACAAGGAGGTACGGCCAGGCAGAGAGATCAAGGCATTTCAGAAACGCTGGGGTAGCTGTGCCAGGCACTGGGAGATGCAGTCAGAACAGGCAGCCTCCTAATGCACCCATGTAATGAGGCTCAGCCACATGTATTTGCATAGCTAACTGCTGGACTAATTAGCACAATTAACTTCCTATATGTCCAACAACAAGCTTAGTGGAAAAAAATCTATGTTGTAAGGGATAGTGGCCTTTTCCAGAAAAACAGTGAAAAACAGTGTGTTTTAAGTTGTTTACTGTGAAAGAATTGAATCTGCATGGGGAGGGCATGCAGTGCAATTAAGCTCAGGGCTTGCCAGTGAGGGGGTCAGGGACACAGTCAATGGCCCATGTTTTAAGAGGGATCTGTTTTGCAGAAATTTCTAGCATGTACAGTAGGGGAGTAAAAAACTCCAACCAGCTAAACAACAAAAACCCCACAAACAAAAAAAGCCCCAAACCCAACACACCAGCTCCAAATACAGTTTTGTGTCATTTGAATTCCTGTTGGAAAGAAAAATAGCAGAAGTGTGGAGTAAAGCAAGCCTTCATTACCACTCACAACAGGTAGAAAAGTAGACCAAGCCAATTGGAAAATTCAAACTGATCCACTTATATAAAACCTTGAAAACAATTCTGTTCTGATGGCTGGGGAAAAATGTGTGAGCAATAACCTCACTATAAATATATAGAAAATATTATGACTTAAACTATGGGGACTTAAGAGATGGAATTGCAATGTAAGCTAGGACTGTGTCAGAGTATAACCCAGCAAGGAATCAACACAGGCTGTTAGATTTAAATGCAAATTATTGTTTCTTGTTAGAGAGGTGCTATTCACTTTTTTTTTTAATGAGCTGTTGCCTGGATTGTGGCACCTGGGACAAGGCAAGGTTTTCCAGTTTGCTACAGCACAGTTACGTGTTCCAGATCTTTTACTTCATGGTTTCTATGAATTCCTGTGATTGTAATGGTGAAAATGCAGAAATGCTTAGGGAGTCTGAGTGGTGGCTTGTAGATATCTTTAGGAAAACTTGGCCTGCTGTTGATCTGTCCCTGAACCAAGGATCAAAATTATCCCAGGTGTAAGGAGACATTGACCGTAGTGGCGTTGGCAAAGGTGACCTTGTTTAATAATTCCATGCTGTAAAATTGAGGATCAAATGAGGCATAATCACTTCCTTGTCAGAGAAACACTCTGATGTTCCCTTTCCTTAGCTGGTTATCCGCAGACTCAGCAGAGATCCCAGCATCACGTGAGTGAGAAAACACTTAGCTTTACACAGCACTACAGCACTGAGGACAGCTCTGGGCTCCATCCTGGGTGTGCTGGGTAGGAGGTGAGGATGGGAGAAGCAGCAACGTGGCAGTTTCGTGTCACCTGGTGTTGGGGTGAGTGAGGGCTCGCATCAGTCCCAAGCAAACACTGAACAACCTCCACGCTGCTCGAAGTTTTGTCCAGCCATGTGAGGTGCCCTTCCTGGAGGGTGGCACTCGCTCCGTGCCTCGTGCTCGGGCACACCCCGTGTCACCCCGTGCTGGCAGCAAGGTGGGCGAGCGGGCTCGGAAGGCTCGTTTGACAGCTCTGATGTGTTGGAGAGATCTCTGTTATGGCAGAGGAGCTGCAGGGAGCGAGCTACGGCAGCGCGGAGCGGAGCAGGGAACGCGTGCTGGCGTGTCACCCTGCAACGTGACCTACATGGCAGCCACCATAGCGGGCAGGCACGGTGGCCCCCGTCACAGCAGGGACATGGAGGGGGCTGGGGGAGGCCGGGGGCACGTTTCACCCTTCGGCAGTGAGGGGGCAGCTCCCCGGACAGCGTCGGTGCTCCCTGCGCCCCATGGCTGGGAACCTGCTTCGCTGGGAGCGCGCCGCATCCTCCGAACGTGCGCTCGCAGCGGGGCAGCGGCTGCCCTTGGCACAGCCCCGCTCCAGAGCCGGGCACTGACGGCGCCGGAGCCTCCGCGAGTTGGGAGAGGAGAGAAGAGCGCGCCTGCCAGGAACTCCGGGGGATGGGGGATGGAGCAGCGGCCCCGCGGGGATGCGGGATGGGGCAGCGGCCCCGCTCCCCGCTGCTCCCGGGAGGGGGATGAGAGCCGGCTGTGCACATCCCAGCGAGCCGCACAGCGAGCGCCCCGGCAGCCGGTGCATGCGCAAGGCGCGGGCGGCCGCCGTGGAGGTGGGGAGCGAGGACCACATCGCTGCCTCCGGCTCCGAGCTGCCAGTTGCTGGTTGCCAAGCAGTTATCATTGTTTCTGTGACGATTGCAGAGGCTGTTGCTAATTGAAGAAGCCCCCACAGCATCCTTCTCTCTGCTCCTGCTTCTGCTTTTATTTTAGAGGCTCAAGGGGGAAGACAGCCAGACTAGTGCTTTTTTACATTGCATTTTTATTTATTTCTTTTTGTGGGGGTGGGAAATTTCTCAGCTGGTGATTAAGTGATGGACTAGTTACTCATCCGTATCCCTTCAGTCTTTGTGTGTGTGTGTGTGTGTGCGTGTATGTCTGAACACACAGACCAGCTTACACACACACACACACACACACAGTCCAATCCTGTTTGCCACTGCAGTGGGCACAAATAGGTGAGCATGACTACAGCCAAGGAGCAAAATGCATCAGGGAAACAAGCCCAACAGCAAGACCAGGTAATGCTTATTTTCCTCAATTTCAAACAGATAGAGATTTGCATTGTGTAGCTTTGTGTTTCTTGTATGATTCTTATGATTTTTCTTTTTAAAATCTTTTTGGTGTTCGTTCTTAAAATTGTCAACTGAGTCACCAGTCAGTGGCAGGAGGAAAGTGCTGTGTAGCTGGGCTCAAGGTCTGCTTTCTCGGTGTGTGTGGAGACTTGGGGGGGAAGCTGAAATTGTGCTATTTTTAACAACCTGTACCTCTTGCTGAAGGCTATAGAGGTTTGTTCTGTAACTTGTTCCTTACATGTGTGCTGGGAGGGGGGGGCAGGATGCTGGGATGGAGGCCCCTTCTCACTGGAGGAAAGGGGCAAGGGTATTTAAAAGCCCTTAGATAGATATAAAATTGTAAAAGTGGGGTTCAGCTTCTGAGTTTGTCATGCACTTTCGGTGAATTTTTTTTGCCTGGCATTGTCTTGGAGGGGCACTTGAGGGTACAGTGTGTGCCCAGGCTGTGCATGAGCAAGCAGGGATGGCAGGGGAGGCAAAAAGCAGCTGCAAGTAGGTAAAACTCCTACTGGCTTTGGGGGAAATTGCTGTGCTCACACCATATCTGAACTCCATTAATTTATTTCTCTTGGTAGGCGCTTTACGTGTTTCTGTAGAGGTAGAAAGTTAAAGACTTCATTTTCTCTGTCAAACCTGTATTTTGGAGGATATTCCTCTCTGCCTGCACTTACCAGGATGGAATGAAGTCAAAACTTTCCCTGTCTAAAAAGCAGCGGCTGGCAGAAAAAAAGGGATGTATCCTCAGCTATAAAGGATGGGCAGAGTTAAAAACTGGTGGCATAAGGGGAAGTCTCGTTGCTATCTCAGAGCTCCAGCTGAGGCTGGTGAAGGTTCCTGGGCTCCGGAGGCATTGGCAGATCAACATCTCTGTTCTCATCCCCACCTTCCCCTCCCCATGCCTGGGGCACCGCGGTGGAGCCCGGACGCTCCAGTTCTTCAATTTTCCTCATCTCCTTAAAACATTGGAAGTTCTCCACTTTAATCTTTGGTTAGGACAGCACAGTAGGATAATTTAAACAGATCTCTCAGGGCACAAATTAATTCTTAAAATAGTTCTTCCTGGCTTGATAGGCTGAGAGCCTCATATATTGTTTTTTCTTTTTTTTTCCTTGGTACTGTATTTTAGGGAAGGGAAAAGCATGGGAAGACACTAAGCACCACAAATAGCATCATATAATCTGCATTTTCAGGGTGACATTATACTAATTACCAAAACAGGCTTAGTGGTTTAGTGAAAACAAGAAGGAAACAACTTTGATACTCAGGATAAAGAAACTATGCCTTCGTCTAAACCTGTGTGTGTTGGACTTTGCTTCTCTGTCCAGTGCTCTTGGAATATGTATTTTTGTCACTGTTTGCTGCAGGTTAAAATGAGTCTACCTGTGTTTCTGGGAAGCAGGGGTTTTTATAAGTGCCTTTTCTGAACAAAGAATGCTGCGTGGTTTCAGGCTGTGTAAAAGCGTTGGGTTTCAAGTTTGGGTTTTCATAAGTCAAGAAGTATATGTNGTGCTGCGTGGTTTCAGGGTGTGTAAAAGTGTTGGGTTTCATAAGTCAAGAAGTATATGTTGCCTTTTTATAAAGGAGAGGTGTTTTTGTTTCAAGTAGTGTTACCTGCCTAATGCCATTCTGCTGTTGGCATGCCATGTCTTTGCTACTTTGGTCTTCCTACATGAAGTATAAAATGCTCAGAATAGGTCTTTAGTATTATGCAGAATCTTGGTTGAGTATATTCTGTAACTGACTGAATTGCAATTATACCCATATGGTACACTTAAATATTCTGGAAGTATGTGCTCTCTCAGCTCTGCCCTAGTGTGAGCATGAAATAGAAATATCAAGAATATATAAATATAAATCATATTGATGAATATTAATGTCTGAGTCTGTGAGCAACTTTGCTCACTCCCATCATTTCTTTTATTGTTTTCACAATACATTATTAGTAAAATGGCTTGACAGTGGGGGGTTGAATCCAATCTCTGTCTATTGATTTGAGTGCACTTTTATCTTCCAACACCAAAAGCAGATCTAAACCCTTATTTTATCTAAAACTGTTCATAACTGAAAAAAGGCTCTATTCAAATTCTATTTCTAGCTGAAGTTCTATTTCCAGGCTTATGCATATCAAGAATTACTGAGATTTTTTTTCCGTGCTTAAAAGTGATCAAGAAACTGAAAAATGTAGCTTGGAGAAGAACTGAAGGCAAAGTGCTGGTCTGGCTGTAGAGGACTGAGTCTTTTTCAGTAGCAGCTGCTGCTGTCGTAGGAGATTTTGACCATCCCTTTTCTGTGTTCCTTGCTGTGACATTCCCTGGATCCAGAGGCAAGCAAATGACACAGTTGGCTTAAATCTATGCTGTGTCCTACCATGCTAACCCAAACAGAAGCTGGGCATGAAAAGACACTGCAGGAACAGGGTGGGGAAAGTTTGAAAACATCTGCAGAAGCTTTGCAGGCATAAATTTAAAAATTTACTTTAGACTCGTGTCTATATGCAAATGAAGTCATGGTCTGTCTTGAGATTTACAAAAATGATAATAATTAGGAAAGGATTGGGATGTGGAGATAAGCAAAGCACTGCCTTAGCTGCTGAAGGCAGACAATCCCTTTCTTCCTTAGGTAATTAAAAATGCTTCTATACAATTTCTTTCTGATAAGCAATGCTGATCACCTCCATGCCAGTTAAACTACTCAGAATTCCAATCATTTATCTCCTTGCTTATCTGTCTCATGAGTCTGAACTCCTAAGTCTTTTGGACATCATGTACAGAAAACATTCTGTAAGTGATAAGTAATGCTGTCTGTTACTGTCAAGTTGTGATAGCTTGATCAAGATGTGAGTTGGATGTGGTCGCCTGTGTGCACTTGGCTGCTCCTGACACAGCTGTGGTTTCTTGTTCAGGGGCTTGGAGTTGGACACCGTGCAGTGCACAATTATCTCAGCTGGCTTTGTGCTACACCCAGTGCACAGGAGTCCGTGGCAAAGCCTGCAGACACTGCTAGACTCAGGGTCTGGCTCAAGAGGACTGGAGAATCTTGTTCTCTCCCCTGGGGTTTGTTAGCTGGATGTGTGGATATGCCATTAAAATGCTTTTCCATTAAAAAGGAGAAGAAAATAGCAACAGCAGGTCAAGTACTCTGACAATGTGCTTCAGCTATTTACACAGGCTGAAGATCTCTGTGTTTTAACATAAGCCTGTAAATTTGTTGTCTTAGTTTAGCTCAATTCTTGCTACTTTTAATGGCCTTTGGGAATACAAATAGCTCTGCAGTCATATATAAAGATAAGGAGGCTGATTTTTTAATGAAAATGTGATAACAGGCATAACGCTAAAATGAGACTTAAATATTTTAGAAAGTGAGTCAGCATATCAAGTATAACAGGATCACAATTCTCAAAGAACACTTTTTATAAAACATATTTAAAGGGTTGATTGGTTAATTGGGTATTTGAGCACTGAGAATAAAGGATTGTTCTCATTTCTTTTGCTGTGTAGAGAAGAACTGTCATGGGCTTATGGGGAGCAAGATCCTGCTCTGAAATGTGCTCATGTCCTAGACAAGGTTGTTAATGGCTGCATGGAACTCCGTATAAAAGACCAAAAAAAAAGTGAGGACACAAAATAGCTTGAGGACTGCCTTGCTGAAGTGGGTCCGTGGAGGAGTGGAATCAGATCAATTGAACAGTTCTGCTTATTAGCTGTCATTAAGGTAATCAATTCTGAATTTTACAGAACAGCTGGAATTCCAAATAAGAGGTGCGGTGTCTTCAGCTGGAAAGAGAACACATTTTACTTGGAAAACCAAGGCCAGACTCAGGAATAAAATGATGGAAAGAGTAATGTTTCATGCTGCTAATTTTTCTGCCACTCCACAGAAATAGCCTGTAGTATCTTGAAGAGTCAGTACAGGTGGAGTATCTAATACACTATGCTGAAATGTGCCTCTACTTGTGTAACTTTATCCAAATAAGAAAATAAGTGTGCAATTTAGCTGCATTATGCAGGCATTCCCCCTGTATTGCTGTAATCAGGTAATTCTGGGATTCCCATACCAGGGGATGTCAATCCCTGTATGCCCTGCTGTCTTCCTTCAAGGTCATAAATACTCTCTGTCACTGTCAGCTGAGTCCTGTGCTGTTACTTCATTCCCAGAGTAGATTAAACTAAAAAAATATGGGTGTGTTCACTTTGGGAAGTGGTGTGGACCCACCCTATGAGAGTCAGAAAGATGATATTGAGGTCCCAAACACAGAGTTTGGATGCGGGGTTATTTCAGGCTTGTTCCAGACTGGTGTGAACGTCCTTTAGTGGCTGTTCAGCATCTTCTCACTAAGCATCATCTGAAATGAAGCCAGTTTCTGTACTCTGAATGTGCTATAAAATCTGAGTGAGAACATGGTAGACGAGTACAACTGAGGGATTTGGTCAGTAGTGCAGTTCTGAAATGAACGAAAGGACTAGAAATGCCCCACATGTCTTTAGTAGGACGGATGCAGTCAAATAAAACTTCATGTGAGCTACGTTCCTGTATCCAAAGATATTCTTATACATATATATGTATATATATATAAATATTTTTTTTTTTCTTGTGAAGTGTGACTTAAAATCGTTCCAGATCTTCTCTGCTCACTTGGCTGCTGTCCAGAAAATCACTGCCCCTGGGTACCAAATGTCTTGGTTGGTTCTACATGCTTTGCATGAAAGAATGCAGCGATCCTGATCCTCTGTGACAGCAAAGCCTCCATACAGCACATGAGCAATGCAGATTCTCCCAAGAGTGCAGGATCCCTTCACATTGTAAACAGGCAGTAGTGTACAGCAGGTTCAGGCAGGAGTTACAAGTTGTGAGTTTTATGTCTTGAAATAGGGAAGAGACTTTGTCCTTTTATTTGCCATCACCATGCCTGCTGTGTGCTGGATCACAAAAAGGCACTGCAGAATCCTCTCTCTTTTTCAGCAAGGTTTGAAGTTCCACATTGTAACTAATGTTTGCAAGCAGATTGAGCTGTGAATTCACAAGAAAGCCCTGATTCACAGATCCATTAGCTGACACAGTCAGACTCCCCACTGCAGCATCCCAGTGGCACAGAATCCACACAGAGGAATGGAACAGCACCATGAAATACCTCTGAGGTGCCCAGATCCAACACTGGGACAAAAGGAGCCTGGCCTGGAGTTGTTGAACAGGTGGGAGTGAGTCTCCCTGGAGATGAGCTAATTTAGCATGTTATCTCAGTGACTTGTGATAGCAGAGCTCCTACGTTCCTGGCTGGAGCTGAAAACTGTCACATCCCAAAGGTGAGGCCCTGCTGGTGAGAATCCCTCATTCTCATTGCAGTGTTCTGGCTCAGGTTATTACTGCTGTGCAGAAATCAGGGGCAATGCCCACTTTGGGAAGGTGTCTGCCAAAGAGAAGGGAAAAAGGAGAAAGCTCCGATTTGCATAGAGAACAATAGGTTTCTTTTGTTTTATTGGAGCTGTTTAGTATTTGCTGTTTGGGGGCATAATTTTTTTAAAAATTAAATTCTTCATGTGAAAGAATACTTTTTTTTCTCGATAACAACTTTTTAAATTGCATGTCTTTTTGTAGTCCCAACACAGGTTTTCTCCAGGAACTCATAGAGAACATTTGTTTCATTCTGTTAATGGTATCTGATATTCCTCAAGAGATTAAATTTCCGTAATAGCGCTCCCGAGAACACTGTATTCAAGAACATGGAATTGCATCAAACTGGCAGTCTTTTCAAGCTGTTAATTTGCCACGAGGAATGCAGTCAGATAAGCAATGGGGAGGGGGAGACAGGTGGAAAGGAGCATGTTTGGTGTAAAACTGGAGTCTCAAAAAACAGGAGATCACAGAAAAGCCTTTTCAGTATCCAGTACTGAAACGGAAGAGCTTCTGGAAGGCCTCTGGAAGGCCACAGCCTCTAGTGTTCATACTTTTCCACAGGATACTGCTTAAGACTGTGTAAATTTTACACGCTCTTTATACCTTGGCCAAGTGGGATGTGCTCTGCCACTGTCCTTGGTACAGCTTCTCCCTCCATTCCTGGCAGAGGCACCTTGTGTTGCGTTCTTTCTCGTTAAATCCCTCTTTTGCTGTTGGATAAGGACAGAATAATCTGTCTCTGAAGTTCACCAGTTATCTGGGGTCATGAGGGTGTGTTTGAATGCCACAAGACTCTTAGAGAATTCGATGTGTCATTCCAGCTGTGGTCCATTAGCAGTGCTGTGCATTGCTACAGGCGTTTCATGAACAATGGTTGTACCTGCTTTCAGTTCTTATGCCTGTAATGCTGCTTCTTTGTGATCTTTATCAAGCATTAAGTTGTGGTGAATCATGGTCACTTTGGGTGATGTGAGAGAAGGCAGCACCTTTAAAATGATGCAGAGTACAGTAATGCCTATTTTTCTATGTAGTATATTCTCTATGTTTTACGCTCACATTTTTTGATCTTTTGTCCATTTTTTTCCCTTTCATCTTTTCTTTTGCCATTCTGTTCTGCCCACTATGATTCTTAAGTGGGATTTAAGTGAATGAAATAGAATCAGAGAAAGGAGAGTGCCAGCAGCAATGGACCAGGAAAGCTCTGCACACTCCTTCATAGTGCAGATGTGAAGAACTAATTGTGAGAGGAGTGCATTCAGCAAGTTTGAAACCTTTGTTAAACATAAATTTGGAGAGGGACCTGTATTTGAAATCAGTGAAGGTTTTCAAGAATGGGAAGACAAGTAAATATGAATTTCTGATTTAGTAACAAATTTTGAGTGGGATTATTGGTTGGCTTTGAATGACAATTCAGTGGATGGAGTATGGAACTTAATCCTTCTTGTATGCAGACTTCCACTGTGGCTTTGAGCAAGAGTGTTGGGTCCTTAGTGGCAGTCAGCAGTTTCTCTTCTGCTGAGATTGTCCTAAAATTGGGGGAAAGAAATCTGGGAGTCTCCTGAGGATAAGTACATGAAATATGGAGTTCTGAGATACCGTAGTAACTCAGGCTGCACAAGTCCCTGAGATATCAGGGAGATGCACTCCTTGATGTTTGGAGAATGTAGGGAAAGGGTCACAGGAGAAAACCTGAAAGTTAAAACTCATTCTGAAGGTTTAGATATGAATAAGAATTTCAGCAGAAAAATATCAAGATAGAGGTAAATGCTGCCAGGACTTGAGACAGTTATAAGCAAACTTGCAAATGAGAGAGAGATAATGCACAGAATCTGAGGATTGTATCTGATTCTAAGATTTTGGGAACTTGAAGCAATTTTATACTTTAAGGTAAGATGGAGGTGCATCTTTCAGCTCTCCATTGCATAATACAGAGACCTTTCCCGAGAAGAAGTAATTAATATTTTTTTCAATAGAAATACTGCAGTATAATTAGGAGCCAGAGAGGTTAAATGGAAATGTAAATTGGGGAATGATGAGCCAAGGATATGCATGGTCATAGGTTAAACCAAAACCTTTCAGAAATGGATGCCAGAAGCTGAAGTTTGGTGCTGGGCAAGCTGATGGAGAGCATCTTCCTGAAAGTCAGGGTGAGGGGATGAGCCAAGGCTGAAGCCCAGGGTCTGGTACTTGTAGAGAAAAGAAAACTTGCGTTGAAAAAAGCTGTGGAAGTTGTTGGAAGCTCTTAAGTGTGATGGAAGTGGAGAGGACATAGCTACTTCCCACCTCCATTAGTAAAAATCCTTCACTATAAAAAATCCTTTACTATATAAAATTAAGGAAATTGCTGATCTTTACAGGTCCCTTTCAATCCTAACTTTTCTGTGATCCATGAAAGAGGAGATGGTGGTTCGGCTAGAGAGTGAGTATTAACTCTGGATAAGTTATGGGAATTACAGCAAAAGTAGGATTGGGTTTGGTGGTGAAAAATGTTTGTGGAGGAAGGAGCTTCAGGCGCCTGTTCATCTGCCTGCCTTGAGCAAAGCAGCAAAGAGGGGTTTATTTCTGCCAGCTCTCAGATACCCTACTCCCCTTCAGAAACACCCTCAAAACTGCCTTCAAAATAAGTACTTAAATAACACAGTAACCAGAGACCTGCTTTTCTGTATGGGGGATATGGTGGGGAAAAGGCAGCAGCTGTCTTTGCCAGGGGAGAAGGTTCCCAAAAGAACAAGAGGAAGAAAACTGTAAAGTCCTGCTCTTGCTCAGGGAAAGGGCTCTGCTTCTCTCACTGTCCCTTGTACTCCCCATCCCTGAGTGCCCTGATTGCCTGTACCCTTACTGCTGCTGGACTGAAGCTTTTGGTTGAGAGACAGCCTGTGTGCTGCCTGCATGATAAATGGTCAGTGGCAAGCAATGTAGGGCTATTACTATTATGAGATACTATTTTGTGAAAGAAACTGCAGGTGAAAAGTGCAGACAGACCATAATTTCTCAGAGCAGGTTTTGTCCTAGACTGCTGAACAGCACCTGCTCACAGAGGCATAACAGGGGCTCTGCTTTGGGATCTTGTCTTGTCAAATAACCCTGCAGTGCCAGCAGTGTGACTGTGCCTCTGGGCTAATGGCCTTGGCAGGAGGGGCTGATGAAAGGATGGGACAATCTCCTTGCTTTGCTGGTGAGTGAGGAGCCCTGTTGGAAGGCATTTCCCTGTCTCAAATAACCACCTTAAAAAATCTGAAATGAAGATGACCGTGGGCAGAGGATAGACCAGTTTTGTTAAGAGTTGGTGTGTGCCGGGATGGAGAGAGTCAGTGATGGGATCTTGGTGAGTCACCAAGGGAGCAGGAGCATCCAGACATCTCTCTGCTGCTCTCTCAAAACTCTTTTGTCCCTTTCTACTCTTTGGTGGGCATTCACCACCCATCCCAGGGTGGGAAAGCCTCGTGCCCTCATTGCACCTGTATGAATACACAAGTCTAAGCTGAGTGGGGATCCAAGCCCTGAGTGTCTCTCATGGTGAAGGAGGATGAGAAAGACTGAAGCAAATACTTATGAAGAGTTAAACTGAGCTTACAAATTAAAAGATCATGCAAAAACCCATTAGAAAGGAGAAGAGGATGAGTTTGAATGAAATAGCAAAACCAAGCAAATCTGGAGGCTGAATTGTTGTCTTTTTTTTCTTTTTTAACTCTTGCATCTTTTGTGGGTCTGAAAACAAACGACTGCTTCTTTTATTGTTTATAACACTGTAAGAGTGATAAAATAAAAGTAAATTTTACATAAAGTTTCACAATGCTTTGGCTAAAGTAGTTTCTTCTGCTGCTTAACTGCTGCTGAGCTTGAAATTGGAGAGATAATAAGCCTTCATCTGAAGCAATTAGTCTGCAGTTTTTGACTCTATTACCTTCACTTATGTCTGTAGCCCAACAGTTACATGCAGATATTTAAGACTTAGTTGTAGTAAGATACTGTCAAAAGTGAAATCACAACTTAGACTTTAATTTATCATTAATTTAGGCTGTCAGAGATACTGTTATAAACATATAATAGCATATTATGTGGAATGCATTTTGTGTCATTAATTTAGCTTAATCACACACTGTGACCAACCTCTCAACTCTTTTTGTGTCGGGTTTAAAGGGGTCTGATACTTAATGTGGTTGTAGGAATTAACAAATGGTACATTAAGTTGTAACTGCGCTCAAGTGTGCTGAGAGCCTCACACTTTTATGTTTTTGTTTTCATGGCCAAGAGCAAACAGGTTATTTTCAAATGCATTTGCAGCATTTTGTGCCTACTGATAAAAAGAAACTCAAGGATGGACAGGGAAAGCATATTAGAACTTAGCCCATATTAAATGAGAGAGAGGAGACATGGGACAATATATGGAAAAGCAGATTATGTAGCTTGAAGGATGAAGTAAGGAAAAGCTTCATGGTTGTTATTCTGAGATACAGTGTTAGAGAAAAAGGAGGAATTGCTCAAGGTGGGGAAGCATCATGAAACTTCTTTTTTTATTACCTATATTTGAGATTCTGCAGATGTCATTGCAGTGAGTGTAATAAGCATTGACTAGTCCTCATAGCAGGAAATTCGTTTTTCAACTTTGCTTCTTCTCCTTAAGAATCCCTGGCACTTCAGTTTAGTTGAATCTAACATACTAACAACCTTCCTTTTCCTAATTTTCGCGTCCCAATATCTGTGATTTAAAAGTTAATTTACAAACGTTGCTGAAAATGCTGATCCATTGTATCTAGCAAGGATTTGAGATTAATCTTTGTGAGCTTAATCATTGGAGGGTTCAGTTGCAATAAACTGATTTATTTTTCATGGTGTTTTCCTCATAAGGTACAACACATGGTTTAACATGGATTATATTGGTAGTTGACTTTGCCATTGCGAGTCATGGTGTAATTACAAGTTTTATTCCAACAAGCTAAACAAGCCAGGTAAAGAGCAGTTGTGAAAATATGGGACAGAAAAAGTCAAGGAGAAATTGGTTGAAACAGCCCTAGAAAGTACTTAGCACATAGAGTTTGTGCATTAGTAAGATTGTATTGATTGGGAAATGTTTTGACTTTGGTTGCTGAGGGCTGTTCAGTGCTCCCTTGTCCAAATCAGTATCTCTTGGCAGGACCAGCTGACCTCAGTTACTACTCCTCTACTTGAGAAATGTTTCCTCCCCACCCATAACGCCTTTGAGGGTGATAATGAGTAAATAGGTGATGTCTGCTTTCTGTTTTGTGCCTTGTTTGAAAACTGGGCTTTCCAAAGCCCTTCTGGGAGATTACAAGACTGAGTTGCTGTGTCTGAGGCATTTTTCCCTCAAATATGTTAAGGAATTCAGTGTTGATACTGGGCTGTACGATAACAGAGCATCCCTGTGTAAAACAGAGAACTTCAAGGAATTCTGGAAATTGTATGTATCTGAAATTAAAAATATTTTGCATGAGTGTCTACATTGAGAATAAATTTGGCTTCATCAAGCCATGAGCTGGCCCGTGTACTACCTTTCACTATCCTGAAAACTCCCATGAAGAAAATTAAGGCTTTAAATCTACAAGAGCAACAAACTTGTAACTAACAGATTTATTCCAGCTGGCTCATTCTGTTTTCATGTGGCTTTTATTACAGAAATAGCTGATATTATAAACAGTTCTCTGTACTGTTCTGTCACAGAAATCAGATTTCTCTTAGGTTCTTAGAGGAGTGGAAATCTGATGGAGCTCTGCCTGAGAATGGACTTCAGGATCAGGACCACAATATAAATTAGGCCTTGTATACACACTGGAATAAGGTTGCGGGCCTGGTTTCCTCATCATTTGTTTCAGAAGATTTATTTTATCACTCCTTCACTCCCATCCTCTTGCTTCTGAGGAAATACTGTCCACACTGGACTTCTCCTGACCTTGAGGTGGGAGGTGACTAGAAAGCACTTGGGGACCACATAGGTTCCCTGCCAAACCTCCATTCTGGATAGTGTGCTTCCTATAAATTCCTGTAGGTTCCTAAAATTCCTGCAAGCTCCTATAAATTTTAGAACTTCTCCAGTCAGTTATAATTCTCCTAGCATCTGGGTAATAAATCAATGTTATCAGTAAATAAATTGTCATCTTGTCTGTCATGCCAAAAGGGAGCAATTTTTTTTTTGTTCTTCAGCATCCTGCTGTGAATTCCAGAGAGACTCCAGTGATCAATAGCACACAGCCACTGTCACGGGCTAAGCCCAGGTTTTAAGTCTTCAGTGATCTCTCTGCTGTAAATTACAGCTGTTTGAAACTATGATGCATAGTTGTTTTTCTGTAAAATGCAGTTCATTTGTGCAAGGATGTTCCCAGTAAATCATCCAACTCAAAATATATTGGGCAAACCTTTCAAATCTCCGTGAAGCTCTGCCTGAGGATGGATGGGGAGCTGGCTAAAAGCTTGTGGTTCAGGATTGAAAGGAGGGCAGGGACAGGTGACTGAGAACAGCCCTGAGGAAAAGAACTTGGGGGTGTTGGTTGATGAGAAGCTCAGCATGACCCAGCCACATGAGCTGGCAGCCCAGAAACCCAACCACATCCTGAGCTGCATCAAAAGAAACGTGGCCAACAGGTCAAGTGAGGTGATTCTGCCATTACTCTGCTCAGGTGAGGCCACACCTGGAGCTCTCTGTTCAGCTCTGGGGTCCCTGATACAAGAAGAACAGAGGAGGCCACAAATATGGTTGGAGGGCTGGAGCACCTCTCCTATGGAGACAGGCTGAGAGAGTTGGGACTGTTAACCCTGGAGAAGAGAAGGCTCTGGAGAGACCTTGGAGCCCCTCCCAGTGCCTAAATGGGGCTACAAGGGAGCTGGAGAGGGACTTTTTACAAGAGCATGGAGTGACAGGGCAAGGGGTAGTGGTTTTAAGCTGAAAGAGGAGCAGGTTGGATTAGATATAAGGAACAAATTCTTTACTGTGAGGCTGGTGAGGCCCTGGCACAGGTTGCCCAGAGAAGCTGTGGCTGCCCCTGTATCCCTGGAAGTGTTCAAGGCCAGGTTGGACAGAGCTTGGAGCAACCTGGGATAGTGGAAGGTGTCCCTGCCCATGGCAGGCGGTTGGAACGAGATGGTCTAGTCCTAAGACCCTTCCAACCCAAACCATTCTATGGTGCTGTGTTTCCATGTTGAGCATGTTTGGACCATAAACGTAGTTTTACCTAAGCATTTGTGTGTATCTACATTAAAATGTGAAACCAAAAAAGACTGAAATCAGATTTAAGGAGATCGGGAATTACCAAATCAAAAAAAGCCTCTCATTGTTCTAAAAATGTTTCTGCTACCCAAATATGTGATAAGTTTCTGGTTTTGTTCTCAGAGGTTTAAAATTTCCAAAACCTGAAACTTTTTGTCCCACTTTGATACAACTGGAGTTAATTACACCCCCCCCACAAAATTAATATGATAAATCTCTTCCCCATCTTGCTCTAGGAAAGTAAAGAGAGCTCGGCTGGTTGCTACTTCTGTAATAAAGCATTCTGGAAATACTGTTTTATGTACACAAAGATATGAAGTAATTGAGCTCAACAGGCCATGTAAAATACACATGAGAAATAAAGTATGTACTTGAGGCTAAAAATATAATCCTAAATGAATCCTATTGGGATGGTCTGTGCTCATGCTACTTCAAGTCCTTTCACTGCAAGTAGAGCTTATTTCTCTTTGCTTTTGTTTCCCAAATAGCTTTTTTTGTCATTTTTCTTTGGCCTCTATGAAAAAAATTGGAGAAAGAATCAATTCTTTCTTCATATAAATTGCTAGAGCAAGGTCTACTGTAATACACCAATTGTGCATAATCCCACAGAGCAGAAGAATAGATATAGCAGAGGTTTGGGGAAGAAGTTAATGAGAGATTATAATGAATCTACATGAGTGTGTTCTTCCTCTGTGGAGTCACTGTTCAGGGAGACTGTGATACGCATTTTTCAAACCATCTTCCAGGTTATTTTTCCCTCAGTTCTAACCAGGCTCTTACATTTTTGCTCACAAATGCCTGTGGGTTGCAAGAAACACAACCTCCAATGTCCACTGAGCCTTTGTTTTATTTTTCCTTGGCCCATTTCTTCAGTAAATGGTTTATGTTGTTCAAAGAGAAAAAAAACAGGAATTCACTTGTTGCAAGCTACACACCAAACACTGTTTGTACTTTTATGTGTGGTTGGCTGCTTGTCAGGTGTAATGCATAACTTTTATTTATTTTTATTGTCGGAACTGCTGTTAAAACAAGAGATGACAGTTGCTCCAGGGAGACTGAATTGAGGTGACACTCAGATGTTTATACTTCATTACTTTTCATTGCCTTGACAGTTTCTGTAGAGTTTCTTTCCATCATAGAAACCTTCAATTATGATTAGTGTGTGGCTCCCATGACAAAAAAAAAAACCTGTTGAACTGCATTTTGTATAGTATTCATCAACATGGGTAATACAACTAAATCAAGAACAGATCAGCTTCAGTTAAGGGATTCTTTAAGACTGGTTGTGTTGGCAGTAGGCAAAAGTGAAGATCTGACTGGAAAAGGTGTGGCATTCACTTGTCCATTTGTGCTGACTGTCTTTGCAAATGTGAACTATCATTACATTATCCTTTTGCTTTCATATCCTGTGAGGGAGGAGAGAATACACAAAAAATATGTATTAAGCCAGACTGTTAGCTCAAGAGTGATGAAATCATTGCTATCCATTTTGTGAAATTTCAGTGAACAAGAGAAGACTGGGAGCTTTCTTTAAAATAAATAAATAGATAAATAAATAAATAAAATCCACCTGTGACCCTTGCCTGCAAGAATTATGGATTTAAGGGAAGAGAGATTTTTGCAGAATTAGCTGCTGCTGTAGCTCGTCTCTCAGATCCTTTCCTCCCTGCCTGGGAGGTGGTTTGCAAAGGGGTCTGGAGACGGGAGGCTGTTGTTTGCCACTGCCTGGCTGCAGCATCCGTGCTCCCGCCCTGACACCGCGGCACAGGCAGATGGCTGAGGGTGGCACAGAAGGCTCCCATCCATTTTTAGCAGCAGATTTCAGTGCCTGCTAGCCACTTACTCTTTTTGTCATTTGGGCAACGCTTCAAACTCTGGCCACATTATTTAGCTTTTTAAAAGCTAGGGTAGCTCCTCATTTATTTTAGAGCATTTGGGACAAATATCCTCCTGCGTTCTGTCTTGGTCGTGCTGCTGAATGATGTGATTCTATTTGTTGTGAAATGCACTCTGCATGCATAAAACACAGCTAGAGCTACTCAACAAGCTTCAGAGACTTACTTAGCTAGCTGGGATTTGGCAGGAGATGACCAGTTAACATGAAAACCCTTGAAGAAAATCAAATAGTTGTGGGAGATGTTGAAAGTAACAGATGAGAAGAGGTAGCGTGCAGAATTTTAATTCCACACAATAAATTATTGCTGGCAAATTGAACTGCTGCTTGCTTTTCAGGGATATTAGAGAGCTGGAAATAATGCATATTTTAGCCAGGCAATCATCTACTGCCTTTTGTTGACAGACAAGTAAAACCTGAGCGGGGAAAAAGACTAATTAATCATTACTTTATGTAACCTTTACCAGCATGATACAGCATTTGCATTTGAGTCCTAGTGTGCAGTGTTCATTTAAATTAAGTCTGGTTTGGTTTGTTTTTTAATTGCTGTAAGATCCAGGAATAAAAGAAGTGGAATTATTGGGTTTGGGGAGCCTAATAGTCCAAGTCCAACCAAAAATGGCAGTCTCAAATGTCTGCACTTTCTGTATACCACATCACTGGTAAATAATGCCCAGGGGAGAAATTGTTGAGTCGTGATAAATTGTTGAGCATCCAAAAGCTATTGTTGGTCTCACTGGGGACCACTGAAAGCTCAGGGCTCTTGAAAACCCAGCCAATTATGCAGGTGCTTATGCATGGGCTTTGAAGGCTCACTTTTCTTGCTTATTAAAAAGGATGGTTTTTTAAAAGCTTTCTGTCATTACTGGTTATTTATTTTTCCTTCTGTTTTTATTTGAAAACATCTAAAAAGCACACTTGAAACAAACACATTTGAACTGCAGTGTAGTCAAATGATGGCATTTAATTTGGGAAACTGAGGGTGGTCTTTTGGTCAGTATTAAGAAGGAAAAGGCAGCAGTTTCTCAGATTTTAGAGCATTAGATAGCCCTGTTGAGTTTTGTCTTCTCCTTTGCATCCAAGAGATAATAATGGAGCTGAAGTGTCATTTTAGTTATAGAATATAGTTTGTTTTCTTTTTTTAGTTGGAATAGAACAGATTCTGAAAGACCTTAGGACAGGAGATGCTCTTCAATAACTGTTTATATTATTAATGAAAATTAATTTTAATTATAGGGTTATGTTATTTAAATATATCTTCCTTGCAGAAAGGTGTGTGTTACTAAAATTGCTCTTTCCACATGTGATAATAATAATACCTAACACATTCTTCATGCTTTATGTCTATGAATTGCTTTTAAAAATATTCTTTCTGACATCTCAGCAATGTAGGTAAACTGCATTACCCACACTTGGCAGGAGGGGAAGCTTTATACTAGAATGAAGTGCCTTGCCCGGGGCTATATCACTCCTGCATTTCAGGCTCCGAGCCCATGAATTGCAGTGATGATCAGTGCTGTGGGGACAAACAGTTTGGGTCAGCACTGGCTTCAGGCAGTTTGTAGACGTGTCCTACATTGCTTTAGCATTTTGAGAATGTTAACAATGATTTATTCATCCGTTCATTCCACTACTCACGTTTTGATTCTTTTAAATGAGATCAGGCACACTTGGGTCTTTGGATCTTTGTGGGCACTTCTAGAGATTTGACAGTCATTTAAAGCATCTCCTCCTAACCCAGGCTCTAGCAAGCAACCATGGATATTAATAACCCATCAGTGCAGTGATTATCTATGCTCATGTGTGCACACACAGATACACACACATACAGCCCACCATGAAAACTATCAAATGAATCCTCGTGTCTGGCAGCATTCAATGAACTCTGAACCTGAGAGCAAGAAATCACTGCTGTAAATCTAAAATGCTTCCAGAAGGGCGGTAGGCACTATCTCTCCTCTTGGAGAGGCTGCATTTTCCAGTTTTCACTGGATTTCTACTGGCCCAAGTAATTACTGACCAGGGAAATAAAAGCAGACTGGTGCACAAGTCTCAAAAAATGTCTCATCCCTACAGTAGAAAATAATGCCTTTCCCCTGAAGATAGTTCTAAATTTGAAGTGGTTTGTTTTTTGTTCCTGGAGGAAGAAGAATTTCATGATATCTGCTGCTTTGTGTCAAAAAAATATCCGAGTGCTGTGGGTCAGCGCTTTGCAGTGACAGGATGAAATGAGCCCCAGAAGTGCCTGTCGGATGCACTGATATTACCTCCCCGAATTTAACCTCAGTGGCTGGGATGCTGGCTTAGCTCAGGAAGCCTGAGCAGACTCTTTTGGTTGCCTGCTTGGTGTTCCTAACTGTAGCAGGCTGCAACCTTCCCTTTAATTCATGCTTCTCCTTTCACAGGGAGAGGATGGAGGCGCAAATTGATGATCCAACTCTGTCTCAGACACAGCGCTTAACCCTTGCCTCCCAAGCCTTCAATGCTATCTCCACTGAATCAGCCTTTCTCCCAGAAAATTCAGTGTCTCCTGTCACTGCCAGTGACAAGAGTTGTTTTATAACCTGCAAACGTGTTTGCTTCCCTTGAGGAGCAGAAAATATGTCATTCCTTAGTGGGCAAATAGGAATGGCGTGAGGGACAGGTGAACAGTGCTGCTTTTAGCTGTCCCCCGAGATAGATGGTTCTGTGGCCATGGATTGCTGGCCTGAGAAAAAGAAATATGATGAGGTTTTCAGGAAAACCCCTGAAATTTCTCTCTTTCTGCTTTTCAGAGCATAGCAAAGTGACAGCATTTTCTCTAAGCTACAACTAATGAGGGCAAGAGGACCTAGAGAAAGTGTGGAGGCTGGAGGAGAGGGAGCCTTCTCTTGAAAATAGATGTAGTGTGTTAAAAATATATATGTGGGGATGAGGAAAAGTCACTAGTAAAATAAGTCATCATCACCCTCTGCTTCTTGTTCTTTCTGGAAATTCTGCATCTGAAGCTGTAGATAGTTCTTGTCCTGAAATACTCCAAGTGCTCTTTCTCCTCCCCTTGGGCTCTAGCAGTGTTAGTGGCATAGGGCTGGCTGGACAGCCCTGTATTTTGCAAAAGACAAGGATTCTGGCACTTGGTTAACTCCAATAAATGCTGGTTTTAAGAAGTATTTTTCGGTGAGGTATGATAGCCCTTTGTCTCTAATGAGCTACTCAAGATACTACTTTTATTTTCATTATGTCCACATATCAAGCAGTAAATGCAGACATGAGCATCTAAGTGGAAATACCCACTCCAAACCAACCTCTTCTATCCAAAGAAAAAAGCAAATATGATTTGAACCAAATGTTGGGAAGCTTGAAAGAAGCCAAAATGCCTTATTTAAGGTCTTTTAAAAGAGCAATCTTTGATATTAAGAGTGATTTTTGGAGTCTAACACATCAGTGTTACTATCTAGGACTTTGGGCTCAGTTGTTGAAGGTATCAGATGGAGTATAAGGACCAAGAAAGATGTTCTGATGGCTGAGAAGGTTAAATGCTGTCATGGGGCCCCTCACACCCTTGTGCTGCATTTTCTATGTAATTCTGAGTGATCCCCTTAGCCAAATTTTTCCCAGATTTAACAGTTCCTATTTGTCCCATTTTTTTTCCAATGCTCAACTGAATTTATTTGCTAAGTCTGGATTCTGAACTTTCTTTTTCTTTTCTGACTTTCAGAAGTGCTAGACATTTCTAGCTACAATTGAACTAGATAGGAGCTATACTTAACTATATAAAGTTATGATAATTGCTCTGAATAAAATCAAATCTCAGGCACTGAGAAATTAAACACCCTAAATTAGCAAAATGTTTGACCTTAATCATTCTCTGACTCAGCTCCCCATCTGTTTAATGGCATAACATCTTCCCTTCACCACGTAGAGGTGCTGTGGAAGGAGAGTGATGAATATTTGAAGCACTCCTGTATTGTAGTGGTGAGCTCCATAGAAACCGCTGTGAGAAAATTGATAACTCTGCCTCTAGAGCAGGTTGGGATTGTGGGCTGCAAATGCAGTAAGGATCAAATGAAATATTGAAGAGGCCTCATTACGTGTGAGCACCAACCACTTGGTGCAGTGTCTGAGGCAGTTGAAAGTGTGTAGGATGTATAATTAGACTTCTGCACAATATGTGTGTGCAGCAGGCTAAATTACAGCTCATGAACCTTGAGGTTTGAATTTTATATTGCCCAGCTTACTGCCTGTGGGTGAACCTTAACCTCAAGCTAGATTTAGTCTCTTACTGTTGATTACAGGTGAGATTTTCAAAAATATTTGGCTATTCCCCTCTCTGTTGCCAGTAGAGAGAACAGGACTTTATGGATGGCTTTAGTGGGAGCAGAGCTAGACCAGTGTTGGGTATTTTCAAGTCACAAGGAAGGATTTTTGTTGCACATTGCCTGAAAAATACACTAGGAAGAAAATGCAGTGTTTGATGCTTGAACTCAGTGAAGTTCTCGTCGTTCCTAAGGGCTGTTAGCTTTTTCTGTTAAGAACAACCTTGTATGTGAGATGCTAAAATTAGGTATTGGCAGTGTTTGTTGTTTGCCAGTGCATAACATGAGTAGGCACAATTTCTCTTATTAACCTTGAATGCAGAATTCCATTGACCCGGTTCTGAACATCAGAAACCTTGTGGTAACCTCCAGAGGCTTTTATCTGACATGCACCGAGTGGTATTTAAATGACCCAGAGTCAAGTTTTAGTTCTATTTGTATTGCAGAAAGCATCAGAGATCAAAACCTCATGGTGTCAGGTTCTTATCAGACACTGCCATGAAATCTGGCAGTATAAATTGACAAATGGAGTTTTCTTATTCCTGTTTTGCACACAGAGGGGGCAGAATCTGGCCTGAGGAAAGCAGGATTTGTTTTATGCTCACTGAAGAAGAGAAGAGACTCCCTCAAAGTCAGGCACAGAACCTTTAGCAGAGTCCCTAGCACTATCCAGAACTGTTGGGTCAGAACTGTAATTTTAGCAGCATTAATTCTTTTCTCATCTCCTTTGCAGATAGTCTTCCAGCCTGCACACTGAGATTTTGCTATTTTCCCCCATCCCATTTAAAACTTTTTCTGTCTCTTTTACGTAAGCAATGTCTTTTATTATTAGCAAATAATTGTCTTCTGCAAAAAGAAGATTTTTTTATCATAGCTCTTCTCATGGCACTTACCACGTCTCCTTTGAACTTTGGAAGTCAGAGTGTACTGAATTGATGCTACAGTGCATTCCTCCCACCTCCAGCATAATTTTCTACCATACCCTTGGCATAGACTCCCTGATCCTGCACATTTTCTTAGCAGTAAAAAAGAGCCATTTGAGCTGCTACAATTTATGTGATCTCACAGGGAAAACATTATTTCCTTAGAAGCAGCAGGAGCAAATCGAAGCATTCCTCACTGTGAGAGTAGCAATTGGATTGAAATACCTGTCTTAACCCCAGGAAGCTGTCCACTGTCACAAACCAATGGAATGCTTTGGACAACATCTGTCAACTCCCATGGAAGTCCACTGGTCCAGCACCCTGTCTTTTTTCCATTATTTCATGGGTTCCACCTACTGTGGTGAGCTGTGATATCAAAGAGCAATAATAATCTTTCAGCAGCACAGATACACCCAGGTACAAACTGAGATACTCATCACAGGAGAAAATTTCTTTGCCATGCTGGAAAGGGCCTATCATGCTGAGTTCTGGCTCAGAGATGACCACATCTAGAGGTGGCGAGAGTAGATGAAGATACCATCCTTTCTGTGAAATCATTGTTCAAATTTTCATCTAATTTTTCTAATTCAATTGACTTTCCAACACCCTTCATTCTCCCTTAGCCACAAATCTCTCTCCTATTTTCAGGTTATCTTGTATTTATTCATATTGTAATAATATCTAGTAACTCTGGTCATTATAATGGTTTCTGTTTCCAAGAAAATGAAGAACTAAGTGTAAAGCAAGAGATCATGTTTATGATGAGCACAAACAGTGAAACAGAAAGAAATAAGATAATAAAAAGGCCACTTTCTTCTGGGGGTTTGATAAGGATCCTAAAGTACGGGGTAGTACATTGAGGGCATTACAATACTGAGGATCAGTGATTAGGAATGAATAACGTGCTCATCCCAAACAAGTGTGACTTTTTGAAAATTGGTGTTTTCTTCAGTGGGACTCTGAAGAGGAGAAAAAGTGCACTTCCAAGTGGATTCTCTTCTCTTCTCTCATTGTTGTATTCGGGAGGAAAGTTCAACATGAAGCTCAGCAAGCCTGACTGGATGGTGGCACAGAAGAGAGGCTCTGCATTGCTTTTTGCCTGCAGTGATTATGGCAACACAGTTCTGAGGGGAATTTGAACAAAGTGATTTCATTATTCCCTCTCTCCTAGTATCTCATCTCTCTCTGTTTCATGACTACCAAACTCTCAGTTTTAAATTCCATTTTTGTATTGTTTCATTTTTTTTGGTGTTTATTATTAAAAAAAATCTAAAAATCCTAATGAAATAGCAGCAGTCTGTGTGATGATGAGATTTTAAATGTTAGATATAAGTTAGTCTTAGAAATAACAAGGCTTTGTTCTCTTACCCAAGAGGAATGTATCACTAAATCTCTAATATTATGTGTTAAATGCATTCTTAAGAGCAGTGGGGATTTCACATGGTGTACACTCAGGGATGCCCATCTGTGAGAGATGGAAGCCTCTGTTATTTCATAGCCTGAAATCTCACTCCGTCTACCCCATTTCAGGACTTATCCTTACAAGGAGCAAGATTATTGCTGAATAGCTGAGACCAAACTCTGTGTGCTAGGGCACACCCCCAGTGGTTTGGTGGGCTTCTCTGAGGTTTCTGTCTGTATCTCTGAAGGAAAAAAAATCAATCCCTTGTTCCAACTTAGCTGATTTAGCCAGAGAGAGAATAAGAACTTTTATCCCAGTAAATTTCTGTTAGATAAAGAAAACGTATGAAAATGAGATTTCACCGACAATGGAATCATGGTGAACACTAAAAAGCCCCATTTAATGGTGAAGCTAATGACTAATGTATTTTCATATTCTATTTCCTCTAGGACTTCAGCTGTTTTTCTAGAACAGGATGGTGAAGCTATTCCTCAGCTGAATAGGATCAGTGTTCATCACTACTGTGGCAGGAGAATTCTGGGGAGGAGTTTATAGGAAATAATTTTGTCAGCTGTGGGAGGGTTTCAGCAGCTCTTGAGCTGCTCCATTTCTGCAGGTTGGTCCATGGGAGGACCTGGACCACCCCAATCTTTGCAGAGCACCTGTTCACCTGCACGAGCCATTGCAAATTGCTCCACCACTGGCATTGCTTTGTTAAAGTGAACAAGGCGTGGTCTGCCATATTTAGAGAAAACAGTTTAAATATTCCATTTGCAATCTTCTCCAAGTCATGACAGAAAGCACTAATGGGAAAAAAAGCATTTAAACCCCAAAACCAAACTATATCAGTAATTCTGGGAACTGGTATTCCTATTAATAAATAAGAAGAGAATGTAGTGTAACCAGGAATTGCTCTCAAAAGGCTTCCTGAAATGTTACTATTATTTTAAAAGTACCTACAAGGCAAGTGTTATTTGGAGGCACAAAACCCTACTACTTGAAACACCGTTTTCCTTTTAGTTCTATTGATTTCTTTTGTGACTCTTGGTTTCATTCCCAGGAACTCACAATGCTTGCTAAAAGCTCATGTTATTTATCTTCCATGAACTCTTGCATATCTATGATAGTTCAGCAAAATTCTATTTCTTAGCAATTTCCTCTAGATGACTTATATTTTCCAGAATTTAACCGCAGGCTTGATTTTTTTTTTTTTTCACCTGATATCCAAATTATTCCAGACGTTGCTTAAGAAATACTGTGGGCAATAAAAGGGAAGGCTTCTGGAATTTGTGGGTGCAAAGGTAGTCAAAATCAGGACATTTTACTATCTCTCTGTGCCTTCTCTCAGCACAGCTCTGATTTAATATTATTCCATGCTTTCATCCCTCCTTGCTCCTCTCTTGAGTTCAGGGTGCCAGTTGTATCAATGTCAGAAAATGTCTTCAGCCTACTTACAGATGTGTATCAGGAAAGAGTAATGGGCTCAGTTTTGCAGGAAGTGTGTTTGAATTGTAGGAGCTATTCAATAAGCCTTAAACTGCACATTTTCTCCTGCTGCATCTCTGCTGTCTGACCTGGCAGTAACAGCATTGCCTTTGAGGAGGAGGTTTCCTCCTCAAACACCTTTTGATAGTGAATTTTGGTGAGACTTTCTCTCTTGTCCACTGGGGCAAAGTCTACTCCTGAGAAAAAGCAAATTGAGTTATTGTACATATTTCTCTGCTGGCACATGTGCAGAAAAGAGCCCCTTGGAAGCTTTTTCTCTGGGGTAGCTTACGAGCCTTCCCCTGTGCAGTTCTAAGGAAACACTTCTTGGTGTCCCTCTTTTAGGTTACACACATCAAAGATGTCGTAGATGTCTCTTGATAAGCAGACTTCTAGTTCTGCTTAGAAGGCAGTGGCTGCCTTTTTTCATAATACTTTGCAACTTTTTGTGTGGCATTATTATGAGTAGTTCGCTGGATTCCGTTGCGATATTTCAGTTTTATTACTAATATTAGCAAAATGTGTGGTATTTAATGCTTTTATTTGATACCTGTAAACAGACAAATGGCTGCTCAGCAGTGCTTGAACATTGAGAGGTGTTTTCAGCTCACCATTATTGCACAGGAGAAGCCATTGTTACATGAATCAGGAATTTGCTTGAGTTAACAATAGGATGTTGGAAGTTCCTTTAGGAATAGTCTGGCAGTGACTTGGGCACGTTCTTTGAAGTGCTGTGTTGGAAGTAATGCTTTATTTCTGATAAAGGTATTCTATTGGAAATGGTATGAAACAATCATTACTCACTTCAGTCCCTTTGACCAACGAACCTGAAAACATCCTCAGGCATTAAACTTGCATTTTTCTTAACAGCCCTACTGTACCAGGCCAAGGATAATATAGAGAAATTTCATTGCTGCTTATAAGCAGGGATATCATTAGTCATCAGAGTCATTATTAAATTATATGATTTGTTTAATGGACCTACAGTATACTTGAATTGCTGTAAAATCAATTACATTTTTTTCTAGGAATCATAGGAGCGGGCCTACAAGCACACATAAATAGAAATTTATGTGAGACTGTTCTAGTAGGAACCAGACTGAAGTCTCAATTTCCGTGATAACTGATTAAAAAAAGCCTCTCTTATTTCTAAGAGCTGGAAGTTGGTGCCATTGAAAGACTGAAGTTAGGCCAAAACTACGTTACACATAAGCAGTCATTACCTCACTGTCATTCATTGTCTGCAAATGACTTCAGATGGGGTTATGTGGATTTTTTTCTGTGGCATTAAGGATGGCATTCAAGTATTTGAATGTAAATGCCTAATGCCATTTTCATGTCACAGACAGAGAACTGAAGACCTACATCTCTCTGGAGTGGCAGAGGGAAGCCAAGGAGGGTAGACCATGACATTTAAAATAGCACATGACATCTGTGATTAGGGATCAGAATCCTACTGTTTTAGTGATACTCATTTTTTTAGTGACTTTTAATTTCTTTCTGGTTTCCTGCAATACTCTCTAAGAGCTGATGTTATTTGCCTTCCATGCAACCCTTCAGAGCTACAATATTTGGTTTCTTAAGAGAGTGTTCCAGCTAAAGCTCTGCTTAAAGATCTTACCTGAGTTGTCATTCCTGTAGTGTCTTTTGTATCCCATAACCACAGTTTCAAATTAAGTTCTTTATACCTCATCTCAGATAACAATTACATACATTTATGAATGACTAAAAGATAAATGTTTTTTACAAAATATATACAGACATTATTTCTTATTGACATGAAAAAAGCTGCTTGGCTTTTATAGAATATTTCTGTTCTACCTGAAAGAGTTACAGCTGGGATTGCCTCCTCTTAGTTCCTAGGATGCAAAAGTAATTCCCTCTTCTGTATATATCATGAAATAAACTTCACATATGTGAACCACAGAATCTGAGACCTATTGGTTCAAGGGAATTTAGGGAGAACAGACTAAATGATTATAAACTAATCTACTTGGCATAGTTCATATAGCAGAAATGTCTCAGTTGCTTACACTGAAACCAGATCTAAGACAGCATGCAGCCAGATTGGATTGTGAAAGTAATTCTAGTGTCATTTCAAAACCAAAAGATCTGAAACTACTCTTTATTTGGGAATGCAGCAGGAAATACAGAAAGTGATAGTGGCTGCTGAGGAATGAGAAAAAATGGTATCTGCATCACTCATACAGACAGCTTGCAATCTGAAAAAAAAGAAAGTGGAATAAAGTGTTTTGCAAGATTAGTTTATACCTAAAACTATACATTCTGGTAGGATAAAGTCTTTGCATATTGATACCAACAACTTTTTCTTGAAGAAACACCTCTGGGCTTGATTTGAGAGGATATGTTCAACCACGCTCTCTCTCTCTGCCTTCACCTTTCTGTCCGTCTCTGCCAATAACTGTGGAACCCAGCAGCTGGTTTCAGCCAAATGTGACGGAACAGGCAGTGATTTCAAAAGTATTAAGCCCAAATATGAAAATCAGTGGGTGCATAGGAATAAGGAAACTCAGATTAACGCCTCTGAAGGGGAGATGGATGGAACATGAACCCAACAGTCGCATGGTCTGGCTGACCTGCCAGCTGGCTGAGCAGCACACGGAGTAGATTCCCTTTCCATGGCCAATTTTCTGACTTGGGCTGTATCTCTGTCCAGATCACAGCTGTAAAACTTCCTGACCCTTTTTGTGTGTATTGGAAGAGATCTGAGACTCCCTTTTCACCAACACGATCTTTCAGGGGAATAAGAGATCCAGAATTCCTGAATTCTACACAGGGAAATGTTGAGTTAATGTTGAAGGAGGGTCTGTCTAGAAAGTGAAGCTTGAGCTTCTAAGCAAAAAAGCCTTGGAAGTTGTTCATTTTGGCTCCCATTTCTCAGGATTCCTATAGTTTTTAGCACTTGTCCCACAAGTTTTCCTCAAGCAAAGAAATTCAGATTTCATAGTGCTTAGTGACAGGAACATTGCAGCTTGGGAGTGGGCTGTAAATCCTGGGTGGCTGTAGTAATTCCCAAGGGAATAGCATATGTCACCACAAATGAAGTGTGAACCTGATGGATTTTCTGTCTCAGATACATCAGAGAGAAAACTCATGTAGTAACGACTCAAAAGCTTTGTAAACCTCTACCTGAAAAAATGTAGTTTGCTTGAAGGAGTCCAGGCAGACTAATGGTTTCCAGCTGGAATTGCATGTATGTGTGGGGTTTGTGTGTTGGGTAGTTATATTAGCATAAGTAATGTGTTTGTTTTCTGTGAAGGTCTGAATAGGGATGCAGTTTTAGAGCTTTGGCATTTATTAATCCCCACACAGAATATAACCACTGGAGATTTATAGCTGTAATGTTTGTCTTTCCTTAATTTCCATAATTTTCTGTGTTTCTTCTCCATCCATCTGCTCATCTCCCCACATTCTTGTAACAGAGATACACTAGCTTTCTTAAGCTTTTTTTCCCATCATAAACTCCTTGATGTTCTTTGCTCCTGCTATTTTTATTTTTTTAATAAATTACAGCCTTTTTTTGTTGGTTTTTCTTTTTTTTCTCTTGATGCATAAAGTTTTGGTGAGATGTCAGCCTTGCTTGTATCATCCACACAATCAAGTTGCAACCTGTGCCCAAGGTTTCCAGCCAAAACGAGGTAGATTGACACAAGCCTTCAAACAAGCGTGCAGAAGCCAGTGTGTCATTCCCTTTTCTCTTGAAAATTCAGGACTTCCCTGAGCCCAGAGCCAGCAAGTCGATAACCACTCGTCAGCAGAGTTCATGGCCCCAGACCTTTCTTTCTGCAGCAGAACATTTGTGCCCACACAGCACCACAGGGCTCCACCATGGGGAGGGACACGTGGCCCTGAGCAAAGTCTGTTACAAATGGCACTAATCCTCTTCCATGATTCATGTGTACCCACAGGATGTACTCGTGGGGACGAGGCTGCCAAACTGGAATTTGGAGTCAGACGCGGTTCGGGGGAGGACCTGACATTGTGCTGATTTCTGCGAAGCACCCAGGATACTCCCAGCCCACACAGATGTTGTATTATTGCACATTAATATACATTATTGAAATACCACCAGAAGGCCAGGAACAATTTAAGCTGTATTGTGCTGACATGAATAAAAATTACAGTAAGCAACAGATATGGCCCCCAAAGGACTGTTGTCAAAAAAACAACATGGACCATACAGGAGAGATGGGCAGAAGTAAGAGGAGGAAAGGGAAGCAAGTAACTCCTAATGAGATGAATGCAAGCTAGTATCAGGTGTGAAATTATTCTAATTAAAGAGAGAATTTATTCAATAACAAATGTTCTTATCTTGGTGAGCTGCTGTCTCCAAGAAGACAAGCATGGCAGTGAGGGTATCAGTGTTCATACACTATTGAGATGCTGCATGCATGGCAATGCTTTTGATTTCCTCCAAATGCAGGTGAGACAAAAAACCTTCAGCTACTTTGGAGCCAGATGAAAATGTCACCAGGAAGCTAAATTTTTCAAGATATGTTACAAATATACATGATCTAAGTTGTAGCCCAATGCGTTTATTAAATACCAGGCTGTTCTATGCCCCCTTTTTCGCCCATATTTTTTGCAATCCTTAGTTTTTCTAGTGACATGAGCATATTAGTTATGTATCTGCAATGCATAAAGTATAAGTTGTTATTGCAGTTACTGCCTTCTCAAGCCTTTTTATTACTGGTTGTGCCATATTTATGGGCACATCCTGCACACCTGAGTCAGGCAAATAGATCTATTAAGTGTGGAGGAGATATATATATATCTATTTTTTAAAAAATTTTTACTCTTATAATAATGACAGATCAAACAATGACATTCAGCTGGGAATTTTTCTGTCAATGTTAATTTTAGAAGTACGCTTGAAAATACATTTTGTTTTCTTTGATTCTCTTCCCTTTATGAAGAGCTGAAGAGAGAACCATAAAATTCGCAGTGGTGGGGCTTTGAATTCTGCATCACTGTTGGGCTATCACAGTTTGCATTCTTTTGTACAAGGTTTTCCTGCTGTCTGCAACTCAAGGGAAACAATCCACTGCAGGAAGCATTTTAAGTGGCCATATAAACACAGAATAAAATTCCATTTATTTTATCTATAGATATATTTATACTTACATTTAAAAAGAAAATAATTGAAAATCAGGAATTCTAGCTTTTGATTTCTTATATTGAAGGACTACAGAAAGTCAGTTGTGCTGTCTCTTATTTTATTAAACGGCATTCCAAGCTGCTTGATCTATTCCAAAGATCTTCCTTTACTGAAAATTTTAGGTGATCATTGAAAGATGTTGTAATTAATTAATTAATTAATTAATAAGTAATTAAATAAAGCTTTGTATTTTCATGGGCTATTTATTGTAGGCACCATGCAGCAGAAGGACCTGTATCAAGAAGATGAGACAGGATAATGGAATAGGAAGCAACCATTTTAAGTCTTTGCTTTTCAGAAAGAAGCATAACTGAAGTGTGGAGATAATGTGCCTTGGGATGTGAAAGGGTTAAGGATCATGTATATGTCTGTGTGTGGGCTTGTACATACATTTATGTATGTGTTTTGCATGCAGCATTATAGAAATAATAGCTCTAATTTCCTGTTTCCTATATATTATACACAAGATTTCTGCATAGAGAATCTTCAGTCTTAATAATGTAGGTTATTCAAACCTGTTGTCAATATTTTGCTGTATGCTTGGGACATCTGTTTTAAATACTCTACTGCCTATTTACTATTTGTTTAATAGGTTTTTTCAGATGTAAGGTGGCTTTACAAGATGTATTTTGATTCAAGAGGGAAGCTCTTACCGTGGTAGTGTGGATTTCAGAGGCAGCAGTTGTTGGCCTCAGGGCGCTCATTGAGCCGGCAGTTCCGAACCAGTCGAGATTAGGTGCATGTGAGGATGATGTTTTGCATCTCTGTGTACAGAATTTAGTTGAAGATTATTTCTTTCCCCCAGCACACTTTAGATAAGAGAGTTCCTTTTTTTTTCTCACTCAGTTGTGATTCTCTCAGTTTCAACTGCTGGCATTTTATTCTTCCCTTCTGAAAAATAGTTATGACTATCCTATGTCATCTCTTTGTAAAAAAAATTTGGTGTCGCTATCTGTTGATGGATTATTCCTTGATCAAACAAGTCAGCATTATGAAGGATGAAATTTTATCCTAGTTTACTAAGGGCAAATAAGGGGACACCTCTTAACCTGAAACTATTCTTAACCTGAAGAATACCTCTTAACCCTGGTACACAAAGATAAATACCCATTGCACCCCCTTCCAGGAAGCAGATGAATAAATACACCTCTCTGAACTGAGATTAGTCCTTAAATTTCATCATACCATCAGAACTGAAATTATGGACATTTCCCAAGAACATAAATGTACTGAAATATTCCTTTGGTGAGCATGAAATATATCCTTTTTGTTGAGGTAAATAATGTTACTAAATTATTTTAAGTATTTATTCAATTTGGGAGTTTTAAACTATCCCATACAGGGCCAGGCTTTCCACTTATCTAGTCCTGGCTGCTCTCTAAGGCAGAGCTCTTTATACTGAAATGTGCTGCTATGAAAGAGTCCTACTTGTTCTGGGTTCCTCCTACTTGTCTGTGGAGCACAAATGCATCTCTCTGAGGTTAAAAGTGTTAGTGTGAGCTGGGAATAGGGTACCCACTCAGCTAGAGCATTGTTCTGATCCTCAATATAGAAACTAAGGCTCACTTTGTTGTTTTGTTCAGTTTGATTTCACTTCACTGGAATTTGAAAGTACTAGGGGAATTTTGTCAGTGACCTTTTTCAAGGAAATCTTATTAATCACTTTCAGTCATGCTGCATAGTTTCCTACTGTGTATTGTTGCTGAAGAAGGAAATTCCAGACTGATGTTTTCATTAATGGTTGCAGAAAGTCAGACTGGCACTACTTGCAGATGTTGAATCAAGAGGGGTTATATGAAGCCTTTTCATAATGTGCACCTTATTGTAAGAGAAAAGTTATTCCATGTCCATATCCTGCCTGCCTTAAGGGTTACACCACACAAAAGCAGCAGCTCAGGCAGTTACCTGCAGAGAAGAGTAGCCTTGAGAAAGCACTGTAGGTATTTCTTGCTGCATCATAATATGCTGGAAACTTGCCAAATATAGGGAGTCAAGATCTCAGCTGGTTCTTGTAAAATCTGGCATTGTTAATGTGGTTAATGAATGAGAACCAAAAGTACACCAGCACCATGAGAGAATCCCCTCTGTGAATGATCTCTGCATTTCCATCACTGTCTGCACCCTTTAACATCCAGATCTCTGTCTTCACCCTTTCCTATTCACAGGCTATATATTCTTAAAACAGAATTCTAAATCTTTTTGTAAAGAATAGCATAAGAAAATAGTTTAGTTAAAACTTTGAGTTTTCATTCCAAGTGGGAGCTGTGTTACCTTTTGAGGGGGCTGTTCTGTGGGCCCAAAGTAGTGGCCCGAAGACTACGGACTGAGGCTGCACTTCCAGGCACCACAGTTTGGGAATCCGTGAGCCAAGCTATAATTTAATGGGTCAGACTTCATTAAAATCTTCTCCCTCTAATGTTAGAGGATGAAACTTCTCAAAATCTACTGAAAATGTAGTTCAGACTTAGATGCCTGCCATTACTTACGATAGCTAGCTTGCTCTCCTGTTCATCTAAATTACATGAAAGATAGGGATTTTGTTTCGACTTATAGATGGTTATATATCTGCAGTCTCCTGATTCATTGCTCATATTGATACATGACATGATTTGATCATTGAAATGTATTTTAAATCCCATTTTATTTGCAATATATTCTAAGTATAGCGCTTAGTGCAGTGTTTCACAGTGATTCAGAATAGAGGCGAGTGACTCAGAATCAGGGAGAAGTGACTAAATTTTTTTGACTGCTCTTGAAGGCATTTCTGTCATAAGGAGATACTGGGAAAGAATGCAAATATTGCATCAGAAGAGCACAAATTAAGTCAGAGGAAGAAAATTGAGTGCTGCAATGGAAAGTAATGATACTCTGGATTGGACAGAAGATAAGAAGCCTGTAGAGGAGATAAAAGCTGGTGTTGGTGTGCTCCAACATGATGTTTGGAGAAATATAAACTATAGCCTCAGGGATTTTAAAGAATAAAGAATTTAGAGAACAGTAGTTACAGAGCAATATTGAAAGGGAAAAGAATTAAAAGTTTCTTAGTGAAGGCAAATATAACTAATTTGTTCTAAATTTTTGCTGATTTTAAAGTTTATGTAGTACTTATCAAGAACTTCTTTGATGTAAATTGGGTTTTGTGTCCTTGCTTAGCATTTGAAATATTGCATAAACTACAGTACTTTTAAATATCTTATATAACTACTGAAAGTTATCTCAGTTTTTTAATTCTTCTTGAAAAATGGGTTGCTTAGCTTGTTGAAGCAGGACTTTTTTATTGTGGAATCTTCTAGAATTCTTACATATGAATGATATATAAAGTCTCACTTAATTTGTCTTGTGTTTTTTTCCCTTGTCTACTGAGTTCACTTTGGTCCCTGACTGAGTTTAATGAACTTGCTGTCCTTAGGGAACATTGATATTAATGCTGTGTACTGCTCAAAGGCCCCAGGCAGGACTAGTGCAAGGTGCTGTTCAAACATGCAGATGTCATCTTGACCCCCAGTGACATCTTGCCAAATTTATTACTTTAGTTTCACACATACAGCAACTTCAGCTAAAAAGCGTTTTCTTTGAAGCCTCCTTGTGGTAGCCTAATTACTGCTCAGCAGCAATGAGAGCAGTCCCTTGGACCCTACAGAGTTGGATTCAAGGGACTGAACAGCTGGGTCCATTTAAAATATTAGGTCTGTCCCTGTCCTCGAGTGGGAATTGTGCAGAAATAAGAGCAACAGGTCCTCCTCTACTGGCCTTGACAGCTCAGCTTTCTGGAGTGCAGGAGGTAGATTTAGTTGTTCTGCATCACCTGGTTCACTGCTGTATCACTGTAGGGATCACCACGTGGTGTGATGAAGGGGACAGGAAAAATATCCTCCTCCTATTAAACAGATATCAAGGTCTTGCCAGAGCTGTCATTCTCCAGTTTAATAAAAGAGTAGTGTGGAGCACAGAAGAGCTGGAAAGGAAAAGCCATTTCTCTACACACATCTGCAACAGTGGGAGAAGAGGGATTTTACACAGGGATGGATGCAGAGCTGTGTAATCCCTATCCTACACTCACACCTCTCTGGTCCAGCCATGTGGGACCCCACTGCCTGGCAAGGCACCACGGTGCTGGGACATTGACAGCCACAGTTCCTGCAGAGGCCAGCGTGGACCTGGACAACTGCTCTGGTGCCAGAGAGTGATGATGACATTCTGTCATTCTCAAGATGCAGGATCGATAAACAAAAGAGCTTGTGGGCCCTAATTAGGAAAATGCAAAGATGAAACTGATGCGCAGGCAGAATTAATTTTCATTAATTTAAATTCATTCTTTAAATTTTAAATTAATTAATTTTAATACTACTGCTTCTATTCGGAGATCTGACTGCTACAGTCAATCATTGTGATCACCTCTGCAACACAGCTGCAGAAGGAAAAGTACTCTTCCAGGATTAATGTATGAAAATTGGACTGTCACTGTTTCTATTACTGTTTCCAATTTTATTGCTGATTATTAGAGTAGCCTTGATAAGATCACTTGTTCATTCTTTCACTTTTTCCTCTAAAAAACTTCTGTGAAGTAACTTTTAGTTCACAGGAGTGATGTAGGTAAAGCTTTACCAAGTAAATGTGTTTTGAAATCACTAGATTAAAACAGGTTATCAGTGCAGGGTATTGTTAAACTATTTCACTGCTAAATGACTCATCTGAGAATTTAAAAATAGAGTGCCAATGGGGTTTTGTTGTTCAGTTGTACAGTGACTCTAGAATTATATTATCACTGTTGCATGGCCAACATAAAAGCCATGTCTCCCTACTGTAAGAAAGACTTGACGAGCCTCCCCCTGCTCTGAGGGTCTCCAGGCATTTGAGTTGTTTTTATCTGGGGCAGAGGTTCACAAGAGACTTTTCACTTGAGCAGGAGGGAATTGATATAATGGAAAAGAGTTTTCCACGCTGTTTTGAGGGAAAAAATTCCTCGCACTCTAGTCTTACACTCAGAAATGTGTTTTGTGATTTTGGTAACTGCAGCTGGAAGATTTGTAGTGGGCACACCTTGAATGTGTGTTTCTGCTTTCCTGCCTCAGGTGAGCTGATGAAATATTCCCCATTATTCTCCTCTCAGTCAGATTTATTTCCTCATTCAGGCTAAGCAGTTTTCAGTGTACTCCACAGTCAGATATGGTGAACACAGTCATGGTTCAGTACATATCCACTTCTTCAGTTTTGGTTGATATACTTTTGTATTTTTCTTGGTTTTGTTTCTCTGAGGTCAACAAGAAGTAGGCAATGGAAAAACAGAAGAGGAAAATGTCTGTGAGACTTTGCATGATGATTTCTGTCCATTTGTTTTTGCTTGTCTGAGGTCAGACTATGACATTTAAACCTTTTTTTTGGTTTAGAGAGGTGTATTAAAACCCATCAATGAGTGTTTTCTCACTTGACACCAGCACAAAGTTAGCACAGGCTGCATGTGACAGGAGGAAAGATCAGTTCAGCATTTCCCTGCCCTTACCTCCTCCATCTGATTATGATGCCAAGTCCCCAGATTCACAGAGTTTTGGTATCACCCACGTCCTAGAGTTTTCCATGCCCATGGACGGGCTTGGAGGGCAGCCAGAAAGGAAGCATCATGTGTGGGACCTGAATGAGATCAAGCCTGTGTGAAACAGGGCCTGTGATGCTCCACAGGGGCATCTGCTCTTTCACAGAGATCACTCACCAGTGAGTTTTGCTTAGGACCACCCTTTACTTTTCTACAGAGGCACTGTGACTCTCCTGGAAACTGGTTATTGATGCTTTCTGTCTTTCAACTGCTATATTTTATTTTATAGACTTTTCCTCTGTTCTAATCAGATGAGGTATACCCAAAATACCAAAATTTTCAAATGTCCAGCCGCAGTGAATAGGAAGCCTAGAGTGAAACTGTGATACCTTCTGAGATGCTGGAGCCCCTGAGCCTCCCTTGAGTTTTGTGTCTGACCTTTACAGCTCACTTTCTGAGCAGGTCTTCAGAAGATGTGATTTTTTTATACTCTTTGGTTTCAGTAGCAACTCTGATTGCTGACTATTTTGATGAGGCCTGAAAACTCATTTCTTTTACTCCTCGTTTTCACATTCTTGAACAATGACAGGTCAGGAGGTGCTTTGGTTCTCTAGAGAATAACTTCTGTAATATGAGCTCAATTACTTGATGGGGTACTTCACACATCCCTATAAAGTGGCCTGGGAGGGAATGGAAGATGGTGACTCTATTAATTTAGGAGTCAATTTAGTGAATCAGGTCCATTTAGCCTGGCAGGACCTGCCCTTTAGGCAGTGAGTCTCCTGTATGACAGTCCTGAGTAGCTATAGCACATGGGTTGTAACAGGAGAGAGGAAAGCAAACCAGAATTATAGACTTGTTGAAGTTGGGAACAAGGCAAGAGCATCTTGGCGTGGTGCAACCTTGTTCCAAGTCAAGATTATCAACCTTCTCAAGGTCTTGAATTTTTGCAAAGCAAAATTTTTATTACTTCAAGTTTTCTATGATCTTTCCCAGAGCCAGAATTGGCCATAAATCTACAGGCTGGCTCAGTATTCTGGTGTGTCTAAGATTTTTCATCTCCTCTTGCCTGGGACACATCCTTTCTCTCCATGGTGTGAGGGGCTTCAGGTGCAGAGTGCTGCTTTACTGGAAGGACTGGAATGCTTGGATACCCCTGGAGAGCACACACCAGGCAGCTGAGCTTCTCTGAACGTGTGGGAGATGCTGTCCTCAGAGCGCAGTGCAGCTCAAGGACTGACCGATGGCTGCATCTGGCACTGGGGAAGGGACTGTGAGAGAGGCTGCAGAACTGCACAGATCTGGCTGCAGGGAGCATGGGGTCAGATACAGGCCTGTGGTATCACACTGAATGTCTTGAGATTAACAGTTCTGATAACCCTTTTGGTTACAGCTGAATAACATGGAAGTCTGGTTGGGTGGAACATCTTGCAGCTTTACAGGAGTTTTGTAGTGCCTGGGGATCTTGTGTGCCTCTCTGGAGGCCCAAGAGGCATCTCTTGCAAAAGCATATTTCTAACACAAGAAAGAGGTGTGCAGTGAACTAAAAAAAATGTTTGCGTAACCTTGATATGTCTATGTAAGAATTAGCTTTTACATCTGGTAAATAAAATACTGTGTAAACTTTCTGCGACCAAAAGATGACATTAACAGAAAATGAATTGTAATTAATCTTAGTTAACTGCTAATTACCTGTAAAATCTGATTAAAGGGAAAACTAAATTTGCCTGCAGTAATTAGTGTTTCAATATGAAGACTATGTCCATGTAAATATGTCTAGTTCTCTGTGTTAATTTATCACCACTGTTATTTATGAGCTTTCTTTTTCTGCTTTCTGCAAAGGTTACAGAGAATGGTGGACAAAATTAGAATAATGAATCCTTGTTTATTAGCACAGCAACAGAACAATTATTGTATAGACATTTTATAAACTCCAACATTATGATATTCTCAGAGAAACGTAGTGTTTCAAACATATTAGCATAGAAATAGGCTTGTTTCTTATTATTTCAAATAGTTTTGCTTGCACTGGTTTGTCATTCAGCTGTCAGTAGAAAGGCAACAAACATTCAGTGAGAACTGACCCCCCAAGAAAGGACTGGCCATTCTGCTATACACTGACAAATGAATTTTGAAATATTCACATAATGAAATCCCCAGAGCAAATGGACTTTAATAGCTGATGGGGTTTTGTAAAGCAACATCAAATCACAGATGGACATCCAGAGTCAATTTTCAGTGGGGATAGCAGGCAAGTATATACCCAGTTAGAATGTGATTGAAAGGAGTGGAACATGTAATTCTTCAGTCTGACAGGTAGCAAGTCTTTTCTCTGTCTTTTTAGCACAAATACGTTAACTACCTTGTCCTCCTTCAAATTGTCTTAAGAATGTTCCTACTCCAGCAAAAGTTGGTAGGTATCATGTACAACAGCAAAAGGTATCATGTTCAACAGCAAAAAGAGCAATCTATAAAGTATTCCTTATAGAAAACTCACAAGCCTACACACTTCCACACAACAAGCTGTTACTGAAAACAGCCCCCGTGCTCATGATGGAGTCAGATATTGCTGCATCTGCATCTACACTGAGAGGGAAATGCACACAGCCTGTCCCAGCCATCTCAGGACAACTTCCATGCAGCAGGATGCTTTTCTATGGAAATAATTCCATCTTTGAATGAAGGACGTGAACAACGCTCTTAAGCACTCAAATAGAAAATGTCTAGGGTTTTTGTGCTACTACCCCTCAGGGAATACCAAAAATCACTCCGTGACTACCTCCTGCATTGGAAAAATAACACATGCTGACCTCTTCCTTCTATCCTTTAAATAGCTCTCCTAAACATTACCAAACTGATTATCAGAAGCTTGATAGAATCAGGTGGTGTGAGAACAATTAGAAAAGCTGCCAAAATATCTCCAAAGTCACCACAAAAAAAAAACCCGAAACAAATGTGTTCCTGACAACTAAATAATCAGTGAGCTCTACACATAGAAATCTTACAGCGTGATGTACTTTCTCTTGTGTTCCAAATACCCTCCTGGAGTTATGTGAGTGAAACAGTGACTTTGCAACAAAATACTTCTCTGCTGATAACTGGAAAAGGACAGAAAAGCTGGTACTCAAGAGAAGTAGCAAACAACTTCTTTATCTCTGTCTCGTTGAGCCTCATTCTCAAGGGAGATGTACAAAATACCTTTGAGGGAGGCGATTTGGGATAAAGTGCATAACTTTGCTGGATATTAGAAATACAGACACAACAGCTTCATTTTTATTTTGAATTGGAATTTTTTTCTAAGCCTTTCTTCTTGATAAACCCTTTCTGTTCCACTTGCTGTCCAACCGATAAGGAAATGAGCCTTATCACCTCTTCCCTTGATTACCCTTCATGACGATTTTCTCTCAAGTTGTTCAGCTGATTAACATAACTAAATGAAATTCAGAACAGTGTGTCCTGCTTTGTACAGAGACTGAAGTTTGCTGCCTCTGTTTCAGCCAAAACTCTATCTAGCTCTATGAAAGATATTAAAATCTCCAAATCTTGCCAGTCTTATATGGATAAAACATGGGATTTAGATGTTTACAACAAGGCTACTTGTACTTCCCTCTTGAAATTGCTCTCCCATGAGAACAAGGGAGCAAAAGTTGAGATAGTTTTGTCTTTCAAGTAGGAACTGGAAGGATATCAAACCAACTCACTGGATGTAATGCCCGTCCTATGTTTCTCCTTGGATTAAGGGCGTATGGATGTTCTCCTAGAAGATATGTGCCATCATGCTTTGCTTACACAAAATTAAGTAAGAAAACTGTAAGAGTTGTCAGCAACTAAGAGTAACTTAGAGTAACTAAGAGTAACTGCTACTCTACAAAGAGTAGCAGTTCTGAATTAGGCCTTTAACACTGTCCTGATGTGCCCAAAGATTATTGTACAAATGGTTAATTCCTAAATGATTTAATGACACAAACTATTACATCACCTGTATGAACCTCTTTGAAAATTTGTACTGACACATAAATCAAAGTGGAACAGAATTTGTTCCCATACAGAGAAATTGATAAACGATTTATGTAACTTAAACGTGATGATACCCTTGATTATTTACATGCAATCTCATAATTTTCAAGATCTAACCATTTGTTACAGAGAACCAAATTTCTTAGAAAGACAAATAAGCAATATACACACAAACCTCCCAAAGAAACAAACAGAAAAAACTCCAGGAAAAATAGTCTGGTAAATCCTGGGGCCTGTAATTTCTAGCATATAGTCTATATTTCACTGTTATAAGATCAACTGGACAATGCACAGTAAACAGTATCTCACACATTGACTCCTCGGTGCTTTGTGTAATCCTTCACTGGGCCAATGTCCTCAAGAAAACTTCACCTGTCTCTGAAACAACTATAGAATCATGGAACCATGGAATCATTAAGGTTGAAAAGACCTTTAAGATCACAGAGTCCAACTGTTAACCCAGCACTGCCAAGTCCACCACTAAACCATGTTCCCAAGTGCCACATCTAGACATTTTTTTAACTCTTCCAAGTATAGTGACTCTACAACTTGCCTGGGCAGCCTATTCCAATGTCTGACCGCTCCTTCAGTGAAAAACTTTTTCCCAATATCCAGTCTAAACCTCCCTGGTGCAATTTGCAGCCATTTCCACTTTTCCTAACACTTCTTCCTTAGGAGAAGAGACCGACCCCAGCATAGCTACAGCCTCCTCTCAGGTGGTCATAGAGAGTGATAAGGTCCTCCCTGAGCCTCCTTTTATCCAGGCTGGGCCCCCCCCAGCTCCCTCAGCTGCTCCTCCTCTGTGCCCCAGAACCTTACCCAGCCCTGTTGCCCTTCTCTGGACACACTCCAGCATCTCAATGTCTTTCCTGTAGTGACAGGTCCAGTTCTGAGCAAATATAGATGAGCCCTTATCTTTTTACTTCCATTAATGCTAATTTAGGCAAAAAGGGACTCAGTCTTACAAACTAATGACTTGACTACTCAATTCTGTAATAGTATTGACATTGAGTTTGAAGATGGTCAGGTTGTGCATCTATGGGACCGTGTTATTCTATTCCTGTCACCTTTGTCCTTTCTCCATTTCTTTTCCATATTCAGTCATTCCATGTAGTTCAAATAAAACTCTACTTGTCTTTAAGCTGGAGTCATGCATCAGTCGCAATGCCTGAAACAATGAAAGCAATTTCAACCAGAACCTTTTGCAATAGACATAATATTGCAGTGGAAACTGCTCTTACATGTACAAAACATTGCAAGGGCATTGTAACAGATCCTTTGTGGCAGATTTTCAGGCTACTGTGCTTGTTCTCATTTTGGGATGAGAAGGCATCTCATTCATTTTATTGAGGGGAGCAGGAGGTGAGCTCAATATCCTTTAAAGAAATATTCTGTTTGTTTAGAGGGCTTTTTCCCCCCAGCTGTATTTCTCTGCAGTGATTTCCTTTGGTATTTGATCATATTTAAAATTCACTCATTTGATTGTGTTTTTCAGAAACTGTTGCATCAGTGGCTCATATTCAGCAGATAGAAGCCCAAATTATTTTGGTCATTAGTTACCAAAGAAACTCTTCTTCTACTCTTCCCTTGTGTCTTATACAGAAACAGTTGTAAAATGGGATCTCTGCTTTGTCTGCTCCATAGATAATAATTGGTAATTCTGAGAGGCTGAAACACTGATGCTTCCTTTGGCTGTGCAGCTCTACAGAAAAGCCTACAGAGGTTTTTGCCTATTTAGAGGGCAGGGAGTGTGTCTGTGTTTCATTCCTCTAGTGCAGCTCAGTTTCTCTCTAGAAATCCATGAAGAATACGTGAATTGATGCTTTCATGACTGCTTGGTTTTGTTCCAGTACTGCTAATATAACCCAGATTCTCTGTAAATAGGCCTGGAGTTATAAAATAGTAGTTCACCACTTTGACAATTTTCAGCTACTAGAAATTGTTTGTCACTGATTACTCTTGTAGTGCAGATTGTGTACCAGATCTGAACTTCTTCCAGACAGAATTGTCTAGAAAACAGAGACTGAGGAAAAGGGCAAAAAATCCATTACTTGTATAACTCCTTTTTTTTGCTCTGTCTTGCAGAGCTTTTAATAATTTTTTCTGAAACCCTCCAGTCTTCCAGGTGAGTTCATTTGGTAGGAAACTGTTATACCCTGGAGTAACAAATACTTATTTTCTCAGAAGATCTAATTTCAGCACACCTGAGTCGAAGGGAGATGTAGGAAACTGTTGTGCCAGAGTCCTGAACTGGACCACTGGATTGCTGCAATCTTTCATGCCTGGCCTTGCATCCTTGTAGCTTGAATTCCAACTGATTCTCCTGTTATGCCAATTGAATGTATTAAAACCACTTAAAATACCCCCATGAGGAAAACTTAGAGCATCTCCATGAATAGCAGCACCTTGCCTGGCCAGGAACAACCGAGCTTTTCACTTGTAGTGGGAAGTCCTGATCACACTGTCCCTTTGACTAACACTGAGAGCTCTATCCCTTAATTTTGAAGCAGTCTGCTTTAATTTCTTTTCTTTTCCTGAATACTCTGTGTAGCAATGATTTCAGAAATTATTGTCCCAAGTTTTAGAGAATAGGAGCCTTCACTAAAAGAAACCAGCCACCCCAACGAGCAGATGGTGCTTTCTCTCCAGCACTGGGCTAGATCTGTGTCCTTCCCTATGCCCTGTTGCTGATTTTAGGGGTTTCACACAGCAGGATGTTACTTAGAAATGTATTTGAGAGAATGGACCTGGCTCTCCTACAGAATATTTTGCACCAGGGTGATACACAGAAGTGGACAAATGTACCTGTCATGGGGAAGTATGTCTTGTAATGCCAATGTAATTGAAACAGGGCAAACCCGTCAATTATAGGTAAAACTTTTAATCTGAATATGGGAAAGTGAAGATTTGAGAAAAGGGCAAACCTGCAGGGGCTTTTTTAGCATCTTACAATAATCAGAAAAGGGAATTTATAGGATCAGGTGAAAAAATGAGGTTTTTTCGTCTCATGGAACAACCTGTACATGAACATTTTTAGATGGTAAAAGGTAAAAAATTAGAAATGACTGAAACTGTCAGATGAATTTTCCTGTGGAAAATTGAGGGGCAGTTCCATGGTAATTGAATAGGGTGAAATGTGTCGGTTTTCTGATGATCACTATCAAAGAACAGGTCAAATCGCTAACCAGATTAAAAGATCCTTGGTTGTTAAGCATTGACTAAGGGACTTTAACAGTGCTCTCTTTATGCAGTAGGCATGTGGGGGTTTTGGCACCGGGAAGTAGAGTGGGGTGGTTTTTTTTCCTCCTAGTGTTGAGATTTAGCTCTGATTACTGAGGCTGATTCTTCTTTTATGTAAGAGACAAAAGCAGCCAAGGACTCCGTCCATTAAAGCCGAACTGTATCGGATGACTGGTGATTCTGTGCTGGAAATCACCAATGGGCTACTTGCTTTAGAATGAAAAAAAAATCCTGATAACATCATTGATGGAAGACTATCCCGTCTACATCTTTAAAATTCACAAGAAAAACAAAGGGAGACTTAACTGCTGAATTAATCAACACAGGCTGAACTTCTCTCCAGCAAACAGCTTATCTTCAAAAGAAAAAAAGGAAAGGAAAGAATAAAAGAAAAAGGAAAAAAAAAAGAAAAAACTGAGCAAGCAGGTAAGGATGATGTATGACAGGTGTGTAAAGTGGAAGTTACAGAAAACAACAGACCTTTAGCAAGCTGTATACCCTTTTGGTGCAAGAAAACAGATAAGATTAAATCCCTCAGCTTCATAAGAAAAGAGTAGAACAACCTGCTCCGGGCTATTGCAACACCAGAAGGATGTGTGAGGGTCTGAGACAAGCCTGAGTGTCTTTCAGTGCTCATTTCCAAGTGCCTTTTTGGATCCTAATTCCTCCAGGCTTCTAATTTGCCTGTCACTTTGACTCGGCCTGAGGGCTAATTGCGTGCTTGAAGAATCCATTAGAAAATAAATGGCATGGAAAGGCAGCTGGGAAAGATGTGTTGAACGAATGCTGAAGGCAGAAGTAACAAGTCTCTTCACAAAGCCTAAGGAGGAGAAGGTGAAAGCCAGGAGCCCTTGCAGCAGCAGCCCTCTGCAGCCTGTGCCAGCCGGTGCCCTTCCTCCTCCCACTCCCCACAGGAGCCTGAGCCCTGAAAGGACTGATGCTGGTTTTTGCTGCTGGAGGTTTCTGGAAGTTTATTCAATATGAACTGTTCCTCTCAGCTGTTCTGAGTCTCTAAAGGAGGTGTGATCAAGGACAAGTCCGGTTGAATAGGGTTCCTAATTCAGATCATGTCCTGTAGTGGATGTTGCATTAACAGGCTACTGCATACAAACTGTGTGATCTGAGCTAGGCTTTCCTTTCCTGTAAAATACATAGATAATGTTAAAAATGGAACGTATTTAACTGAAGTTAATAATTTTGGGCCAGATTTTCAATGAGTGCCAAAGAGTTCTGACTTTTGTGGAGATGCTGAGCTATCAGAGCTGACAGCTCTGACCTAGAAGGGACAGCAGTTTGTTTGGTGAACTGCCTCACACTTCTGGTTGAGCTGGGATTATCATATTTCCTAGGGGAATTAGGCAACTTCATTAGTTCCCTAATTTCTGTTTTGGTATTTTGAAAATACCAGATGTAATTAGTGTGTTTTCTCCTAATGTGGACTGCATGAAGTTTTCTTTTCCCATGTTGTCCAGGTGGATCTCCAGGGTATGGGAGGGCTATAGGATCATGGATCTGCTCCTGCTCCTTCCCATTCCAAAGCCTGTCACATCCATAGCGCTGTGCAAACGATCACTTTTTCTCTCCACAGCAGTTCCAAAGCAAAAATGAAAAATGGTTCTTTCCCAGGGACTGGGGAAAAGTTAATAGCTTTGAACCAAATGAAAAAGGCTGTTGTCTGTCTTGGTTTGTGCTGAGTATACCTTTGAAAAGAGACAGGAGCAGACTCATTTTGAAAACATCACAAGTCAAAAAATCAACTTTCTATTAATCAAATGCTTTGGCAGAAACCTTTTGTCAGAATGCTTTTTGTTGTTACTCTTATTAATGTCGTGTTTTGTCTCTGAAGCTTTGGCTGGCGCTGGCTCTGCTCTGCCCCTGCCCCTTGGGACTGGAGTTCTGGCCCACTTAAGTCAATGTCAAAGCTGCTTTGCAGTCTCAGTCCTTCACTGAGGCCCCACAAGGGTTTGTCTCTGTCTTCACCAGTGCAGGAGGCTAGGAAAAGCTCCCTTATTTGTTTTCCCACCACAGCCTACAATTACAAGATATTTAGACCGTTTGTCACTAGCAAAGGTGTCCTGCTGTCCTCCATGTCATTATTCCAGCTGCAGCTTCAAAAACTGATGTTCTGGCTTAGAAAATGAATTTATGTGGAGTCAGATATCTGAGATTAAAGCTAAAATGCTGTTTGAATGCTTTTGTGTGGTGTCATGAATATAGATCAGCTGAAACACTCCGTGTATCTGTCTAATCATATACCTACTCCTTGAATCAATAAAGTTAAGCATGTGGAAATCTATTTGAAATACAAATCCAGACAAAAGACACTTGCTTTCTTTAATCTTGGACCAATACTTGGCTATTTCATTAATATATTATCTCTGAAAGGTAACTGGGTTTGTCAGAGTTGAAATAAGATTAAATGAATCAGCTATTGTAGTTCATCTGTTAAATCACAGCACTTTGCTCTCAGTTTGTAAAATACTCTCCAAACTAATGAAGTAGGGTCAATCACATGCATTTTTGCTGGAACCAAATTGCCATTAATTGTGTCATCAATTGTATGGATAGGTCAATAAATGTTGCCATTGCACACTGACTACTGCAGTGCCAGAAGATGAGCCATTTTCTCATAGTGCCGTGAAGACAAGATTCAGGCTCTGCACAGGTCAGTGTGTGATTTCTGCAGTGTGGGAGCTCCCCACACAGCACGTGGTTTCCTGCAGGAATATCCCTGGCTATGTCACCTGCAAGGGCCCCATGGCTGGAATGGCTGCCTGAGCCATGGGCAGCTGGTATTTAGCACTGTGGGAGGTGTGGGAATCACTCAATTCCCACAGATCCCTTTGTAACTTCAGTGTATTGAGCAGCTTCTGAAGAAACATTTGTTATTCACAGTTGTGCTGTTTCGGTTTGTGGTTCGCTGGCAGAGGAGAGTGGCAGGAGAAACATTTGTGATAAGTAATGCAAGCAACGTGTTGAGTGGCTACTGCATTGATTGCATCAGGGCACACACTGGGTGTTTAATTTGCTAATAAAAATCACCCAAGAACAGGAGGGAGGGACTGTGTTGGCTGGCAGGATGACACATCCTGGTTGAGGTTTCCAGGGATATCAGGCGGTGCAGAGCCATCTGCTCTGACACACACCTCAGACACTCTGCAGAGGGGGTTTAACCAGGCTGAGATGACACAGACAGTGACCTTGGGAGGGATTTCAAAAGGGCAGGTGAGAGAGGGTGAAAAGGAGAGAAGGAAAGAGCTGCTCCATCTCCAAAGGGATGGGGTAGAAGTGACCTTCATAAAAGGCTTGGGTAAATGAGATCTCATCACAGATTTTTTTTCTGTATTAAAGCTTTTTTTTTCTTTTTTTTTTAAATTCAGTTTTTTATATTTGTTTGTTTCGTTAAGATTCGATAATCTTTGACCAATCTGATCACTTCAACTAATCTTGAGTTTCAGGCTTCAAAGAGAAAAGTGTCACTGCCAAAACCAGCAGGGATCTGGGTATAAGTGCTACTGGTGCGGAACCTGCTGAGAAATGTCTTCAAAAGAGGGGGAATAAGTGGATCTTTTTCTGAAGAGCAGAGATGGGGAGAGTGTCATCAACTCTGAGAGTCCATAAAGGACCAAAGTTACACTACACTTTTTATTTGTGTATATGTGTGGAAGAAATATTTCTATCTAGCAAAGAGGCTCAAGTTTGTGATTTATTTGGGTATCTTTGCTCCTGTGGGGATTTCTGGCTTTTTGGCTTTTTTGGTGTTTTAAAATATGCTCTTTTTTCCGGGTTTATGTGGGTGAACACCCAAGAACTGAGCAAGTTCTTGGTAAAAAAAAAAAAATACAGCTTCTAAGCAAACTGCAAAGACATGAGAGCATTTTCCATTCTCCCACTTCCCCAAGGAATGTTCTAACCATTCAGCAGTTAGCTGCTCTGGGCTGGATTTCTCTCAGCCTTTTTTGTTGCAGCTGCATAAACAATTAAATATTAATTGGACTAGGAAAACAGATTGGCCATGTGCAGAATAAAGACATTCACCTGGGACATGAGTGGCCAAGTTCAGCTCTTAACTCTGAAACTGGTAAAGTAAATTTTTCTGACCTACTTCTGAGTTGTTGGTCTCAGTCACTTGAATATACTTACCTCTCTTTGTTGCTTTTGCCCATGGTGTCTTTCATGTTCAGACCATTGAAAAAACACCTTTTCGGAAGATTTCATCAGAATTAGCACATTCCCAGCAGAAGTGTTACTTGCTGGGACTAGATTGTGGCAGGTTCAACACTTTTGTTTCAAAAAATTTGACTAGCTCCAAAGTGTTAGAAATATTTATTTAAACAGACCTTCTGCCACAGGGTTGTTTTTTTTGGTTTGTTGGGTTTTTTTTGTTTGTTTGTTTGTTGTTTTTTTTTTGTTTTTTGGGTTTTTTTTTTGTTTTTTTTTCCCAGATGAACCTTGGAAGATGAAGGATGAAAATATGTGCCTGTTAACTTATTCTGTCCCTTTTACTGGGAGGATAAATATTATGTTACCTTTTGCAAGTTGTGAGATGTTTTCCTAGCACGAGGCATAACGTGCTATTTGTCTGTTCAGTTGTAGCAGCTTCTGGATATTCAAATACTGCATTTGTTGCCTCAAAAGTGCTTACAATCCCCTTTATTTTATCAGCACATGTAGTGCAAAATAAAAGGCCAAAGTGAGGAATCTGATGTAATGAAAATATCATACCAAGTTCAAAAAGCAAACAAGGACCAGATGTCAAAAAAAGACCCCAGAGATGGTTGTACATTATGGATACATACAGGATGGAACAAAGTTCTGGTTTTTGCACTTTGAGTATTTTTCATATACCAAAACACTATTACGACACAACTTTTGATGTTTATTCAGGCTGTCCTGTACTTTGCATTCCCAATGGAATGGAACTATATTAAGACCATTGCTCAAAGAGTACTCTTGACTAATATAATTGTTTTCAGCTTTGAATTTGATCTCTTTTGGTCTCAGAAAGGTCAATTATCAAATGTCCCCTCTTTCTCATAAGTCTCTCAGAATTTCCGTGACTGAGATTATGCACTGGCTACTGGACAAAATTTAACAGTGATGCTCTGTATTGAGTCAGAATGTTCTGAAAACCAATCTTAATTGTTCTCTGTACCCTGTGAATCTTTGAAGTTAGCAGGGCTGGTGTGAGAAGAAGATCATTCGACTACTGCTTTTGCTGCCTGCTGCAGCTCATCTTAAAATTTTAAACTGGGTAAGGCACAAGGGGATTTCTCTGGAGATCTCAGTTGTCAAAAGGGCACAAGTTTCCCAGTGATTCCCAGAGAAGAGCTTGGGTTCTTGTTGTCATCATTTCTAACACTGTTATAACAAGTATGCTCTCTGTTTGTCAGTAGTACAGCAGCTTAGTATGCTCTTAAATTCATCTGGGTAACAACACTTCCCAACAACTGCTATCCAGTGAGGCAAACAGATAAAATATGTGGAGTTTTTTGTTTTGTTGGGGTTTTTTTCTTTCGTGTTAAATGAAATCATTAAAAGCCAAATCATACCGACTTTTCTTCAAGCTGTTTTAATCAGTAAACCTGCAGTAGCACATGTATTACAGGGGCATGTTATGGGAGGATGAAAATGATCACAGAGGGGTTTGAGATATGCAAGTAGGATTCCAGGGGAAGGGAAAATGTGTTTCTTAATGCAGTCTGGGTTCAGAGTTGCTCCCTAAAGCCAGCTCCAGCTTTTGTCACTGGAGATACAGTAAAGGGCAAGGGGGCAAACTGTATTAATCAGGGGTCTGTTCTGATTTTGTAATTTCTGATGATCTCCTGCTTTAGAAGAGTGTGACTTTGCCACCAGCACAAGGACAAAGCCTCCAAGATCTCAAAGTCATTCAACTGCACACTTTTTTTTTCCCTTGTCCAACTTGCGCTATGGGCAGTGCATTACAATTCCCAAAAGGGCTCCTGAGAAATCCAGCTGCTGGGGCAGTGACCAGAGCAGGGATCAGAGAAATGCCTTGTAGTGAGAGCTGAGTGGAAATTGTCCCTTGGACCACACTCAGCACACAGGTAGACTGCAGCAACACTGCAGGGAACTGATATTGTTGCATGGGATGTTTCTTTTTCACATATATTTGCCCCTCCAAAGAAAGCTCAGCAAAGAAAGCTCACTGCCAGGGCAGTGTTCTCTGGTATTTGCCTTGAGACACCAACATGTGTTCACTGTGCTGATCAGGTAAAGCATCAGAGAGGGTTTAATCATTGCAGAGATGTTGGCCGCAGGTGTTTATCAATCACAGGCAGGGACACCTTCCACTAAACCAGGTTGCTCAGAGCTCCATCCAACCTGGCCATGAACAGGGATGGACATCCACAACTTCTCTGGGCAACCTGTGCCAGTGCCTCGTGATCTGTGCTCTCAAGAAATTACTGTTTGCCCTAGAAATCTGGAAATTTAAACAGCTTTGTTGTCTTGAATTACTGCTTGGCTTTCTGAATCTCTCAGGGATCACTCAAGTCATGTTAATAAACTTCCTGGACCATAAAAGCCTTTTTTTTTTTTTTTTTTTTTTTCTTAAAAAGAAGCATTTTTTATTCATCACAAGGCTAAAGGAAGCAGAGTTTCCCAATACTGGTGAGTAAATCTGCATGCCCACAGCTCTTATTAAGCTAAATAAGAGTTGTGGGAATTGGAAGACTCTGGAAAGGAAGTTTTAAGTCATTAAATCATTCTGATATCTCTATGAGGGCCTGCATTTCCTAACTATTTTATTTGCAGCTTTCTGGCCCCTTTACACATCACAGATTTTCACTTTCAATGTTGCTTGATATCACAGCAAACCAAGAGACCCATACCCCTGGCTGGGCAGTGGATCCCCTAAAACTGCTCTTGGGGTAGAAGTGAAAAGCAGACTTTTCCAGCATGTCCTGATTCCCATTTCACTGCACAGCTCCCCTGGGATGGGAAAGTCATTCTGCTAAGGGAGAGACAGAGAACATAAACACTTTTTTGGAAAGTGATTTTAAAAATACACCTGTAGCGTGTTTGCACATCACAGGGAATTGAAGATCTGCAGAGTAGCTCTTCACTGCAGGAGAAAGATTTAACCTCTGTAGCAGCTGGTCTTTTCTCAGTGTGGGCTGTGTTTGTGAGCTCTCAGCCAAGGATGTTCCCTCTGGTCCTGTGTCTGGCTGACCAGTAATTAGGAAAACCTTTGAAGTGTGAGCAGGATTTCTGATGATTCTTCAGCTCTGGGGTCATTAACAGACGAGAGGGTGGCAGGATTGGTGGCAATCTGCTTTTCTAGAAGACCTGCTGCCCTAGCTGGCATGTAAAATGTGCACTGTGTTGTAAATCCTAGAGGGTGTTTTTCTCCACAGAGGTGAGGGAGGCTGTCTTTGGTGGCTGTGACACTGAGTGGAGACCTGGGTGCCGTGCTGGGAGGCACTGGAGGAGTTTGGCAGGTTAAACTCTTCCTTCACTGGAATCAGTGGGACCATGATTTTTTTTCATGTTAATCTCTGTACCTTGAGCCTCCTTCAAGCAAAGTAATCCCAGGAGTACCTCAGCATTCCACAGGAATACAGGGCAGGCAATTCCTTATGATTTGCCTAAAGTGAAGCTAGTACAGTTCAGCCTGACTAATGATTTCAAAATCAAATCAGACACTAAATCCAATAAATGAAGTTGTGAAACTTTGTTTTCTTTTGTCATGAATTGCTTCTACAAAGCATTCCTAGAAGCAAGGAACCCTTCCACTGATCAATCTTACTTAGCAGGGGTAAACAGGGATATAGCCCCAGCATTTCACACAGTCCTACAGGGCTGAACTGACACAAACTTGTTTGTTCCACCACTTCAAAAGACAGATGAAGTAGAAAATTAATTATAATATTGATTCCAGATTAGCCAAGTTAAATTAAATGGTTTTTTCAATACCAGGTGATTTTTAAAATGTATTATACAGTGCATTATTTATGATCTCCACTTAAACAAAAAGACACAAATATTTTATGTAATTAAAGAAATGGATTCTGAGGTGGAGCTCTACAGGCTAAATGAGTAGGCTAGGTGCATTCCTGGAGATACTTCCTCCACAAAGAGCATAGGAATGACCTTAGAGCAGACAGAGGACTCATCTAGTCTAATGCCTTGTCCCGGGCAGTGGTCACTCACAGATAGTGCTAGAAGAGAATAAAAAAGGGCAAATGCACAACTGTATTTTCTCAAAACAAATTTTCCTGGTTTTCAGCTATAGATGGAGAAGGGCTTGCACCATCAAATACAGCTTTCTGTAGATGTTGCCACAAGTTATGTCACTGAAATCAGTGGTATTGCAATAGATTTACACTGCTGAAACAAATATAAGGTCTAGCTTTTAGCTTCCCACCTGGAGAATGTCATTGAGTCCCTCACTGACTCCAAAAGAAATAAACAGGAAAAAGTGATTTTATTGCATTATCCCTCAATAGGATCAAGTGGACACCTTTAACAGGAGTCAGTCTACAATAAAAGCCAGGAGTGTAGTAGTATGTCAGTGATAAGAATCACACATCAAGATTATGAAGATGAATTATACAGTGGTTTGCTGTTTCTTTGACTCTGAAGATTTCTCTAGAGAATTTGAGGTTTAGATATAAAATGTTTCTGGCTGATAGAGCTGCTCGTATGGTTGCTGTATCTTGCTGGTGTTTTCCCCTAAACTGATATATTCAAATAACATCTAAGGTTTGTGTCCTGCAGTCCTATCAGGACTGACACTCCTTAAGCAACAGAAAATGAAAGGAGATTATTATTTCTGAGCTGAAGAGACTGGGTTTGACATTACAATTTCCAGGGGTAGCCAACATCTCAGGATTTTCACTATAACCATGTGGATCTTGTGATCCAGAATTTTGTGTTTGGCACTGATGAGTCAATGTCCCAGTGCTGAGATGTGTTCACCAGGATGGAAAAATAGTAAAAGGTTGTGTTCTCTGCAGTCCCTGCATGGCCTATTTCTCATCAATTTCCTGGTGCTCTGACCCATGTCATTAAAACCCTGACCACACACTGCTACTACAAACGCTGCAGCCTTCTCTCCCACTATCAAGGATGTTCTGTAGCCACCAACATATCCACAGGTTTCCTGTGAGAATTGGAGTGTGGCAGACCTGGGGCTCATCTGTCTCCCTCTGGCAAAACATGAGTGGAGGAGGAGGCTTAGCTGAGTTGTAAGCCACAGTTTTTATCACAGTTCTTCACAATATCTGGCATTTCTCTTCATGTCCCTGCTCCAGGAGGCAAGTGGCTACATGCAGAGCATGTAACTTAGAGCAATCAAACAGGTGAACAAAAAAACCCCTTGAAATGAATGTGTTGGAAAGATTTAATCCAGAAAGCTAATGATAAATTCCAGGTTTCCCGTTTGAAAATATCCACGACTTTGCAAATAATCTCATAATTTGGTTTGTGTTTGAGTCTGATTGATGATCTTTAATTATTGAAAGGTTGGCAGAGCTCTGTTAGCAGAAAAAGTTGAGAATGGTTCTTGTCTATCATTCTTTGACCATGATACTGACATTTGAGTTTCCTGTGCAGAGCAGAGGAGTTCAATGTATGAGATGTGCAAGTCAGAGCCCTGGTTTGCAGCATATTTTCCTTTGATATGGGAGAACTTCCTAAGGGAAAAGTGTCAAAAGTGTGCTTACAGAGGGTTTATGTGCAGCAAGGCGGGGAAAACATCTGCAGTCATACAAGGTAGCTCTGTTGCGGAAAGAAGGCAGAATCCTTGAGCATAGCAGAGCTTTTCCCATACCTGTATTTTTCTGTTTTCTTAGCTGTTTTCTGGATGAAATCCCAGCCAAATCTCTTCTCTGTGGTGGTGAATCAGTGGGAATGCTCTGTGCATACTCATTAGACTTCAAAATCCTCATGCATAAAGAAGGGCTCACAGTCAGGGCAAGTGTCGGTGTTCAACCAACTGCATTCCTATGGAATCTCTTTTATGTCCAGTGCTGAGAATTGCCACACTTTAAATTGTAGTTTGGTTGTGGGGTTTGGGGTTTTTTTTTCCCCTCTCAGCATGTGTTTTCCCATTTGGGAAATACCGTGCTGTTTGGTAGATGTTAAGCAATTAATAAAGTGGCATATTTTGCATCCCATTATGTGGACAGAATGACTGAGCTCTTCTTGTGTGCGCAGATAAAGGCAGCAGCATTTAATTCCCTCTCCACTACTGAAACTTGTCTGGTCTGTGCTAGACTTGCACTGTACTGCTGCTGCAGGATTGGGGTTTTTTAATGCCACAAATATTGGAATATATTATACTGTGTGCTGTTTTAAAGGATTTTTGTTTCATTATTCAAAGCTGACAGGAAATGATTTTTACATAGTTTATCTCACCCTTTTTTCTAGTGTTAGTAATCCTGTATGGCAAGTCAGTTTTGTCATTGGCTTGGGACACAAAATGTTTGAGTTCATTCTCTGCTGCCAAATATGTCTTATGTGACTTTGGGTGCTGACTGTTGGTAAGAGCCTTTTGCTGTAAACAGGTCACAGGCAAGCAATGATGTCTCTAACGCCTTGATTGTCATGCAAAATTTGTTTTTGAAGTTTATGTGACATTTATTTAGAGAATTTTTGGAAAAAAAATCCCAACCAAACAACCCTAATCCTACAGTCATTAATTTAGGGCCACATATCCTTCACAGAACTCTCTACAGAACAAATTTCAAGTCTGGATTGAGAGCTCCTACATGAGTCTCAGTGCAGGCATGGCCAGATCCTCCTCTGGAATCATCTGCCCAGGACTTCTGCTGCACAGTTTACCAATAATCAGGGAACCATATGCTGTATTTCATAGTTAAATTGAAACAGCCTTTATTTCCACCAATAAGAGTAGTAGGAATAATTTCATATTTTGCATTTAATTAGGAAAAATGAGTAGAGAGTGTGTCATTTTCTTTTATATGACAATTAGAAATGTGCCAAAAAATTCAGTCTGGAATTTATGTGCAGCTATCCTTAGCAATTAGTCATCATATTTACTGCCAAATAAATGTGGTTTTTAGCAGAGTTTCTGTGAAACTGCAATTACAACTAGGGAATGAGTAGATTAATCCCATCTGCATGTTTTGTATGGATCTTCCCACAGATACTCTGCATCTCCTCCCCACATGCTCTATTCGTGGCTGACTTACTGAATCCAGTAAAACTGGGAGGAGGAGATTCTCTACACTCATCAAATGAAAGACTGAATTAATATAACTTAGCCTTATTTACCCAAAAAATTTACATTTTCCTATGCCACCTACTATCATGGCAATTTTTGCAGGCAGAATGCATCATTTTCCTTTGAGGAGAATATTGGTTGGAGTTCAGGACCTAATGCTGCAGACCTTCCTCCCTTTGCTAAAAAAAGGGTGATTTAGAAGAGGAAGGACTAAAGGATCAGACCATGACACAGAGAAAATGGAAGTATTGCATGAGGTGAAAGGGGTAATAAATCATGTCAGGATTAACTTCTTGGTTTTCATTTTTTTTTGAGACAGTATGTGCTTCCAGAAACTCCTCTCCTTTAAAACAAGTACAGTGCAGAGGTTTCTTTTTTTGTGGACTAATTGGCATTTGTTGTTGGAGTTGTTGGGTGATAAATTCAGATGATGCTTTGCAGGTGTCAAGAATCATGTTTTGCAACTTGTGTACGATACACAAAGCCTTGCCAGATATAAATCAGGCTGTGCACTGGTGAGGTCTGTGCATGCCATTTTCAGCAGGAACAGTGTCTCCCAGGCATATTCATAAACCCCCACATGGCAGCACACACATGAACAAATGAGTTGATATCAGGGCTGGACAGAGAACTGAGCACTGCCCTTACTGCTCCCCTTGGCCGCTCCTCAGCACTTTTTTTGGCTCACGGCAGTCAGTGCTCTCCCAGGAACACGAGAGGAACAGTTTGGGGAACAAGGGGGCATGACCCTTCCAAAAATGACCATTGTATTTTGGCCTCTGAAGCAGAGAATGAGTTCTGGCATCTTCTATTGAACAAAATGATGTTTTTAACATCATTTACTGAGGAACGTGTTGGTCCTGCGTTTTTCATAAGAAAAGGCTTCTCAACTGTCTCAGAGAAGAGTTATTCCAAACTAAGGATCATGAAGTCTTGAGCTTGACATATTCATTATTACTAATGGTAAATCTGTTAATCACAGTCATCTTTAAGTTCTTTTTTAAATTACAATTTGAAAGTGAAGAATATCTCAAGGAAATATCTTCTGAAATTTTACTGAAATGTTTCACTGAACCCACCCAGTCAGAAGACCCTGTTCACATTTGCAGGTTGATATTTCTGCAAATATTGCTCTTTTAACATGTCTTAGGGTGTTAAACTGTTCCCATATGATGATTACAGCCATTTGCTGGACCATCTGTCTTTCAGGACTATCAGAAAGTCTAGATGGATGATACTATAATTTGGAACAAGGTATTTCATTCCCTTGAATTTACTAATGTCAGACAATATATAGCTCAGTTCTATTTCTGGTAATGATGATCTAATTGCCTCAGCCAGACTGTGTCACCTCATTGGGAGTATGGATTTGTGTGATGGCTGCTCAGTCATGGGGAGACCTAGAAGGGGTCATGCCTAACTACCCAATCACATGATTGTACAAATGGTATCTTCAAAATGAAGTGGGTCAGGAGTGTGATCCATTTATTTCCTTCTCATTTGAGCAATGAACACGTCCCTAGTGCAGGGGGGACAGTGCAGCCCACTGCAGCACAAGCTGTGTGGAGACACCACAGAACAGTCACAGAAAACCTTAGGTCGGAGGGACTGCTGCAGAAAGGTGGCCCAACCCCACTCCAAACAGGGCTGAATTGCAGTTATATGGTGTTACTCAGGGCCTTGTGCAGTCCAGCTGCAAAACTCTTCAAGGGTGGAGATGACAAAGCCTCTCCAGCCCTTGTTGCAAAGATTTACTGCTCCTATTAGGATGACTTTTTCATGTCTTATCAGAATTTCCCGCATTACAGCTTGTGGCCTTTGCTCTTGGACTTTGTTGTGCGTGAGAGGACTACCAAGAAATCTTTCTCTGTTCAACAAAGGTCCATAAAAGCGAAGAAAAGAAGACTTGGGAACATGAGAGACACTCCCATTCATGAGCAGTGTTCATTTAGAAGGTGCCTGTACATTGATCAGCAGAATCAAGCTGCATGGAGGTATAAAGTGTCCCTTACACACAGAGGTATCCTTGCACAGTCTTTAATGTTCTCCCCAAGCTGTTTTTACACTGGATTCTCTATCCTGTTCATTCTCCAAGCTTGATGACTTCAGAGATTAATCACAGCTTGTGTAGTGAAGTTTTCTTCAAGATTGGTTGCAGAAGGTGAGATTGACGTAGTGAATGTTGCACTAGTCACTTCTCAGATTAGAAGTAAATTTGGACATTCATCTGTCTAGCCTTGATTCTATGTTTGTAAAAAGAGGATAATAATTCTTACTTGCTTGAACAAGCTGTTCAGAGGAAAGATTCCATAAGAGACTGCAACTCTCAGAAGAGGTGGTGTCCAGGCAGGCTGGTGGCAGAGCCATGCCCAGTCCTTGCAGGAAGGAATGAGTGCTTGAAGCAGCACTGAAGGGCTGAGCTTTGTCCTGGAGGCTGCTGCAGAGGATGTGCAAATCCACTGTGTGAACAGTGGGAGAGCCCAGACTTCACAAAGTACTCAGACCTCATCGTAGAAATGCTAATGGAAAACTTCCGAGGGAATTAATAACCTTTAAATGTAATGAGATTTGAGTGGTGAGTTATGAAAAGATGAGATACACAAATAGAATAAAAATAATCAATGAAATAGTAGCATTGAACATGCCCACAGTGTGAAACAAATTTCGTGAAATAAAGGAGATACAGGTTTTGGCAAGGATACGCTAAACCCAGGATATGGTGGTGTATCCAAATGCTTGCAGCCTGAAGAGACCATGTAAGCCTTGGCTTTTTTAATTCCTGAGACCTTGACTTTGCTTTCTTTTAAACATTTAACAGTGTTAGTATTAAAGCATCCAAACCTGGACAAGCATTTTTGTAGGCCAAATATATTAGCACTCATATGTGCTAATGTAACAAACATGATGAATATTCAGATTATTCGTGTGGTGCTTTGGAGAATCAGCTGGTAAGGGGTATTTTGCTGGACATGTGGAGATGTGTGATTTGTGGTGAAGGACAGAGCAGCCATGGATCTGAGCAGATGGTGGTCATTACTTGTGCCAACATGTGACTGCCTTTAATTACAGCAGAAGTGCTGAGGCAGATTATTTCACTGGGCTCTTCACATATATCTTCCTAGCAAAGTGAGTAAGTGTTCAAGGAAGCTTTGCATATAAAGCATCAGAACTGAAACAGACTCACTTTAATCACTGCTGTATGACACAGTGTCTAGTATTCAGAAATTCCTATTCTCATATACATTTGCAGATAGTTCTGTACCTTGAGAACAACAGAATATCTTTTTCTCAATGTGCAGAAGCAATAGAGTAGACTGGTTGCTCATAATAAATATGTCTGCACACCTTAAAACACAAATGCAGCTTGACATTTTGAACCATATTATGTGGAATTATCTGTAATGTAGTGTGATTTCATCTTGGGAACTTCGCTGTTTTATGTTTATATGCTCTCACTAAGTCTTATTTTCAATTTTATGGGTTCTTTTATTATTGTTTTGCTAATGACGCTTAAACCTCTTTGTTTCTCCCTGATAATGCATCTTCAGTGACAGATAGTGTGATCTCTTGGCTGTGAGTTTGTGGTTGTGGAATAATTTTTAGCAATTAAGCATGTTATTGATTAAACTGTTCCTTCTGTTCCATGATTCATGTCACCAGACAGTGCTCAGGGAGCAGAAAACAGCTGCAAAGAGAACAAAGTGTAGAAAACCAGGGTTGTGTCAGATTCTTCCCCATCAACCCCAGCTTTCGCAGACAACTCTCAGCCTCAACAGCATCTTGTAGCCAGCAGCCCATGGTGAAATGCTCAGGTAGAAAACCACGTACCACATGTAGAATTAGCACATAAAGTGAGTGCTGCTGGAAGCAGTACTGACATTTCCTAGGTACTTTGAGGTATGGAGTAGAAAAGGGGCAAAAAGTTACAGCTTAGCAGTCTCTGACATTGAATAGCCTCACCTGCCTCATATGGCTGGGGAATAGGCTTGCAAAAGCAGCTCTGTCTGGGATTTAGGGACTGCTTTTGTGCTTAGAGAAGGTACAGTCAGCATCCCTGGAAGTGTTCAAGAAACGAGTAGACGTGGTACTTCACCACATGGCTTAGTGGGCACAGTGGTGTTTGGTCGAAGGTTGGACTTGATGATCTTAAAGATCTTTTCCAACCTTGATGATTCTACAATTCTAAAAGTCTTTCTAGTTATTTCAGAGATTCATCCGTGTGCCTTTATTCTAGGTCCCATGCTGTCTGCATTGTGTCCTGTAGCTTTAATTTCCATGGGCCAGCACATAATTTTAATATCAAGGGAATTATGATGAAACCCTCTGAAAGCATTTGTTCCTTTATGAATGTAAAAAGCAGTGAAAATAAAGCTCTTTCTTTAGTAATGAAATCTTATGCTTGTGGCCATATGGCTGATTTTCCTACCCAGCTCCTACCTGGCTGCCAGGGCCACTGGTGCCTATTGATGTTGTAGGGACCATTCTGTGCTTTTCAGATGTTTCCACAGATCTTTTGATGTGCTCAAGAATCAGCAATTCTAAACTTGTCTGTATCAAAATATCTGCTAATATTCTAGTAATAGGGGCTTCTGCTTCATCCTTTGGAGGCTGGTTCCTGGGCATCCCCAAACGATGTTGCTCCTTTTAGGGAATTTTAGTTACATGAGATTAGGACCTCAGGCATTTTTAATGTGTGTGGAGTGGATGGAATTTTGGCTTTTGGCTGGTTTTGGTGAGTATCTGGGGAAGGGGAGCAGCCCAGGCATGTCTGAATGGGAGCCCCAGGGTGAGATGTGTGAGGGCACAACCAGGGCTAGCCTGGGCTGGGGGAAGGCACGTTCTCCTGCTGAGGAGGAGCTAGAGGTTACACAAAGTCTTGCAATTTATCCTTTGAAGCTTTGCGTGCAACTGACCTCCACCTAAGCATTTTGTACTACATAAATATTTCAAGTGAGCCATGAATCAAGATGAATGCATTAGGTGACTACCAAATCTCTAGCAGTGCAGGATGTAATAAAGTGGATGCCAGGGTTTTATTAAACAGGGCGTGCTGGTCATTAAGGTAAAGTAATGATGTTGTGTAAATGTGAGAGCAGAACCACATTTCCTCTGGGTGTCTGGTCTTAAACAGGTAATGATGGTAGGAATGGCAAGTAGCAAGGCAGGAAGTCAGGCAGTATTTAAATCTCTGTAGTGGCTGAATTCTGACTGACAGATGTGCTGCATCTGTTCTCACAAGGAAGATGATGCCAAACCTTATTTTCTGTTAGGCCTCAAAACCATAATTTGGTTTGTGTTGGGAGAGCTGATTTGTCAAGAGTCAAAACCAAATACTGAAAAGAACACAGAGCTGGGGAGCAAGGCAAAACTCAGGGTTTGCAGCAAGCACACAAATGTCTAATCTCCTTTTTTTTGGTAGTAACAGAATAAGAATGGTCAATGAAACATTTATAATTCATTGTCAGAATAGACTTTTAGAGAGCGAGTAGGAAAAACCCCAGAATCTGTTAATTCCTTTTATGCTTAAAATTTCTCTAGTTTCAGTGATCACCATCCACTTAATTTATTCATTTTGTTTGTACCCCACATAGTCTGAGTTTGTGCTATAAAGTAGATTAAAAAAACTCCAAACACTTGCAAAGAATTACTTGGCTAAGAGCTGAAAAGTTCACTATGTTGGCATTTTCCTTTGTGTGCGTTCCTGTGAATTCCAATGATGAGAACATCATCCTGTTTAACAAATGCAGCCAGGATTTGTATTCGAGCAGGAATTCTTGCCCTTGGCCCTGTGTCCTTACGGGGAGGGCTGGAACTGCAGTCCCATCTCGTGGTGGGCTGGGGTTGGTCACCCACAGACCAGGGAGATGGAATGACCCTCACTGACACTCACTTGTTATCTCTGCTGTCAGCAGCTTCCTCCCCCCTCCCCTGCTGAAACTCAGGCTTTCTGTGACTTTTAGGCCATCACTGTTGATTTCATAACTATTTTGAGCTCCTGATGACATAGATATATGATATGATATACATCCTGATGATATATATATATGATAATATATATATATTTTACTCTTTGCAAATTAATAGCTTGAGATACTTGTGCTGATTGTCCTGCTTATTTCCATTGTAGCCTTGTTCGATCTTGTTCGTTTGTATCTCAGATAGGAACTTTACCACTTCTACTCTCCTGGTTTCTGATGAAAATGCTGCTTTTATCATCTTTACATCCCCTTTAGCGTTTAATTCATCACTGGCATTTCTTATCCCCTAATACTGTTGTATTTCAGGGATCCATTCAAATGATGGATCCATCCTAACAATACCAACACACCCCTGGCTGCAGTGATTCTCCAGCCAGGATGGGAGCTTTCTTTCTTTGATAATTTTTTTCCTTCTTCATTTAAAAACAAATTCTGAAGATTTAAGATTTTGATCTGTTACTTTTTAGGGAAAGAATTTTTTGTTCACCAGTTCCTCATCCCCAGCATTCTTCTTGAAATATCATCTACCCTCTTCTTCAGACTGTCTCCTTCTTTCCAGTCTGGAGCCTTTATAAATACAGTAATTACAGGTAAAATGCCAACATTTTTTTCAGTGGCCAAATTCTGCAAACCAGAATTATACAGTTTTTAGGGAAAAAAAAGTCCATGGTGACTTTAGAAACTGATAGACAGGATCAAAGTGCTTTATTGAAGAATTTACCTTTATGCAAATGTGTGTATTAGCTGATGGTTTTGCCCTGTCTTTTGTAATACATCATCCTTAGCTGAATGAAACATAATTTTTGCATTGCTTATTTTTGTGAGCAGTAGCTAACTTGTGATTTAAATGATCAATTTATAACTCTCTGAGGTTGCTACCTTATTTTATGGTGATTTATTTTTGTGTAGAATGTACTTTTACGGCGAGTGACATTTCAAGAGCGTATTGCAGTCTCTGGAGTCCTTGAACTATTTCCAAGCAGTGAGCCTGCTGAGGTTTAAGCCAGTTTGGAAATCTGTCTGTTGGGTTGATGGATTATAGCCCATGTAGTGAGCGCTCAGCCTCCACAAGGTTCATGGCATCTTCACCTTTGAGTATCTAATATATGTAGAAATGCCAATAAATTATTTAGAAGGGCATGCTTGCTGATATCAGCAGTTCTGGAGCGACTGAAAATGGTATGACTTTGAAAATCATTGGAAATGTTGGCAGGTCTTCAAAAATTCTTTATAGGTTCCAGGTATTAAATATTTTAGAAGAAAAAAAGCTGGTTTTTATTCTTTTCCCCAGGATTTTCTTGTCAATTCTTTAGGAATTTATCAGATTGTTCTTGGAGTAAAGTTCACATTGATTCTGGAAAAGCATTCATCCCAGAAACGTGTGAGAGGAGAGCGAACTTTCAATAAAATAGAAATATAAAAGAGCTTCTTCCTTACTTCCTGGCTCATAAGGATTTGTTCCTGAGTTTGCAGAAACCTCACATCTCTACCAATAAACGTCATATAGGTACATGTACAAGGGCCAGGCAAGGATCCAGGTTAGCACAACATGCTGAGCAGCTGATGATGTAGAAATTTGCCCTGAAAGCCCGGGTAATCCTTCTGGAGAACTGCAAATGTTGACTCTTCAGGTTAAATACCTAAATCTTTCTGAAGGTGTCTATCGAAACAGCAGTGTTTTTGCAAGTGCTGAACACCTAAGTTCTTTACTAAATCAACAGGAATTTGAAAATCACCTTGTAGACACCGTCTGATAAAATTAACATTTATTAATGTACAGGCTTTAGAAGAGAGAGCAAAACCCAGTTGCACCACCTCTGCTCTTGGGGTTTGTAAGATACCACCAGTCACAGGACCATTTGCAAGTCTCTCCTTCCCCCAAAAGTTATTCTTTGCCTCCCACACTGAGGTATGCCTGAAAGCAGGAAAAATAAGCAAAGGTAGGAAGTGAAAATTATCTTTACTAATTTTTATTTGACTGCAAATGCAAATTGTCATTGCATTGCTATGTTAGATTAAAAAGGCAGATGCTGCTGGGCTTCCCCCACATTGGGTGTCTGTTCAGAACCAGGGCTTCTGCTTCCTGTGTCTCTGTAAAGGTCAGGGCATTACTTGGCTACCTATTCTAAAAAGAAACATACATGTGTAGAAGGTGATTTTCCTTTTATTCTTTTATTTAATATTTGTAGCAAATAAGCAGTCACTGAAAACTGGACTTAGATTTTAACTTCATGCACAAATGAGAACACAAGCTGTACTGCAGATAATATTTTACTGGAATATGACAGAGTATATTGATTTTTCTTTAATCCTGAAATTCACAGGAGTAGTGGTGCAGCTTTGTCTTTAGCTGGGATCTGTTTATCCAAAACTTTAATAACTAATTTTTTAATTTTTTTTTTTTCTTGCAAAGCCTAACTGAATTTTGCAAACAGGATTAGATCTTTAAACTCTGAGGCATTGATGGGAATGATTATGGAAGACCAAACTAAAGCAATTGTCTGTTATCCACACTGACAGCACAGCAAGCTCCTTTCTGAGGGTGTCATGTGCAAACAGCTGTTAACTTAGCATGGATCTGGCTTAGGACTGCACAGAAATTTGGAAATCTCGTGGGTTTTCACCTGAAAGAGTAACTGTGGGACACAGAGTGCAGTTTTTGTATGTGAACACACACTGCTGGGGAGGGGAGCAAGGGGAGGTAGTGCCACCTGCTTGGACTTTGGTGCTGTACTGGTGGCTACCACCTTCTGCATCCCTGTGTTAGCTCATTGCCTGTTTCAAAGGAGGTATCCATCACATGTGTGCAAGGATCTTATTTTAACCAGGAAGCATATGGTGAGCATAGTTGGTTTTTGCTGTGGCCAGGATACTGAATTTTTAGGTGTGAATCTGCTGCGGGGCATTGCCTTGAGGCAGGGTGAGGTAGCAGAAGACAGAGCTTCTTGAAACAGATCCTAATTCACATGAATTTGGTTCCTGTTAACAAGTTAACTCTTTGACATGTAGAGGTAGAGGGAGACTCCAAAAGCCCTTTCTTATGCACAGGGTTGGTAGAATCACCTTAAAAATTTCAGAAAAATGCTGTGGTTTTTGTCTGCTGGCTGTGTCAGAGGTGTACTAATGATGCTAAAACATTTCAGGTTGTCAGCAGTGACTTGCTTAAGAGGTGCTTTAGGGTCAACACTGCCTCTTCTAATAAAGCCCTTTACGAGTAATGTCAGGACAATTTCTAACACAGGGAGGTCACAATTTTGATGGAAACATTCAGTGTCCACTGCCAAGACTGAAGAGAATTTGAAAATCTGGTTATTAAGCAGAGTGATAGTCACTAGTGGTAAATTCTCTTTTATTTGTGGTGAGTATATGAGTGTGTCTAATGCCTGCATCTCACCTTCCCAAGGCAATGTCAACCCCAGCATCACCATCTTCTCTGGAAGCTGCAGCAATTTCTGGTAATTGCTAATTTATCCAATCATCACATTACCTCACTGGGAGGCTGGCTGAATTTAGAGGAGTCTGTAAATGAATGAATGATGTGAGGAGGAATAATGTCTGAGAAAGGAGTAAAGAAGTGATGTTAGTATAGGAAATACCCTTTTTGAATAGGTATGTTTCTATTGTGGTCAATTGTGGTCATTACATTCTGTTCTCACATACGTTTCTCGGCTGCTGCAGGAATGCTTTTATTTTTGCATTTATTTTCAAGCATTTTTCAAATTATTTGATGTGTGCTGGGCTTTCCCTTTCAGCTCTCTCTGGAAACACTCCTCAAAGACAAGTAAGGACCTCTCTGTCTGTCTCAGGGACTGTATCTCTGATAGCTGCTTTGATGAGTAAGGAACCATCTGTCTGAGAGTGGCTGGCATTCATGGAGGGGGAAAGACAACTTAGAGCTACAAACTAGAATAAAACTAATGGTTGTATCCTACAATGTATTACAGTGTCATCCAGAAGAGCCTTGCTAGTGAAACTGAATGAGCTGCCTCTTGAAATGCTTAGTCCTCTCTGAGCACTACCAATCTAAACAGAGGCAGCAATAGAGAGTGTTGTGTGTTATTCTCCTTGAATACATTTAAGAAGGGTGTGGGTTTGTGCAACTACAGTTATATAACTTGGTTCTGAAACGAGAAAAATGCAGTGTGAAATGCAATGAAAAAGGCAGTAAGGATGAAGATGGAAGTACAAGATCTGTATTTTCAGTTTAGTTCTTAATCCCTATCAAGTCCATCAGAGAAGTGAAAACAGAATATGAGCAATTGATATAGAAGTGTTTTTTCCAAATATGTTAATGTCTTTATTATGAAGTAGCACCTGCTACTGCATCGAAGGTTATTAGATTGTGTGTGCATGAAGCAATACCCTTAGAAGAATTTAGATGAACGACCCATAATAAATCATATATCACAAGTGCACTCAGTTAATATCAAGATTAATTATGCAGTGACTTGTAAGTCATTATATCACAGATATCAATGTTGAGGTTTAATTTTTCTCTAAAAACTGATGAATTCTGATATAGCTGTTTTAACTATTTATAAGCCCCCTTGAGATGCAGGCTTAAGCAAGGCAAGGAAAACATACCATTGTGTCATTGGTTTGCTTCTGTAATGGAGTGGTTAAACCTGCTTCATCAATCATGCAGAAATTTAATTGGAGTTTTTGTTTTCTGTCTCAACCTTGTAAACACCTTGCTGTGTTTTTTCTTCTGAAGTTTGTGGTAGCACTTTGTTTTTCTCATTTTTACACTCCGGATAATCTTCTCTTGTAATGGTTATATTGTGGCATTGTTTTTATCTGATTTATTAAAATTATTAAAAAGCAGGGAAACACAGGATACATTCTGCCATGTTGATAAAGTTTTATGGGCTCTTTAATATATAGTGCCAAATATAATTTATATTCTTGAGCCATTAGCGTGTTGTGTTAGTTTCAGGGGCCAGGTTTTGGTAGTGGGGTGGCTTCTGTTAGAAGCTGCTGGAAGCTTCCCCCATGCCCAGAAGAGCCAATGCCAGGCAGCTCCAGGATGGACCCACTGCTGGACAAGCATCTTCCTGTACTGCTGGGGGGAGGAGGTAGAGCTTGGGAGGGAGGGAGGGGAGAGGGAAGGTGGTTTTAAGATTTATTTTGCTTCTCATTTTCCTGCTCTGATTTTATTAGTAATAAATTCAATTGGTATCCCCAAGCCGAGCCTGTTTCGCCCATGATGGTGTTTGGTGAGTGACCTCTCTTGATCCATGTCTCAACCCATGGACCCTTTGTTACATTTTCTCTCCACTGTCCAGCTGTGGAGGGGAGTGATAGAGTGACTTCAGTGAGTGCCTGGCATCCAACCAGGGTCAACCCACCACGCATGTGAAACANTATTCTTGAGCCATTAGCGTGTTGTGTTAGTTTCAGGGGCCAGGTTTTGGTAGTGGGGTGGCTTCTGTTAGAAGCTGCTGGAAGCTTCCCCCATGCCCAGAAGAGCCAATGCCAGGCAGCTCCAGGATGGACCCACTGCTGGACAAGCATCTTCCTGTACTGCTGGGGGGAGGAGGTAGAGCTTGGGAGGGAGGGAGGGGAGAGGGAAGGTGGTTTTAAGATTTATTTTGCTTCTCATTTTCCTGCTCTGATTTTATTAGTAATAAATTCCATTGGTATCCCCAAGCTGAGCCTGTTTCGCCCATGATGGTGTTTGGTGAGTGACCTCTCTTGATCCATGTCTCAACCCATGGACCCTTTGTTACATTTTCTCTCCACTGTCCAGCTGTGGAGGGGAGTGATAGAGTGACTTCAGTGAGTGCCTGGCATCCAACCAGGGTCAACCCACCACGCATGTGAAACACCACAATATTTAATTTCCTTTCCCAATTAAGGGCCAGATCAACGTTGACACAGACACCCATGAGCTGGGCTCAGCTCCCCACACTGTGCACAGAGAGGGCTGGGTGCTGCAGGGAGGTGGTGTGGGAGTCTGTGCATAGGGCAGGCATCTCCCTGCCAGGGAAAGGATATCCCAGTTTAGACACCTGTGTTGGATCTTGGGTCTTTCTCTGTAGAGCAAGTGTTTATGTTGGGAAATCATACACAAAATGTCTGGGAAGTGCTGAAACACTCCTGTCTGCATCCCACTGAAGTAGATGGGACTTAAGCAGAGCTCTAAATGGTTGCCCTACTGCAGAAAGATATCATATTAAATGCTTTTAATGAATTCATCTACAGCTGAGCCTGTGGGCATGTGGGGCCATAAGAAACCACTTCCCTTTCCTGGCAATATTTTCCCTGTAGATGTAGGAGAGCATCCTATGAGAAAGGAGACAGAAAAAACATTCTGCAGTATCAATCATGCACTTACTGACACCAGCGTTTCTTTATTTGTACCAAAAAGATTTACTAAAATAACAAACACGGTTAGTGATTTTAGGAGCAGCTCATAATATACAGTGTTAAATTTGTGTTTGGATGAAGAAATCAACAATACTCTGAGGCACACTGTACAGTTACTTAATGAAACATTGACTGAAAAGCAAAGCCTAATTATGACAGAGTCACATTTTAATTTTTCTGGAAGTTACCTGTTTTCTATTCTTTTGCTGAATTGTCCACATTTCCCTTAAAATACAGAGAGAGAGAGAGAGAGAGAGAGAGAGAGAGAGAGAGAGAGAGAGAGAGAATTGCCTGTATGCACACATGGCTGGCATTTGCAGTTTGGAACTGCACACATCATCCCCATACACCACACACCATCCCTCTGAGCTCAGAGCTTAACTGGTGCACAAAGGGTGATGAGTGCCATCTGGACTAAGGTAAATGTCATCCCTAATGGACATGGGAAGCATTTTTCCAGAGGCTGATTCCAAGTTCACTTCCCATTAGCAGGCAGGCCAAGCATCCCCACCTCTTGCTGATCCTGTGTCCGCCCATGGCAGTGTTCTCTGCCAAATCAGGCTCTGTGAAGGATGCTCAGGCAGTTTGCTGTGACTGCTACAATCATCCCAGCAGCAGCAGAGGGGAATAGGGTTCTTCTTCCCTCTGCAACAAACGTTTTAATAATTGATAGTGAGAGCAATAAGCTGGAACTCTGTGTGGTATCCATTCATGCAGGATAACAGGAGTTAATAAAATGCACTGGGATTTCATCTGCCTGTGCAGAGCAGCAGATATCAGACCGCACACCCAGTGGTGTTCTCCAAGCCAAGTTCAAATGCTCCTGTCCTGACAAGGTGATGGAAACAGCTGATTAGATGTTACCTCCTGCTCCTGTTGCTCAGAATTCTGCCCTTACATCCCCCCTTGCTGGTCACACCGCAGATGTGCTGCCCGTGGGCACGGATACAAGACCAGCTGTGGCTTGGGGATGTGTTTTGTTACCTGGCACAGCTTCAGGGAGGGCATTGCTGGCAAGGGAGAGCTGAGCAGGCAGCGGGTGAGCTCTGGCCTGTCCTGCTGGGCAGAAATACAGGGAGCTGCACCCTTCTCTGTGCCCTGCCCAGCAAACCTCTTGTGTGTTTGGCTCGACTTCAAGGCTGCTCCCCTACCTCAAAGCTATCATGGAAGATTGTTTTTTTTTTCCTGTATGTGAGCAAAGGAAGACGATTTTTAAATGCCACTCAAGTGGAGAGGTGCTTAGGCACTGGGCATCAATCTTCACAGATGTTTGGGAGCCTCGCCTGCAGAGAAACTGAGGGCAATCAAGAACCTAAATGACTTTTAACAACCTAACCCTGCTTTCGATGCAATTGCCCAAATATCTTGCATAGACGACCTTGTAAACCCTCCATGTTTCCCCAAATCTCTGTTCTGAGAGTGAGGATGTTCCATCTCCTCATGCTATGGAAAGGAAAACTATTGGCAAAACAGTGTCAGGAAAAGCTACAAACCAGGAAGCAGGAAGATGCAGGTTTGGGGATCAGCATCACTACAGAGGGAGGTTAACGAGTCGTCTATGACTGGATCAAAATTAGGTCCATACCATGGGCTCCCACCCTGCATGGTTCATGGTTCTACCATGGAGTGACCACCTGATGGGGAGAGGGATTAGCTCAAAATCAGAAAAATTAACTAGTGCAAGCATGAAGTAGTCCATAAAAATTAAACTTTTTCCAACCATTTCTCTTGTTCGGTCTTTCCACATATTTTTTTCTACAGAAGGTGCATTTTCTGGTTCAGGAATTTTGATTCTTAATGCAAGGCTTAATGTAAGTGAAAAATTAGTTGTGTTGTAATTAAGAGATATGTAAGCATGGATGCTACAGAATATAGGAGGCTCTCAGGAAGTCCATGCTGAGCATGACCCCAACCACAGAAGTTTCATAGACTCACCTTTTGAGATTTTCTGAGTTCAGAATTCTTGTTGTTAAAGGATCAGGATTATATGAAGATGCCTTTCATTCCCATGGGAGATAATGACTTCCTGTCTGGATGGCAAATGTTCTCATTTCCTTTGAAAAGTTACAGGACAAATGTTGAGTACCTTCTGTAATTTCACAAAGAAATTTGATAGAAGCCTGCAGCTATTTTTTTTCTGTCTGTGCTGGGCATTTCTTGTTGTTTTAGAAGCTGATGGCAAGGTACAGGCTGTAGCACAGGGGCTTGTTAGGGCCTTGGAAGATTGATTATTTTGCACTCCACGTCTTCAGCCTGTGAAGGGGATGTGCTGTGCAGTGGTGGAACTCGCACTCGGAGCACCTCCTCACGTGGCACTTGCAGCTGGACTTGGCATTGCTGGAATTGTGTCACCAGACCCCAGGGAAAAAAAAAGTAGAACTGGGCTTATTCCCTGTAAAGGAATTTTTTTTAATGTATTTTTTACAGAAGCATGACAGAAGCAAACAGATTCCAACTCTTTGTCCTATTACCCAGGAGAGGTTATTCTCTCTCACAGGAGGGAAAAAAAAAATACCAAAATCACGAGCAAATGGTGATGAAGCCATTAAACAAAATGGAAATTAAGGGGAAAGTGGGAATGAGATGCTGTTGATGTGAATTTTAAGAGTCCTTCACAAAGGGTTATGTAAGAGAATGAACTAGATTCTGATTATGTTTTTGAATTCATTCCAATAAAATGAGAAAAAAAGAACAATCCTAGATCTGTAGTGCCCCATTAGTTTGCTGTGAGTTTTCCTGTACATAAGACTTTTTCATTTTACATTATAAGGCAATATTTTAAAAGGCAAAATACTGTACACAAAAAAGCAATGCTTCTTCTTTGCTATTCCAATAACCTAGCTGGCCACTAAGGCACAATCTTAACATATTTCTTATTAAAAAAGAGAGGTCATAAAACATTAATTTTTTTTTTCTCCTCCATCCTACTACTAAAAGGTAAATGAAAGCTTTGCAGTCCCTGTCACAAGTCATAGCTCTAAATTATCTCCCTGGGGTCCCAGGGCTGTGTGGCTGCACTGACTGCCCCAGCCCCTCTCCTAGCTCCCAGGCAGCTCCATGTTTCAAACACAGCTCAGCTCAAGGTGCCCCTGTGGGCTTTGGGAGGCACAGGGCAGATACATCACACCAACAGCCACCACGCTGTCGGGAGCACAAACGGGGTTGGGGTGAGCTTTCAGATTTAGAATATGGTTTGGGTTGGGAGGGACCTTAAAGATCATCTTGTTCCAAACCCCTTTCCATGGGCAGGGACACCTTCCACTAGGCCAAGTTACTCAGATCCCCATCCAGCCTGGTCTCGAACACCTCCAGGGACTTGGAGCACACAGCCTCTGAGGGCCTTTTTATTCCCTGTGAACCCAAAGAAGACCATGGCAAGAAAAAAAAAAGGAAAATGGGGAAGAAAAAATAAAAAGAAGCCACTGGCTTTTACTTCAGTTCCTCTGATTCTTTTGAACTTCTGATCAGACATATTTTAATTAATTATTCAGTAGTCATAGTCCCTGACCATATGGGGAAGGGATTAGGTGAGGTGATGAAACTGCTGCTGTTCTCCACTGCTGCCTGGTCCTGCCTGAAGCGGGGAGGAGGCTCAGCTATTGACTTGTGAGCTGTTCCTTCGGAGGAGCCAAAGCCCAGCTCCACTCAGCATATGGAAGGACAGTTTATTTCACATTTCAAAGGAGACAAAAAATAATGAGTGAAAAACAAATGACTTCTTGTACAAAGCTAAGTGAGTGTAAAGGGTGAGTCTCTTTTTTCCCATGACAAGACATAGAGAGAAAAAGTTGCGTCTCTGTGTACATATATATATATATATGCTATATTATATTGCTATAGCAATATAAATCAGTGAATGAATCTGGGCAAGCCTAGTTTTTGGTTGGATTTCTTTGATCCTCACTCCCTCACACACCTTGTCTAATTTAATTAACAAAAATGACTGCAATTTTTTTAGTACCATGGCTTGCTTCCTTGTCTATGTTCAATTTTTAGGTGAAATGGTAGCTTTAACCTTGTGTTTTATCTTGGCCACCAAGAGTACCACGTGAAAATCCTTTGACAGATCAAACCAGCTGTAAGAGTAGGGAATAAATGGTCCATAGCAACCTCATCAGGCATAAAAGACTACAGTTATATATAGTCATATAGTCTTGGCATTATTTACCAACAGATGAAGAACTTCTGGAAGTAGAGGTAGAAAATCCCATGGTTCTGTGAAGACACAGGCAGCAAAATGTGGAGTCTGATCCTCCACGTGGGGGACACTCCAGGGGTGAAAAATGCCATGAGCAAAATAACCGTGGCCTCTGTTCCTCAAGGCATCATTTGGCAATGAATGAAGATCAAATAACTGATAGTCTTTACATTGACCATTATCTGCTCTCTGCAGGGGGAGGTTCAGTGGTGGAAAGCTGTTGAATACACAGGGGGAACGACGCAGGTATTTATGCTGATGCAGTGGAAGGAAAATAATGCAGCTGATTTATCCTGAGTAGCCCATATGATCTGTCTGTTCCTTCACTGTGTCTTTTGGCAACCAGCACACCAGTGGCCAGCAGAAGAGCACAGATCAGCTCTGTCATGTTCTCTCTTCATTCCATTGACTCAGAACATGCCATAAAATCTTGCACTCCTGAGTGCCACCTATCAGTTCCTGAGTTTGGTGACAGCAAATGTCACTTGAGAAAAGCACGAGGGCTGGTGATGGGTGATGATTTCAGGAAACACGGTGTGGAGCTGTGTCACTGCAAAGACTTGTTCTGATTGCGGCTTTGAGCGTGAATGTCGCTGTACTGCTTGGTGTCCTCTCCAGGTAGAGAAGACACCCTGTGTATTGTGAAGGGGAGAGGAGTCCACAGTTTGCAAATCAGGCGATGGGGAGTGGAGAGCCTGTGGCAGTGCCATGAAGTTACATGAACTGTTTTGGATCTCTTGAAGATGTAGGATTTCAGCTGACGTTTGCTCTTCTGCCAGTTAAAATTAGGGGAAACCTGAAAACTGTTTCAGATCTTCTAGACAGGTGCCACGAGTCCAGTGAAGCTTCATGCCTTCAGCTGCAGCAAGGCCGATGTCACGTCTTGCTGAATGGGAAGTCTGGAGTTCAGAAGCCAAACCCTGCTTTTTCTGAGATTACAGAAGTGTGTGCAAGAGGAGGTGGAGGGGTCACAGTCTGGTGAACGTGAGGAGAGCTGACAAATGGGTTTCCTGACCAAAATGATTTTATATTGCATTACAGAAAATGTTGTCCTGGTTTTAATTATGATTCAACATTATCTTTCACTGATAATAGCCTTTTTGTAATCAAAGGACGTAAAAATGAAATGTATGTTGCTGATTTCTTTGTGTGCACCAATGAGCAACACAATCATAATGTAGTTTTAGATTAAATTATTTTGTTCCTTTTGTTAATTTGAGTTTGATGGCTTTCCCTGGTGCCAGAGCATAATTTACAGCAGAGAAAATTCCCTTAAATTGATTTTTAAAAATGCACTCACATACACTACATTAACCTTTTCATTCCCTTATGGTGTGTGTCAAAGAAAAATGATCCCTGTAACTCTGCTTATTGAAGAGATACATCTGTGAAGTATATTAATTGGTAGAGTTCCCATTCTGCTCTGAATAGATTTTTCACATGGCAAATGAATTCCTGGCTGTGCTAATGCTCATCTGTCTTTAAAAATACGTGTTCCAGCCCCTGTCACTGCTCCATGTCTGATCACTTCTGAACTCTTTTATTAGTTGTGGAGGAGTTTTGTCTTTTAACCTAGATCAGGTGAAGAGAGGCACCAAGGCAAAGGTCCTCAGGAGTGTTCTTCTGCCTGAATCCTGTTAAAGCCACAGGGAATTAATGGCCTGAGCAGCTCTGAGGACACTGGCACGTACACGGTGCAGTGTGCTGTTTGCAGCACCACACCAGAGGGCTCAGACTGGGTGCTTGGTAGGGAGAGCTGTACTGGAAGGCTCATTGCAGCATCACAAGTTTAGGATGTCTTTAAGTCTTGAGAAATGAGTGAGAGGGAAAGAGTGATGAAGACAGAGGTGTGTTATGAACCTTTTTAAGGTGTGTTATGAACACAAATAGATCCAAAGCTGTGCTGAGCTCTGTGGGGAAATGTGGCCGTGGCCCTGCCTGCTGGGTCTGATAAAGCCCTTAATTTCAGAAGCCAAACCCTGCTTCTTGTGAGAGTAACAGGCTGGTGAGGTGTGGAGAAGAAACTTCTTTCTTAGACACCTTTTTCCTTATCATCTCTGGAGCATTATTCCATGGGATGCAGTGAACTTGCCACACACAAGTCATTGCGTCTGCTTGAGTGATTTTTCTCTTTTCAAATCCTACAGCGTATTTATTTCAATATTATGTCCCTACATTTATGGATAAATCACCTGCATGACTCAGGAGAAGAGGTGTTTTTGTCAATGCTCCTGAAATGTTAACATGAATTGTTCAGGGAGATTAGAAATGACCATGAAAGCAGTGGTTTTACTGCTGATGGCCCTGGTGGCAGTGATCCTTGTAAAATTATAGAAGATCATCACGAGACAAAAAAATTGCAATTTGTGTCTCAATCAGTTTTGCTTCTTTTTTTTTTTAAATTTCTTTTTTGAGTGGGAATGTGGATATTTCCATTTCTTTCTGTAAGTCACTTACTGAATCTCAGAATTGTATTGAATTTAGGATAATTCTTTCAAATGAAAAATGAGCAAGAAAAATGTTCTTTCTCTACAAGGAGTCACGCCCCTGTGGTGTTGTGCCACAGTTAACACAACTCAGTATGGAAAATTTGGCATCTCACTTTCCCGAGGAAAAATGACTTAATGTTTGTTGGTTGTGTTTCCTGTCAACCAGAAAGTTTTGAAAATTAAAATGAACGACTTTGCAAAATGTTGTAATGTGCTGTGAGAAACCTGGCAAAAACAGAAATCAATTAAAACAGACCAAGCATAAGACTCATAAACCTTTGGAGACCTTGAAGTTGCTTTTCCTGACAGCAGCATCGGTGCTGAGCCAGCTGCTGGCATTTCACACCAAGAGCCCAAGCACCCTTCAAAGAGCTGTAATTCTTCAAACCACAGTTGTCCTAAGATGGTGCTGGACAAGGGCCTGGGGGAATGAAAACTTTTTTAGAAAAACAGCTTCATGGACATCAGATCAGGGAATCCATGAAGTGGTTTCTGGTTCAAGAATATCTGAGAAATGCCCAAGCAAATCCCATTGGGAGAAGTGAGAGATCTCCCAGCTACAGTGTCACAGCCTGTGGACTTTGCCTCCTGCCTCATCCAAGTGATGCCCATGGATGTCAGCACAGGTTGCTGTTGGCCAGAAAGAAATAGTCAGCATGACAAAATGTAAAAAAACCCCATCTCTTCTTTCACTATTGTGTCCCCTTCCCTTTACTTCTGTGTGAGAAAAACGTGGGCTCAAGTAAATGATTTTTCTTAAGTGTAAGAATTACACAAAAATGGGGGAGAGTTGGGCACTAATGCTAAGGTTTTGGATTTGGGATACTGATGAAGTTTAGGGCTGCCTTTCATGATGAAGTAACCTGGAGGGGTGGAGATGAGCAAGCACAGGTGACCACTGGTGTGGTTTGTCACGCTCCCAGGCGTGGTTCTGGCCCATTATAGCAGGACTGTCACAGGAATGCTGCAGAAAAGTTTGGTGCCCGGAGAGGGCCAGGGACTGTTTTGCTAAAGAAGTTGTGATAGGGTTGTGCTGCACTCCAGTATCAGAGGGTTTGGCTTTTGGGTGAGAGGAATGCTCAGTCAATCACCCTTGGGACAAGAGAACAGATTTATTTACTGTGTTTTATTTACTTGTGAAACCAGGAATGAAAGTTTCAGGAGATGGGGTGAAGGGGACAGAGATGAAGCAAAAACTCTTGGCTGTACAGACTGGGGAGAAGGCCACTTAGCTGGGAGAGAAGAGCCTCCCTACTGGATGCTACTCCCACAGCTGCTAATGTCTTTTCATCTAAAAGAATTGTATAAAATGCAGGCCTATACTTACACTTTCTTTTTCCACTGTTCAACTTAGTTAAAATTTGTATCAGAGAAGAATATTCTTTCCATAATTTTTTAAAAAATCTTGGCTACATACTGCAATATTAGACATCTACATAGCAAAAATGACTTGTTCCTAGAAACAACAGGAAATTAAGATGGTTCCCTTAAAGGTAAAATTATAATATAAGTGTCATTTTCATATAAATATTAGTACGATGATGAATAATGCAATTGCATTTTGTTTGAAACATCCATACATCAAACAATTTGTCTTTTTCAAAACTATAAATGGCTGGTGCTTGAATATAAGTTGTGCAAAATCCAGTTCCTCCCCCCATGCTGTACATATGGATTTCATATTCCTCTTCCCACTGTCTCTGCACCGCAGTGACCTCAAACCTTGGCTGTCTTCATAACTCTTCCTCACATTGCTCCCAAGCAAATAATTTAGGAATTAAACTTTTTTTACCTCATGTTTTCCTTCCTGTACCATTTAGAAACAAACTATTTGAAAACTAAATTTAAAAAAAAAAAGCCTAGGAATTAATAAAATATAATACTGAACATAATTTTTAGTGCTTTCTACCTAGGGGGGTTAAACACCTCACTATTTCCCATACCACAAATTCTTTCTTGGTGTTGAGAGTCATAAATTGAATGATATTTTCTTTTTTTTTAATTGAAATACAGTTTCACTAAAAATTGCAATTGGCTTTTTACAAATGTAAGCAGGATGGCATTTTGTTGGAATTAGGGGAGAAAACAAAGCTGAGAGGTTGTTTTGCCAAGCTCTCAAATCTTTCAGGAAAGCTTCTTGTCCTGTTTCTTGAGATCCTAATTCTTCAAGAAATAGAGTAGGGAGATGGCATCCTGGCGTGCCTTGGCAACACCACTCTTTGCAGATGCTGTCTGCACGGGTATGAGCTGTTTCAGGGCTCGTGTGTGTGTTGTGGCTCAGTTTGGAAGGAGCCAGGCTGTCAGAGCATTGTAGTGGAAAAACTGGAGCTCAGCAAGTGCTGTGGCACAGAGGGGTCCTGGGATCAGTGATATGATCTGTGGCATTTGGGCTTACCAAGCATTTTCATGGGTTTGGTGAACACGCAGACTCCTCTGGAATAAAAAATCCTAAGCATCACACAAGGTTTTACTGGTGCCATGGCAGATATTTCACTCTAGGAGATGATTTGCTTCTGTTTTAGCGGATGAATGTGTGTGCTTATATCAAACACTGAAATAAAATCAAAGAAATGCTGTTGATTTTATGGGCTCTGACAGTACTGGGAATGGATCTTTAATTATGACTTGAATTACAGTAGCAGCTAAGGGCCCCCGAGAGGATTCACAGTCCCACTGTGCCAGGTGCTATAAAAACATCTGGGTTATGGCACCGGAATGAACCAAACTAATGGGGGGAAAGAGAAGGAGATTAATAAAATGACATTAAATCAAGGCCAACACAGTTCTTGGCTAAAAGTATCTGCAGTCACATATGTGCTGTGCCATACACAGGTGCAGCGTTGCCATCTCCTTTCTCCTGGCCATGGTCAGAGGTTGGCCGTGCCTCTGGCTGGAACCACTCATAGTGCAACAGCTCCAGATGGTGTTTGCAGCTTGAGTTTTGTCACCTTGAGAGCAGGCTTCTGGCAGAATTCCAGAGTCCACGTTCCAAGGTTCTAATTTATTTTGGAAGTTTCGTGGAGTCACTCTGACCCTAAGCACTAGGAATAAATTGGGAATGTTTCAAATGGCAGTGGTGCTTATTTACAGAGGCTGTAAGGGCGTAGGAGGGTGTTGCAGTGTGGTTACTCTACTTGGGCACAAAAGTCATGTGAAATGCCAGTTCAAAACACAGAGATGCTAAATTAATCTTTTAGTGCTGCAAGGTCTGGAGGTGATCCAAAACCATTTCATCATAATGCCTATAAAAATGATGGGAAGTTATTTAATATCCATTTCTGCAATCCAGAACAGCTAGGAATTCCAGATATTACTGTATTTAAATCGTTTTATGGATTTATTTTTCTTTTAACCCAGAGGCAGCACTGGGTTTCACTTGTAGCTGACACAGACTGGCTTGGCTCCAGTGGAGCCAATGATCTGTGTCAGTCAATGCTAGCTGAGGATCTGGTGCCTTCTGCTCTAAAACTGTGGAAGACTTGTCATCTTTTAAAGCAATGCTTAGGTGTGGGATGCAGATGGCATTCATTTTCTCCTGTTGGCTTTGTAATAGAATCATGCAAGACTGAAAGCTCTACCAAAGCATAAAACATGCAAGGTTTAATTTTACGGGGAGCTGAGTGTTACAGGTGCAGCCTTTTCGTCGCTCACTCTCAGACACACCATTAATGCCCAGCCTCTGAGCATTTGCCTGTGTGCACTTCGCAGATAATGGCAGGAGGAGATGGAACCAAACAGAATGGCTTTGGGGCATTCATAAAAGAGCCTCCCAGAAACGCAGGGCAGGAGAATGTGCTGCATCGTGTGCAGGGTACAAGATTTGTCTCGCAGTGCTGGGGAGTGGGCAGCAAAGATGTTCACTGTTACTAAGTCATTGCTCCCTATTAGTAAAAGCATCAAGAGAAGATGAAGAAAAACATAACATAGTTGTCTTTCATCACCACAACAGGCAGATGGTTTTATCCCTCTTATTTCTGTTGGGGTTTCGCAGGAAAGCCCACGTACATGCCATGCCTCATTTGTAAAAACAGAGCAAGTTTTTATTCCTCTCACTCTGAAGTGTCACCTTTAGCATCTGAACAACAGAGTTTTCTGTAGCCTCGGGCTCAGGCTCTGTGTCTATCTGGAAAGTGATTGTTATTCAGCATCACACTCCAGCTGGATCACAGCTCAGGGTGGTCTGCAGCAGCAGAGGGAGGGAGGCGAGTAGGGAGGAGAAGGAAAGGAAAGAAAATAAATAAAATATCCCCAAGAAAAAGTAACTCAGCTTGACTTCAGAGGTGAGAATGATTATTGTTTATCTGTGTTATGGTACTTCCTAAATTCTGTAGTGGCTGAGGTTTCCTCTGTGCCAAGCAGGGTATCGAAAATGATTCCTGCCCATGAAGAACCTCCATCCTAGGCTTAAGGCAGGGGAGCAGTGGAGGATCCAGGCAGGAGGACTGAGATGAGACAGCAGTGCAGTATCAATCAGCAGAATAACCAGGAGTCTCAGTGAGCTCCTGCTGTAACCACTGCAATTCATCTAGTTTACTGCCATTATCAAAGCAATTAGTGTTTCTTTTCTTGCAACATCAGGTTAATAATCTAATAACTGTATGTGTTACCCACTCCTCAGCTCATGTGTTGCACTATTCAGCAGGTATAATCTGCTGCAATTTTGTGTTATAAAGAACTAATTAGCAGCAAGATTATTTTTCCACTGAACTTCACAGGAGTTTTTGTCTTGGACAACAGTGTTCCCATAATTTTTTATTTTGTGTCATGTTCTGGACTTGATGAGCTGAGTTGTCAGAGACATCCCACTCACCCACATTTCATCAGGCAGAATTCCTAATTCAGAATTAGGTAGCATGAGTGAAAGGTGTAATACACATTTTCCAATTAACAGTGTTAACAAGCTTGTTAGAAGAATTTTTATTTGCTGTATTTATAAGTGTTATATCTAAGGTCAAAAATTGGAAATAAATCAAAAAGAAGCAAGAAACAGAGTGTCAGAGAGTAGCAAGTATGGAAACTATAAAATTACTGCTATAAATCCCCATCCTGCCACCTCTGAGGCCAGCAAAACATCTTGCACCTGCTTTTATTTCATACCATTAATTTCCTGGATTTTCTTTTGACTTTTGCATCAGATTTACACGATTGTAACTGAGTCCAGAGCTCAGTCTCCGTGGCCCAGTGTCACCTGCTTCTGCAAGGAACCTCTAAATACAGCACCTGTATCTTGGATGTATATATTTCATATAACACACCTGGGATTTATTGTTATTGCACAAAAGTGGCAGCTCTGTGTTGAAAAAGACTAAGAGGCCCACCATGACTATCTCACTACTGATACTTCAAAGATTTTGGTCCAGGATGTACAAGTTTTATTAAATAATACCTATACTTGACATGTGATGTCTGTATTGTCCTTCAGCCACACAAACATGGTTATCAAAAAAAGAAAAAAATAAGTTGTGCTTGATGAGCTGTTTTAAGAAGCTATTATATTATTGTAATATGACCACTGTGCTGGCAGGCTTTTTGCAGGTTTCAAATAAACATGCCAGAAATAATTTTGTTGACAGCATCTTGGATTGGAGTACATCCAGCCTTCATCCATAACATGTCAGCACAGTGATTCTTCCACAGGCAGGAAAATATGTCACCGTAGATCTGTATTTTAGAGTCTTAAAATACTGTAGATGTCTAGATTAATGGCTCCAAAATCAACTTCACAGGTGGGTAGTGATGTTTTTCAGTCACAAATGAAAATGTAAGAGATAGCATTTGTGGTTTTTAATATGCAGCATCAATGAAGTGTGCTTATGTAAAAACCTGTGGAAACATCTGGTTTACTTTCAGAATCCAAAATCAATTTAGTTTTCATGTAATAGGAAGAAGGAGGTGAAAAACAAACAGCAAAGGAAGAGAAGGAGAAAAACAGGCTGAAGGGCTTTAGCTTGCTTGCAGATGTTGTGAAGATGTGTTAGTGCTTCATGTGAGGCAGAGAGGAGGTGGTTCCTACTGATGAGTGACTTTAATGTTTTCTTTCATGTTCTTTTCATCAGAGCAGAAACCATATGTGCTTGGTGTATTTCCCTTTGTGTCATATGCTCAGATTTCAGTATGAAACCCAAGTTTGGTATCTTTAGGATTAACACAAAGGGCATCTGCTTGCTGGTGGGTTTAGGTCCCCACGTTTATCTCTGCAGTCTGGGTCTTTCAGGAACAGGCAAAGTCCAGCTTTGTGCTCTGTGCTGGAAATGCACCCTTTGAGCTGCCACTTCAAGAACATCATTTATGTGCTTGAATCAGTACCTGCCTAGGGCTGAATTAAACACCTTCCTGGCTTCAGTCCCAAGCACAGAGGCTTCCCTGAGCAGTTTACATGTGAAATTATAGCCTGCTGGTGGGAAATGCCAGTGAAGGGTGGGGGTTTGCTGCCAAGGGCAGGGGGTATCACAGCCTGGTGAGGCTGTAATTCCCTGGAGGTAAAAACTGGTCACAGTGACACAGCAACATCCCTCTGGAATTAACAGAAATACAGACAGAGATAACCTGGGGTGGCAGTGCTATCATGAATATGGTGTGGTGTCTCTGCAGTTTTGCTGTGAGTGATTCTATCAAAAGGGGATTCAAATGACTGAGAACAAAAGAGCAGCTTTCCAAACCTGTGCTGAATAAAGCTGTTTGTCTTTCTTTGAAAAGTCATTTATCTCTCCTTGCTTTTTACCGGGGGGAAATTCCTGATGGAATTATGAAAAAAAAGTGAAAATGTTCTTTTCTACTTCCTTGCAGTGTGTTAAACCCCAATATTTTGCTTATGAATAGTTTTCCTCCTCTTGATACACTAGAAATTCGCAGTCTTTTTCTTTTGTTGAGATTTTGCTCAAATATTGATTGAATGCCTGGAGAATTAATGGGATTGACTTGATAATGGATTCAGTGCAAGTACAGATGTCCTGGAAGCTCAAGTACATGTGTGTATTTCTATCACTCTGGGACTCGTGGATGGGGAAATCACAGTTAATGCAAGGTTTTATTAAGCTTTTGAACTACATCTGGGTTTGTAGATGTTATTCAAGTCCATGATCTAATTTTTTCTTCAATTTGAAAACTTCTGACCGTTTGTGGTGAGAGTGTTAGATTATTTTCAGGACTGTGACTGTTGCCATCAGTTCTGTAACACTGTCAGTGTTCTACCTCTGTCCCAAGACACTGTGAGGGCTTGGATGGGTTTCTCAGCAGCTTCTCCTCTGTTCCCTTTAGATCCTCCTGCACCCTGCTGTGAAAGAAAGAATATTTCTGCCAAGAATTTTCTTTCTGAGAAGCCCTGCATTCTTTTCCTGGCTTATTTATAAATTTCTTTCTCTAGGAAAGTCACAGACTCTCTTTTGTGCCTTTTTGCATCACCTGAAAAATGGAGACCATAACAGTTTCCTAAAATGGTGTTAGAAGACTAAATTGATTAACATTTGTATTCATAATTAGTGTAAAGAGTCTGTAGAAATGGAAGTATTTATTCTGTTTGCTTGTTGCCAAAATTGCATTTCTCAAAGCTCCTGACCTACTTTTCAAATTTTTCTCCACTAACGATAGTAAATTATAAATTTGTTCCTTCTAATTATTTTTCACTTCAAATAGAAAGCCAAGTGCAAATGAGGGGGAGACAAAGAGAGGAGGGTGTGCTCACCTCTACCCCTCTTTGCCAGAAGGAAGAGAAGCCTTGTGGGTTTTCCAGAACTAGAATAAATGATGGAGAGCATCAGGTGTTGAATGCCTCAAACTTGGCTTTCCATTGCAGATTTATAGCTTTTGTAGTGGCTAGATCCCCAAACATATGGAAAGAGAGTCTAGACATTATCTTTTTCTGTAAAATGAATTCTAGGGAAAGGTTGAAAAGTATTTCCCAGCATCTTCTGAAAACAAAACTGTGAGGTTTGCCTGACTTCCCTGTTTCAGTCTTGTTGCCATGTACAAGAATCAGAAGTGAAACAAACTCTGAATAACAGAAGAACTTAGTCTACTAGAAAGCTTTTTGTTTTCATTAAAAATTTAAGATTGAAAAAAAAGTAGTCTTTTAAAGAAGTACCAGCAGCTCTGTTTTAGACACACCATCCCTCATAATAAAGGAAATGAGGCAAAAATCCTAAAGAGATGAGTTTTACAAGGAGGAGGAGCATCCAGAGTTGTTCTGGCTGTGAGACCAGATCCCTTGAGTGAATTCAGCCTCCCAGAAAAGTGGTGTGCACTAATATTTCATCCAGTTCCTGTGGGTGCTTCAATGCATGCATGAAATCGCATATAATGCAAAATGCTAAGAGGAATCCAGCAAAACGCATGAAAGTGCAATAAATTTTTAAGATCTTGTGAATGCGAACACAGCACTTCATAACAACCTCAGTCCTGAGAGCAGGGGTGCTGTGTACATCGTAGGCAGAACATATGGTGCAACCACAGTGCAGTCAGAGCTAATCAGGGAGTGGTGATGGAGCTTTTATTCTAAAGTTTTAAGGATGTGATTAAATTTAATGCACATGCTAGACAAGAAGCCTGTGTTCAATTCCTCAGACCTACCAACCTAGGAGTGCACGCAGAATGCCCCGAGGAGATGTCATGTTTTCTGGGAAGGCAGGAGAGTTCACCAGGGGGATATCCTTATTGATTTTTATCTCTATACATGCCCCTGTGAATTATTTATCTTCCTGTATGCTTCTCTGATATCTTATTATGAAAAGTCTCTTGAAAGTTACTGTAAAGCTCCTCATTCCCAGACTTAATGAGGGTTGGTAGGAAATCGGCGTTGATGAGTGTGTTTGGATGAGTGCTGGGGTGGGGGCTGGTGCCTGTGTGCCAGGAGGTAATGGGGAGTGTGGGTTCCAGTGCTGAGCCACCTGTGGGTGCATTGCATTTATTCACTGTGTAATGACTTGGGATGAATCCAATTAATGCCCCCATGAATTACAACAGCGTGGATTGTGTTCGGCTCAAGGGCATCACCCACCGTGGTCGCAGGGTGTAGCTCTGCAGGCTTACCTTGCTGTCTGGATTCTGTGCTTGTTTCCTTGTCTTAGTGCCCTTTTCTAAATGTTCATCTTCTTTTGATGTTTCTAGGAGCTGGTGGGGAGTAATCCTCCTCAAAGAAACTGGAAAGGAATTGCAATTGCCTTACTTGTTATTCTCGTTATCTGCTCCCTGATTGTCACCTCTGTCATACTCCTGACACCAGGTATTTATAACCTTTAACTCACTTCCAGTCTGTTTTTCTTCTGTAATTTTACACTTCCAAGAGTAAAGGGATTGCAAACTAACTGCAAAATCGACATCAAAGGAATCCTCCTTCCTGACTTTCTCTATGTGATGCTAAGTTCAAGGCCACTCTTAGGTAGATTGTTTTAGAGTTTTACATTTCAGTTCAGACATCAGGGCTGCTGAGCTGAGGGCACAAGGGCAGAAGGCTGGAACTTGATTGCCTAAACATGGATGAGGAGTGTCATTTTAGATGTGCCAGGGCAGGAGAGGAACCCACTCAGGGCAGTCAGTGAGGGCACAGGAACTTCTGAAATTCATGTGCACATGGAGCAGTAGTTGCCAGTTGAGGGTCATATCCCAGACCATTGGAAATGGCATTAGATGCCTGTGCCTTGGCACCTAAATCCCATCCCATTCAGCTGGACTGATTTTTAGTTCAGACCACAGTGTTTACAAAGCAATTTCATATAATGATGTACCAGACAGTACTTATCCACAGCAAATAATTAGTAACTTCCCAATAAGGAATTCTTTAAGTTAATCCCCTTACCAAGTTTCAGCAAAGTTCTGTGCACGTAACCTCTGTAATTTACTTCTCTTACAGTAGCTGCTGATGTTGTAGGCTTGAATTTTAATGTGGTGTCATTATGATTATTGATTATTATGTATTTATACAGCCCTGTAAATTCCCATGCCTACTTAGGGAGTAGAAATAAAGCACATTTGCAGCACTGACAAGATTGTGAACTGAATAAGAAAATACAAACAAAATGAGAGACAAGACATAGGAAAGAGAATTCAGTGTCAGAAAGGGTGAGGAGCTACAAAACACAGGGGGATGCAAAGGTTCCCTGCTTAGGGATGTAGAGGAGAAGAACAGGGACTCCTTCCTGGATGAGTACATGTGAGTGGGAGAATCTAGGGAGCAGCAGGACAGAGAGAACAGAGCTGAGAAGCAGAGTGGAGGCAAGAGAGAAATGGAGCCTCAAGAAATGGAAGAAGACAGGGTAGTGACGTGGAAAAATGAGACAGAAGTTGTGGATTAAAAATTTCCAGCTCATTACATGTGAAATTATATGCAGTCCAGCAGGTCTGGGTCATCTTCCCTGACAAAATTCTTATCCCACAGTCCTGCTGTGTGATGAACGGGAGACAGTGACAAACCAAGAAACACAGGAGTACACTGAGTTAATTTGAAAAGAGTGAAACAATCAGCACATTATTTTTTTTATTTATTTATTGTCATGACATATTCAGTTTATTTCATGTTATCCTGAAGTTTTCAATGTCAATGTAAGTACCATGTGGTCATGCCAGATTAATTATGTAATTAAATTAATTAAGGTTAAACTTAATTAAGGATAATTTATTAAATTGATTTTGCTGCTGTTCAGTTTCAACATCTTTGGACAGTGCTGTTCATCTCTGAGATGTTTTGGGGCACGGTCTGTGGACTATACTCACATCAGGCACAACTTGTTAGACATGGGAATGTTGCTTTCAGTTTTACAGAAGCACAGATTTCCAAAGATGCACACTAAATCCTAGATTCCTAAGCCCATACCTGTGAGCTTCAATAAGTTGTCTTGAGGCAATTGCGCTGCATAGATGTGACCATGGGTGCCACTTTCATCAAAATCCAAAAAGATTGCATCCACTGAATTCCCTCAATCAGCTAGGTGGGTTACCCTGCCATGATATGAAATCAGATTTGATAAGCAGGACTCTGCTGTCATGCAGCTGTGCTGGCTGTGATCAATGACTGAATTCTCCTTCAGGTGTTTTTCAATACCTCCCAGAATAATCTTCCCCATAACTTTACCAGGCACTGAAATATCACTAACAGGCCTGTAGTTTCTAGAGTCCCCCTTGTTCTCCTTCTTGAAATACATTCAGTTATAAATAAATTTCATAAGTGTATTTTTTAATTTATATTTTATATGCACACACAAAAACATTCTCCCTTTGGGATGAGTGTGCACACACCAAATACACAGTTTTAGTATGTACCCAGCCACATCTCTAGCTAACACTGTTGAGAAGGTCTCCATGCTTAAAACTTAGGAATATGCAAAGTCATTTTCTGTGCTAAAATTTCCATTCATATTTTTTGAGATTTCTAATTACCTGATCTGCTGGTAAACTGGGCTTGGGTTGGTTTTTTTCCGCTGTTGACGTTTCAGAATTGTGTCCTACATGTACATACAAAAACTCTGAGCTCAGTACTGCTCCTGTTTTTGTTACAGATCCAGAGTGCTTCATGGTGAGACTATGCCAAGGGTAAATTAGAGAGCTTAGGTTGCTCCTGTGGCTTGGCAGCAGCTGAGTTCAGTTTTCTTCTAAGCCACTGGCCCTGGAACTTGTTATGAGGTTGGGCTGTGACAGAAGGGAACAGGAGGCTCATTTCACGGGCATTTCCTGCCAGTCAGTGCTAAGTGAGACACTGAGGCTGGTTTGACAAATGTAAAAGGTATCACATTGCTAATCCTGACTGGGATGTCCCAGCAAGGTAGGAGTGGGGAAGGCAGAGGAGCCTGTCCAAAAGGAGAAGCAGAGTCTGCATTTCCCTGCCATAAAATAGTTCTCTAGAAGAAGAAATGTTTATCCTTTGGTAGCCAAACAGAGAATTAAGTGATGGATACATGAACAAGAGGCAAGGAAGGGGCAGGAGCACAGTGAAGGAAGGAGGCAGAGCAGTTTTGTGGATGTTCACAGGGAGCTGCCAAGTAGGACAGTGACATCAGGAAAAAAACAAACAAAACAACCAAATTAAAACCCCTCTTCACTGCAAAGGCTCGAAGAGGGTGATGCAGTCTGGCATGGATTGAGCAAAGTACTTGAGGATACTTCAAATGTTTTTAATTCTTCCTTCTAATGATAATGTTAGAGTCCAACCTGATGCTGTCACACCAGCACAAATAACCTTTTGCATTTTTCCTCTGAATCCCTTACTTGTTCCTGTCTGTCTCAGTCCTCTTCCTGTCTGGGAAACCATTTTCCTCTCAGTATTTTGGTGATGGTTTGAAGGCCTGTTTTGCAGTGCAGTAGCAAGGCCTGAGATGCAGAGATGCTTTAAACCCAGTGCTGAACATCATTCAGTGTCTGATTCCAGAGAGTAATTTTGGACAGAATGGGGTAGAGTGCTGCATACAGGCATGTAGTCCATGATCAGACAAAGAAAAGTGGTTACCTAGACCCATAACTTGGACTAACACTGGGAAAACTTCTGTAATCTCCTGGGTAGTCTCCTGCAAAGTCAAGACTAACAGGTAAAGTGGGAAGTGGGGAAGATTTGCTTAGCAGGGCAGATAATGATTAGGGTATTTAATAAGTGGGGGAAAAAGGGATTTGTATATCTCTTCAAGACTCTTTTTCAAATCAGCCCAAACCTTTAAAGGTTTTAACTCTGGATTCAGCTGCAGAAGGGCTGAAATCCCTACTGGTTTGGGTTTCTCAGGGACAGGTCACTCACCCTGCTCCCTGACTAGCTCATGAACTGGGAGCAGTGGGTTTTGCATTCAGCAGACACTGTAATTACAGTAGCAGTGCTCTATTGCTGGCTAATGCTTGTGTCTTCTTTTATAAAATCCTACAAGCATCTCAACATTTCTATGATTTGTATAGCCTTTGATGTTCTAGTACAACATTCTCAAAAGAAGCAATAATTGGTGGAAGTTTATTTAATTATACTATAGGACTGCACACGCACACCGTTGCCTATGCTGAGCTTCTCCAATTTCATGTGTGTGTGAGTCCTGCCATTCCACCCACCTCTGAAAAATGTGAAACTATTTCTACAAATGATAACAGTGTTGGCCTGAACCTTTCCTGATTGGCAGCTCCTCACTTGTCACAGCACGTGGCACCTGTGCGGGTCCCATTCTGTTATTTGTGTATTTATATAAAGACGTGCAAACTTTCTGGAAGTCTGCCCATGCACACACTCATAGAGTAAAGCTGAAAAGAGGACCCAGTCCTACAGAAATGATGAGTGAAATAAAGCCTTCCCAAATTCCATTAGACATCTTGCTTAGGAAGAGGCTGCTTTCTCGTACATCTGTTCCTGATATTTAAAGCTTTCTGGAGATATACATCACATTTGCTCCTTTCAAATCTGACCTTTTAGCCGAAAAAAAGAAGAAAGTACACCCTAATCCATATTAAAATTTTTGCAAAATCCATAAGAAACATTTCTCAGAAGTGGTACTGAGCTAGTCATTGCATAGCATTAATTCACAGCATGCTGTCTGACAGCCAAAGGTAATGCCTAGAAAGCTTTGTAGCACTTGTGATAGTCAGAAAGAGCAAGGAACTGTCCTTTGACCAGCTGTGCAGGAGAACAATTTGTTCACGATAGTTACATATAAATGTGTATTTTACACCACTAGAAAAAGGTGGGATATTACAGAAGGGAGAAAGGCTGCCTGTTTGCCCTGTCTGGCCACTGTCTTTTGGGTACAGAGGGGTCATCTGAGGGAAAAGAGGGATTAGGGCTACCCAGGCATCAAGCAGGGATGCTGAGGTGGGAAAGGAGCTCCTGGTGTGCTGACCACGGAGAGATAGACCCACTGTCCCTCACATGCAATGCACAACAGGCCAGGAGGTGTGAGAAGAAAGCACCTGACACCAGCCTGTGGCTGAGCATCAGGGGTGATGGAAAGAAAGGTGGGCGTCCAAAGGTGGCTGTAGCCTTCTGACCCATCAAGCAGCCTCTGAGCATGGCTGGAATTGAGAAAAAGCTTGAAAGAGAGGGGGCAAAACAGGCAGTGAGGTCAACTCCTTGCTCCTTTTTGTTTGAGTTTTCTGGATTTGTGGAGGATCTTTGTTCGTTTTGTGTTCTGGAGAGCCGGGTGTTGTCAGCTCAGCCCAGGTTTGTTTGGGTGCACTGACTTCAAGGATGAAGTGCAAGCAGATGAACCCAAACACAGGGTTCCTGTCATGCCTCTAATATTGAATCAAAACCAACATGGACATGGTTTCTACTCGGCTGTCTGAGCACATAGCTGTGATGTTTGGATGCTGGGTTTGTGACTTGGCACTCAGATCTCAAGTCCCTGTGCCACCTGCACTGCTGCCATGCTGCCATCTGGATCTGCTGGGCTGGGGGACGTGAATGTAAGAAAAAAAAAAAAAAGGTGGCACATGCTTAATCCTGTCCTTCCATAAGCCCAAAGAGGCCTCGAGGTCCCTGCAGTTGGGCATGGACACAACTTGTCCACCAGCTGGCTTAGGCACCCTGAGGCACACTTAGAGTCTGCTGCTCAGGACAGGGTGGGCTGCCTGAGATCCCACAATTGCATTTCTTCCTCCGTAAATGTCTCCATTAGGGCCAGAGGAATAGAGCAGGTGTTCTGAATGAGCCCTCTGACTTACCTGTCTGTTAGAGGAGAGGTCAGCAATCTGGGGAGTTTTTAACTGAAATTCATTGATGGATTTATTATTTAGTTATTTGTTTTCTCCCCAGCTCTGTGGCTGAGGTAAATGTAGTCCATGGTCCAGCAGAGGACCTCCTGCAGCTCTTACAGCCCCATGGCAGGGGACAGGAAGGGAATCTCACCTTATCCCTTAGAGAGGCTCCTAAGTGTGCAAAGTCCAAGTGCTGCCTCTCCCTCTTCCTGCTGTCCCTCACCAGGAGCTGGAGTGCTGTGGAGGAACAGAGATGGTGCAGCTCCCAGGCTGCCTGTCCCCATCCTGCACAAAAAGAAGGAATAGGAAGAGCTTCCCACCCTGCTTCTCCCCAAATCTCCAGCACAGAGGTTTGCTTGTGCCTGTCCTTATGGCCTCACGCGGGGAAAAGGGTGTCTGTGCTCCTCCAGAGGGCATTTGGGAAGCAGCTCCTGGAACAGGCACAAGCCCAGGGCTGTGTGTGGCCTCTGAGTTCCTGTTCTGCCTCACCTGACCTCCCTGGGTATCCAGGTCTGAGGACTTGCACCATGGTGACAATTAATTACAGCAATTTCCTGGGGTCCTTGTCACCTATATTTTCCATTTTAATAAATAAAATTGTGCAGAATAACTTGGCATAACACTGTCACACAGAGGGATTTGGCTGAGGGCTTATATTAATGGGTTTTGGTACTTGGAAGCCACAGTGAACAGTGTGATTGAAGCCTCAGCCAGACTAGGGAAAAATACAAACATTGAAGAATATAATTTAATTTTGTAAAAATGAAAGTTTGTTCTGAAACACCTTTTAGGGGAACAAAACACTGTTCATAGATAATTTTCTGTGATCTCAAGTAGCTCAGGGGCTTCAATTTAGTACAGCAAAGAAGACTTCTTTCCCACAAATAAATGCCTTCAGAGTCTGATTCCACTTTCCTAATCGTAAGTGTTCAGTGTAAGTTTAGCACTAAACAATGTTAAAGATAGCTAAGGCTGCCAATAAACCTCAGGCATGAGGATACTGTCATAAGGAAAGATGCTGAAACACACATTCCTGCTGTGGAAATACTCAGAATGTGGCCTCCTCTTTTCTTTAAAAGAGCAAATGTATTTAAAGCTGACTGAAAGGTTTCCATGAAAATATTATTTCAGCAAAAAATTGAATGTTGACAACAAATTATTCATAGAGGGTGACTGCTTGTCATAACAAAAAAAAAAATTACAGTTGATGGGAGAAAAGGAAAGCGGGAACGTATTAATCAAATTGTTGGGTTTTCAAAGTTGTTAGTTTTTCTCTAAAATTTTCAGCTTTGATATTGCCATGTTTACAAATGAAACTATATCCTTTCACTAAAAATTAAAATTAGTATGGGCCAGCTATGCAAAACCCAAGGATTTAGGGTTATGTCTCATAGACTTTTCAAAAATATTTCTGCAACCAAGTGGCTGATTCCCACGGAAATTCTTTTGTGAATTTCTGAAGTAATCTGTATGAGCCCTTAAGGTTAAACACCTTTCCAACTATGGTTTTATGTGACAGTTTTTAAGGAAATAAAAATATAAGCTGTAAAAAATTGGCCATTTAAAATACTTTTTTAAATGTAACTCATGATTTCAGAAATGTTTTAGTGTTTAGCTGTTGAATATGACACCTACAGGTGTGCTTGCATGACTTACATTCTTTTTTGATCATGTTATGTCTGAAAAATGTGTGTTTTGGACCATTTATTGGTCTTTTTGTAGTTGTTAATAGGCATATATAGCAAGGAGGGTTCTGTTAGTAAACCATTAGGTGGTCCCTTTGTGACACCAACAATGGGAAGGGATTTGTATGTGACAGAAAGCTTAATGTGGACTGTTTCCAAATGAGATATGACATGCCACTATTCACAGTTGCTGTACTTCCAGAAACATTTCAAAGTTGAATTAATGGTGGTTTATTTTTGAATGTTTTACAGTTGAAGATAACAGCTTGTCTCAGAAGAAGAAGATAACAGTGGAAGATCTCTTCAGTGATGATTTCAAGATTCATGACCCAGAGGCTAAATGGATAACTGGTGAGTTTTGAGCATTTTGTAGTATCTTTGCTTTGCTTCATTGCTCCCTGGACATTGCTTTTTTTATGTCCTTCTTAATTCCTCCAGTTGTTTATGTTGCTCCTGAAATTACAGAATCGAGGGCTGATTGGGGTTGGAAGGGACCTCTGGAGATCATCTTGTCCAACTCCCTGCTCCACCTGCTAGAGCTGTTTGCCCAGAATCATGTCCTCAAATCCCTATTTTCAACCTTCAAATTCCTATTCCAGTTTTCCTCCTGTTAAACATGCAAACACCACTGTTCTAACTTTTTATCTCAGGCTGCCCAGTGGGCTCATAGATAGGCACGGAAAACTGCAGCCTTTTTCTCCAAGAGCATGCAGGACTTAGTAAGTGTTGCAACACATGGGTGGAAGATATGGTTGGAACACCATCAGTGATTATTTTACCATAAACAAAACTGGAGGTTTATATTCCCTCATCAAATCCATTTTTCCTGGCAGAGAGGTGAAGCAATGCTAAGCAACAGGCAAACAGTGGTCCAGCAGCAGCTGGGCTGGGGCTTGCACACAAGCCATGTGCTCTTTTTATCCTCTGCTGCCTTACATTTTCCAGTCAGGGGAAAACCAAATAATACTTGAATTAATGCATGTTGGATTTGCTGGAGTGGAGCTACTTTGGAGGATGTAGATTCCAGCTCTCATTGGAAATTGCTGCAGTCAGAATGAGCTTTGGTGAGAATAAAATGATTTGTGGTGTGTCGCTCGTGTGAGTTCCAGTCCAGCTCCTATTATCACGGAAGTTATTAGCTTTTCTTTTGAATTTAATGGGGAACTGGATCAAGTCCTTCCTCGTGTTTAGCTTTCCTTGTCTGCTGTGCCTATTGGGAACAGTTTTAATACCTGCAATGAAAAGAGAGAGTGTTAAAGGGTAGTGCTGAATTAACACATTCCCCAGCTGCAAGTTCTCCCACCCACTCAAGTAGAGGCAAAAGCTGTTGCAGACAATAAACACCTTCACAAACACACCTGCAAAGTGCAGGAGCTCTTTTCCAGGCTGTGTTCTCTGTGGGAATGGTGCTCCCCACAACCACTTTCTGGGAATGATGATAATGGAAATATTAGCTGCATTGCAGATCAGGATTTTTTGTCTAGCATCCTTTTCCTTTTAGCATGGATATCCCTGATGGCCCTGATGAAGAAAAAGGTGTTTTACTGAGACCTTGACTGCTATTTTCTTTATTTGCTAGAGTGCAGCAAATAGAGCGTAGTGGAGGCAATGATAATGAATTAACAAAACTTTTGCAGGAACAAAGAATGAAGTATTGCCATAGAGCTGGGTATAATATCCCCCCACTGAGTCACTTTATGTGGACATAAGGCTTGTTTTCCACAAAACTGCAGTCTGTTGTGAAAAAACAGCATTTCCCTTGTTTCAATTATTGTCAAATACTAAAGTCATATAAACTTTTATTAAGACTCTGATCATGTCCTCTCATGTACCCTTACTGACTCCAGTGCAGTCTTGCCAGGTCTGAAATTACTAAAATAATTCTGTAAGAGAATTTCAGTTTCTGTAAGAGACAAAACACAAAGACATATTGTGAAAACATACACAGAAATTTTAGAATTACTTCCTCTGTTGCTTTGATATGGACAAACACTGACACTGATTTTAATATATCTAAAGGAATTTTATGAAGCCAAAAAATACTCTGCAGATTTACCCAAGGGTGACTTTGCATTTAAAGGCAAGATGCTGATCTACAATGTCATTCATCAAGGACCCGAAGCCATTTTACAACATTAATTGCTTTTCTGTATTATAGTTGGATTTTTCACAGCTTTCTCTAGCTGGCTAAGTGGTGAAATTGTGATTAAGATGAAAGACCGGTAGCCAGATTCCTAAGCACATGTTGTTATTGGTCTCTTAGTTTGCAGTATGCAAATGAAAGTCTCCAAAAATGCCAAAGCCAAACTAATTAACTTAGTATAACAAGATTGCTGGAATGCCTTAGCAAAAAAAAAAAAAATTGCTTATTTTAAAATAGCTTATTTAAAATTGGATGTCAGCTTCCAAACCTAGCTGATGCTTTGTAGGGATCCACACAGTTGTTAAAATATGGGCAGCTGTTGTGTGTCCTTCTTCCCCTTCCTCCCTGTCAATCATACAGCAAAATATCACAGTCATTCAGAGCTCTGCAAAATTCACTCCTCTTGGCTCTTCAAAGCTCTATTTCCTTCCTTTCCCTCTACATTATTGCAAAAGTGAGGAGCTTGGTGGCCAAAGATGAAGCAGCTGAATGTTTTAGGACTATTTTAATCATCTGAGGGATCTGCTCCCGAAACAATTCATTCAGTAGAATATCTGTGTCCTTCCCAGTAAGCAAGGGGCTAATTCAAACACGCTGAATGAGGAAGGTCTTTCCTTTATCTTGAATGAGTCTTAGAGCAAGTGTTTCAATAAATAAAATATTTATATTCAGGGTCACATTTAAAAACATGCTGGAAGTTCCACAAAATTGATGGGATGAGCTCATGTTTTAGTATTTTTTTGATTCTCAGTGGGCATGTGGAAAAATAACATATTTCTAATCAATAGCTTTGTGTCATTCTATTGATTTTAAAGGAGCTAAGAAAAAAAGAAAAGAACCAGTCTCAAAGCTGACATAACTACACTTTCAGTGTAAAGATTACAAGCTTTGTTTCAGATGTCAATCACAACTTGTGGCTCATTTGTGGATATGTTTGCATTTTTTAAATTTGGAATTGCAATTAAATTTACTTGCACAAAGTGAGAGATATGGCAAAGTTATAAATCTGAACATTTTAAATTTTTTGTGGTGCCACTGTAATTTCAAATTTCAGTTTGCATTTTTATCCACTGGTTTCGGGAGAGGAAAGAGTAATTTGTTTAATTAGCGTCTTTTTTCTACTGCCCTGACCACTGTTGTCTTTGGCTCCATTAAGAGCGATCCAGAGAGGAGCGAGGCATTCATGGAGCCTGTAGTGACAGGCCAAGGGGGAACGGCTTCAAACTGACTGAGAGTAGGGTTAGATTGGATATTAGGAATAAATTCTTTACTGTGAGGGTGGGGAGGCACTGGCACAGGTTGCCCAGAGAAGCTGTGGATGCCCCATCCCTGGAAGTGTTCAAGCCCGGGTTGGACGATGCTCGGAGCAACCTGGGATAGTGGGAGGTGTCCCTGCCCATAGCACGGGGTTGGAACTGGATGATCTCTAAGGTCCCTTCCAACCCAGGCCATTCTGTGACTCTGTGACTAGAATGGACTTCTCCAGAGTTTATTTCTAGATCCACTTCCAGGGACTGCTGTTGGTTAGATTTTCCCTGTAGTGTGAGTAAATGCTGACTTTATTGTGAAGGTTTCGTTTTTCAGGACAGCGTAGCATATGTGTTATACTACAGTAGAGGTAAACCAGTGAAGTACAGGAAGTTTTGGGTTCTGCTGGTGGTTAATTGGCACCCCCTTGCCTGGCAGTCCAAGTGCAAATAAGCTGAGCTGTGTCTCCGTTCCAGCCCCATTCATCCCACACCTTCTCCTGCGCTCCTCTCCTCATCGCTCTGTGCCTCTCCCTGTGCGGAACTTCCCTTTCCTGTACAACTACAATTATACTGTCCATATACTTAACAAGCATATGAGCTCCAATCAGTGGCTCTTTTCATACTATGTATCTTAAATGTAGTATTTGAACATTTCCTTGTTTTCATATCCCCCTCCATAGCCCATCAGGAGTGTCCTGTGCCAGCCTCTTGTCAGCCTTCTCCCAGCTGACAGGTGGCCTACTCGTTAGTCTAGTTCCTAATTGTTTAGCAGTTCTGCTCATGAGCACCACATTACCTTGTAATTAAGCATTACAATTACTGGGTTTTTCGTGTAATTTCTCTCACACAGCATTTTAGCTCAGGTTTCTGAAAAGCTCGATGGGATGCTGTAATGATCTTGTAATGTTCGACAAAAAACAGGATAAAGAAATTTGTTGTCGTTTGGTGCTGAAGAGCAGCTTGGTCATCTGATTTCTTCTACAAACAATAATTCATAGTCATTATTTAGCTGATCTGAGAAGCCAGTTGAGTTATGCATTCTGGTTTTGTGGCCCTTTTGAGCTGCAGTGATTCCTTCCAGCTGTGAATCTGACCCACAGCATCTTGGGAGCACTCCTTCCTCATGGGAAGGGAGCATCACATAAAAGAAAGCAGTGGAGACTGAACTTTATATTCCACTTTGGACACTTATGCTAATGTTCTGTCTTTGTACTTAATGGCAAATATATTTTACCCACCTTGTAAGTACTTGGCTGCTGTTTTAGTTAGAAAAAAAATCAGAGCAGTTTCTAATATCCTGACAGAAGTTATTGAGATTGATTGGGTGCAACATGTCATTCCTTACTTCTTAGAGGGTGTTTTTCCAGTCTTGCTGTTGGCATCTTGAAAGACAGTGTATTTAGCAGTGGCTGTTGTCAGGATTTTGGGCTGTAGATAAGTGACTGGAGGTTTTAATTAGGAGAGCATCTTCCTTGTGCTAGACAGTGGTCAGACATGGGGAGACAGTCCTTGCAGAGGGGTTGTAGCCAAATGGGAAGAATAAAAGGTTGAAATGAAGAGCACAATATATTCAAGCAGTGAGGAGCACTGAGGTACAGGACACCAAAGGACACGTTTAGGGTCACAGGACCTTAAAAAAATGTGAAAATCAAGCCCTTCTCTCTAAAGTCCCTGCCCACTCACTTCACCTGCAATATTGGAAAAATAATATTTATTCTTATGTGAAGAGGAATAATGAGTAAATTAGCAAGAGGCTCCAAATGACATTTTCAGAAATGTCTCAGTTATTTGGAAACCTGCCACTCAGTGAGAGCCAGGACCATGGTGTGCCCAGCTCGCTGCTGAGAGTGGCAGCTGGGCTTTTATCTCAAAAGTCCCTTTGAAAAATACACTAATAACTAATATCTAAATATAATGGAGTAATTCTTTTATCTTTAATACTGAAGCACATATGTTCTGTTGCTTGTTTTGCTAATAACATCATAGAATTTCTGGGCTCTTTTAAATTCTAATATTGAATTTAATGACCTAGAACTAATAAGTTTTATTTACCATGCTGAAAAAAGCATCATGTAGTAACTGAGGTAATTTATTTCAGTTTACCTTTAGTAATAATGCTCAGATCAACAATACTTTGATAGCCCAAATGCCCTCAAGCCTCTTCTCTGCAGTGTAAATCCATTGCACTGTATTGATAAAAGCACTGATGCATTTCAAATGATGCAGATGAGTGTGGAGTAAATGAATTATTTATAGGTTGCTTTGCATAGATATTAAGAACTTTGTGAGTGCTAATATTTTTCATTATGAAAAAGATTTGTGCTAAGGTGGTGCTTTGACAGCTCAAAGGACTAAAATTGCCCTCCTGGAAGCTACAGCATGGTTGACTGGAGTGCAGGCGTCTCTGGGCTGCTTCTCCATGGGCCAAAAGATTCATAGGATCATTAAGGCTGGAAAAGACCTCTGAGATCATCCAGTCCAACCATTAACCCAGCACTGCCAAGTCCACCACTAAACCATGTCCCTAAGCTCCACGTTGACACGGGTTTTGAACACTTCCAAGGGTGGTGATTCCACCACTTCCCTGGGCAGCCAGTTCCAGTGCTTGACCAGTGAAGAAATTTTTCCTAATGTGCAGTCTAAATCTGGCACAACTCAAAGTCATTTCCTCTTGTCCTATCACTTGTTACTCGGGAGAGGAGGCCAGCTCCCACCTCACTACAGCCTCTTGTCAAGTAATTGCGGAGAGCAATTGTGAGCTTGCAAGTGACCATCCAAACTGCAAGGCAGCAGGAGCCTTTCTCTTAGCAAGGTTATCTGTCAGATGAAAGGAAAACTCATCTTTCTGTTTGTCATCTGAGGGGCAAAGTTGTCATCCTCGGGCACTGCAGGTTGCAGTCTTGTGCACGTTTGGGATCTGTGTTAGGAAGGAGCTGCTCCCCCATGCAGGCGCCCTTGAGCCCCAAAGCCACCCCAGTGGCTGTCTTATGTTAAAGGAATGTAAGGTAGAAGATTAGTGTAAATCTGGTGAAGGCATAAAGAAAACTGAGTTACTCTATCGGAATATTTGCCCATCTTGTTAATTAATAATATTAGTTCATTAATTTCAACGTGTTTTAAATATGTGTTAAAAAGGGCTAAATGAATGGGTTTACTGGTCTCAATGGTTCAAAGAAAACTTTCTCCCTTCCCAGTTCAAACCTCATATCCAAGCTCATGGCAGCTTCTTTCTGCAGTACTTTTTGAGTGTTTTGGCTTTTAAAATGTTCTTGAAGTATTTTCTGAGACACACAGCAAGGTACCTGGAGTATAGCACATTGGTTTGTAGTGCCAAAGGTTTCCAGTCCCCATTACAAAGAGCCCCACAGCCTGTAAAGATGACCATATGCTGAAGTAAAGACATCCTCATTAAAGGAAAATGCTGTGTGGGCCAGAAGAAAATACAGGGGAAGGACTAAGAAAGCTCTTCTGGTCTAGCACCTCATGGTTTTGCTGGGGATGGCCTTCAGAAACCCTCTGTTATGATTCATGAAGATATGGATGATTGCTAAGTGATGGTGCCAGTGGAAGTGTCCATGTACTTTAGATCTGGTTGATTACTACTCTTAATCTAAATGCCTTCATGAAGTGACATATCCTGTGTTGCCAGAGCAGAGTGGGTAAGAGTGGTTGCTCTGTCACAACTGCCACATTGAGGAAGAAGTGAGGAATATGTTAAACCATTTGAACCATAGTTTTGAGTTTAGATCCCATCCTGGATCATCTTCAGGGATTTTGGAGGATCTGTGATCTGAGAGCACTGAAGAGAATTTGTCCCACTCTTGCCTTTCAGCTGCTGGGCAACTGCCCGAGTTCAGCAGTGACAGTAACCCATTCACTAAAGACAGGAAATGTGGGAATTAATGGCTTTTTAAGATACTCTAATAGGCTGTGGAGGAGAGCATTCCTGCCATGTAGCTGTTTTGTTCATTACTGCTAGAGAGAATGAAATGAGAAATCAATTTGGCTCTTTCAGAAATTAATACAGTCTGCAGGAGCAAGCTGGGGAGCAGTGTGGTGCCGAGGCTTTGGCAGTGCCCCAGTGCCCTCTGCTCTGCAGTGCTGGAGTGCTGGTGGGACACATGTGCTGCTCTCGGACTGAGATGATAATTCTTTGGTGTTTGCAGCAACTTCTGAATTTAGAAGGAGAAATGTGCTGGATAAAGTCCTGTTTGGGAAAAATATCGCACCCTGGAAAAGCAGAAGTAACACTGTAATGGTCAAATAGGGGTTTCGTGTGTGGTGTTTTTGAGTAGTTTGATATCTTGAGGAGGTCAAGATTTCCATAAGAGCCTAATCTTATTTTTGGAAGCCTCCACAGGTAACCTAATTTCTCCAAAGCCTGCTGAACTCTCATCATTCCCCTGCTTGTCATGACTGCTGTTGAGCCTCTGAGTCAAATGTCCTCCTGAGGTATCAACACCTGGCTTTAGTTAGAGAACATCTAAAACCCCACAGGCATTAAGAAGTGGCCTCAGGCATTTAGTGCCATAGCTTTCTATTTGTTATATCTCTGCATCTTGCCAGGATGAGTGAAGAGTCTGGCCCAGGGACAGGGCTGGTGGCATGAAGGTCACCTGGGAGACCTGAGATGCAAGGAATGAGTGATGAGAACATGGGTGATGTGATGCTGCACAGTCACTCAGGGGAGAAGCCCAGGCAAGCAGGGAGGATCTTGGGGGTGTTCCAGGTGGAGCAGGAGCTGGAGTTGTGAAAAGAGTGAAAATGAGTCTGGAAGTCAGTACTGCTGAGAAGTGGCTTAATGGCCTATGATGAAGAGCTGGAGAATACATTCAGTTGCTATGGCAGTATCAAAGAGAACAATTAGTGAATGAGAGATGGCTGGAAGGGGCAGGAAAGTTACCTGGACTTCATTTCTTCTTGTCTTGGTTCTGCTAACACCTACTGCCCATAACTGCCTAATTCTCTTCACACCAATTTTTTTTTTTAAACAAAGGAGGAAAAATAGACTTCCCCCCAACAGGCAACATCCCACTCTCACATGTTGGACCAGCAGGCTGCTTTCCTAGACTTTTTATAGCCATTAACAAAAACAGATTCCCTATTTCCATTTCAAGCCCTACTCCACTAAAATTAGTGCTTTTCCCTCAAAGCAGCTCAGGAGCAAGGCAGTCCCTCCTGGTGTGACTGTGTCTGCCAGCGAGAAGCAGCTGTGGGGAATGATTTGAAGTTGTAAAAGGTGTGTGAAAACTTGAATAATTTGGGCTCCTTTGTTTGTTAAATTTGTTTGTAGATTTGAGGTAGAAATCCCTGGGAATTATGTAGAAGCTGCCCCCTTTGCTCCTCCCCATCAGCTGTGTGTTGTTCTAAGGTGCACTGCAGCATTTCTTGGCTCAGTGTTCCTGGTGGTGAATGCAAAGCTGATAAATTCAGTGCTGAGTCCTTTTACCTGCCAGCCAGGCAGATGTACTGCAATGACACTGGATTCACAGTGGGGAGCCTTTTGATTAAAAAATAAATAAATGAGTGAAGGAGAGCAGCAGGGACGGAAGTGGGAAGGAAACGCTGCCACGGGGAGCAGTAGCATCTGTGGGGAACTTTGAAGAACGTGGCTCACAGCAGAGGTGTTTCTGAACCACAGACACAGAACCACATGCACAGTCCTGCCTGTGTGCTGAACAGTTTAAACCCAGTCAGGAAAAGGATCAGGATTTTTTTCATCCTGTTCAAAGTGGCTTGAAATCAAAACCCTGCTGCTCTCAGAGCCGAATGAAAGGCACTAGTTTTTCAAGAGTTTAACTGGGAGAGGCATTAGGTGTTCTCTCAGTGGGTGTTAGTTAAAAATCCATGTGAATAGCTACAGGTAGAGTGTGACACCACGAGATGCTCTTCCCCAGCTGACACCTGTGAACCAGGTAAGGGTGAGCTCCCAGCTGCCCCCAGCCCTTGGGGAAGAGGGAACTGCTGTGAAAAAAAATTGTCTGAGATAGGCCTTAAAAAGGATGGTCGTAATTGCAGCCCTGCTGGTTGAATTTGTACTAAAATAAAGTTGCTGGGATTTTTTCCTTTGCTTCTTCAGAGGAATGTAACACAGGCAAGAGGAGGGAGAGAAACAAGAGCCATGCTCTACTCCTGAGTGATGGAGCAAGCTGGACACAGCAGAGGGTGATGGTCTCCCTTCCCCAGGAGCTTGGCAGTGTTTCACCATGAGGAGGGTTACTTTTGGAGAGAGTAAGAAATTGTATTTTGCTTGGATCCAGCACTGCTTAGAAAGTGTGGGTGGGATAGGAAGGAGACTCAGTTTTGAACCACAGGTAAAGAAGGTCGAGAAAGAGGGTTTGCATTAACTTGCTGAAGGTTTTCCTAACAGTCAGGCTGATTTAAGGATAGAAACATTTTAAGAAAGAGGCACTTAAGAGATAAGCACCCAGGAAAGCACAGATGGAAGAAATGAGGTGCATAATTGCAGGATACGCTGAGCAAAAAGCACATTCAGGGGAGGACTGTAAAGGGATGATGGAGAAAAGAGAACTCTTTGGGGTGTTTTCAGGCCTCTTGTTAAGCCATTGATCCTAATTACTACACACTGCTGATACCTTCAGTAGTGATTTCCAGAAATGTTTGTCTTTTGACACAGTCCATCTCTAGGAACCCTCCATTCTCTGGAAGGCAATTTGCTTACTTTTTTCTAATTTTTTTTTTTAATATTTTAACCAAGGCAATCTTCTGTTTTTCACACTGCCCTGCCCCACTTTGATTCCTTCTTAGAGACTTTTACTTGGTGCAAAGCACATTTTCCCAAGTCAGTAGCTTTCCCTGAGCTTGCTCCACTGCTCTTGGACACTTGTTGAACATGGAATGCTTACCAAGGATTAATTAAAGCAGTATGTACTCTACTTGTTCCTTTTAATTGATATTAAATAAATATATGCTGAGAGACCATAATTAAATAATTTGAAGACAGGAAATACTGTATTTCTGGTGATTAAACTTTATATCAGGTCTTTGTAACTGAAAATATAGCGGGCAAAGATTTACTTATCTAAGAAAGAAGTCCCCGGTGAGCTTGGATCTCCTGACTGGATTAAGCTGTTGAATGTATGAAAAGCACTTTTTATTTTTTTTTTTTACAAGAAATAGTACCAGACTTATATAATTCATTAAAAGAAATTTAGAACGAGATAATTATCATTGATCAAGGGAATGTAATTATACTTTAAAATCTCACATCAGTTGAAATTCAGTTAAGAACACAGGAGACCAAAGGTTTGCCCAGCCCAAAATCCCGTTTCCATGAGAGGCGAGGTGTGTGTGCACAAGGATGAGCAAGAGGGCAGTGAACCTCACGCACTTTTTAGCTCAGAGAATTCTCAGATTCTCTTGTATATCTTCTGTTTAGTTGCCCAAAATAGTTTTCTCTTCTAAGACACTTTCCAAGTGTCCTCTTGGACACTTCAAGAGCCTCTTGCATCCACTATTTCTTTCATCAATGAATTTCACTGATCTAAGACCTCTTGCATGGGGAAGGGTTCTTGGGAGCTTGTTTCTATTTGCTTTGCTCGGTCAGCCTTAGATCAGGACCTTGGATGAATGTTTTCCATCTCCAATATATAATTTTAGAGAGGATGGGAACTACACACAGGGTTTGCACAGAAGTACCTGGGTCAACTTCTCAAAAACGTTCCAGTTATTTGAGTTTCATGACACTTGAAGACAAGTGTATGCATGCAGTATAATTTGTTTGACCCTAAAGAAAAGCCAGATGATTTTGTTGTGTGTTAGAGGTAAAATCTATAGATTCCTGTAGCAAATCATGCCACACAAAGTAATCATGATACCATGAAATCAAGTGATCCAAGTTGCCTGCAGAACTTCATAGCTTCATGTGAAATCAGAACTGGGTCTGCTGGGTATGATACCAAGATTTCATTTTGCTGCTTAAAGTCCCAGCCTCGGGGGACAGGTAGCACACAAAAATACTCTACTTTGATTCAAAAAAGCAATGTAATAAATAAACACATTTTTAGTCCTCAAAGATGTTATCATAATTATTTCTAAATGGTCCTTCAAATGCTAAAATTAATTGGAAGGTAAATTGAGACAATCCAATGTTTAATTTCATTAGAAAAGATGTTTTTAAAATACCATGTTCTTTTGAAAGCTTATACCTGATTTCCAATGCTTAAGTTCCATAATAATTCACAAAATCTGGATAATCATCTTCAAAGCATTTTAATTTTTCAGGGAAGGCAGAATGGCAGGAGTAGAAAAAAAGTGAACACAGTCTAGTAAGGAGGCAGTGGGAAATGTCAATGCTCAAGCCAAGAAAAGTTAAAAATGTCTCAGCTCAGAAGCATTTTCTCCTTAAGGGGCAAAAGTTTGGATCTACTGGATAAATTATAATTATTTTGGCATGCACTGGACTTTATAAAAATTAATTCTACCGTGAATGGTGGTGAATCCAGCAGTTCAGAGAGACTTTGGTCTTATTGCAGTTGTGTTCCATGTGGTCATTTATGCAGAGTAAGCCACTCTAGGATCAGCTTGGAAGTGTTAGCTTTGCCATGCATTCACTGTAGGAACATCTGAGTACCGTGGTACCTTCAGGCAGACTGAGAAGAACCATCGAGACTTGGACAAAAATCTAAAATCCACCAATTCTGCCCGGGCAGTCTCCGGAAATTTTTTCCAATACTCTAATTTGTTACCACCCTAATAAACACTTACTCTCCGCTCAGCAGTCAATTTTCCCATTTCCTGGTGGGCAGGAACCCATCCCAGGCCTGCTCCTGCAGCTGGCTCTGGATGCTCACGCGCTGGCAGCAGCAGCAGGAGCGGAGCCAGCGGGGCCGGGCTGGCCCATCGCCCCACGGAGGGGTTAGTGCACATATGCTGGGCTGTGTACAGCAGCTTCTGCTGTCTGCTGCTGCTCCAGCTGATGGACTGACTCATTTTACAAGACAAATTTGCTTGGAATACTCATGCATAAGCCAAGATGCTTATTAATAATTTGGAGGTATCTTTTCCTTCCTTATTCTCGTTCCCAGGGGGAGCGGGCTGTGAACTGTGACATAAAAAATGTCTTAAAACACTTATTTGAAACATGCCCAAGAGTACATATGTACATATGCATATTTATTCCATGTGTTTCATATTTTATTTCTTCCAGGTGTCAGTTTCAGGGGCAGCATTTGTGAGAGTTTGCCTTTACCTTTTGCCTTGAAGCTGATACCAAACACAGCAGCATGCATAAGATACGGCCTTAAACCAAATTAACCTTTAACATAAAAACATGTTCTTTATTTATTTTTTATTTTTAATGCCTCACAAAGGAAGATATTTTTAAAAATATATACCAATAATTATAATATTCCTAAGGATTTTTCCTAATGGGCACAGAATGGCTAATTTAGCTAAACTATCAAGCCAGAAGAATATGAATAAGAAAACAGGAGAGGGATTATTAGAATTCCACAGTTTACATTTGCTTTCCTTCTTCTAGTGCAGGAAACTGAGAGCGTAATCAGTTTTCTGTTGCAATCAACTTTTTAGCAGAAACAATATTGAGCTATACTCGGGAGAGAACAGTACTGAAAACAGCATGTTTTGATCCAGTTTGAGGGACATTATCACCTTGATCACTGCACTGAGCTTGGGTTGCTCCATCCAAAAAAGATAGATTGTAATGGGCATAGGAATGATCCAGAGAAAGATTAAGACCATGACAGAAGCATGGAAATGCATGATAAAAAAAATTGCCCTGAGTTATAAAGAAATTATATAAGGATGGAAAAGAAAGAAAAATATAAAGAAGTCAAGCTCTTTCCATTGAATAAGGGTGTTCTTTGGATTTAATCTCATCTGCTGAAAGTTGTTAACCCATTGAGAAGGTATTATTGGACAGAGAGTTGATGAGAATTGGAAGGAGCAGTCATTCTTTTGGTTTCTCATTCTTTTCTGTTTCTCATCCATTGCACTTGAACCAGGTGTTCATATCAGCCCTTTTGCTTCTGCACCAGCATCAGCACAATTGCCTTCTTAGCAACAAACCCCTGCTGCTTCAAGACAACAGAACAAAGGCAGTAACAAGTGGATGATGTTGGTTCCATGGTAGAGAGAGGAAAAGGAACAAGAAGTGAAATAAGGAATTCAAGAATCTTTACTGGGTTTTGGTGCAGGACTCTGTGCAGGAGCCGACTCAGTCTCTGCAGACAAACCAAACCAATGTGCATTGCTAAGGAAAAGCTCCTCACTCATCATGGAATCATAGAATGGTTTGGGTTGGAGGGGAGCTGAAAGATCATCCATTTCCAACCCCCCTGCCCTGGACAGGGACATATTCACTAAACCAAGTTCCTCAGAGTTCCATGCAACCCAGCCTTGAACACTCCCAGGGATGGGGCATCCACGGCTTCTCTGGGCAGCCTATTCTATTGCCTCACCACCCTGCTTAGCTGACAGTAATTTTTTCATTCCCTCATCAGTTGGTTTAAAAATGATGGGATTGTACGTGTAATTGCACAATGCTTCTCCAGTAGTGGCTCCCTTGCAGCTGGGTGCAGGAGGACTGTTCTCCCCCAGGTGCTATTCCTTACCAGTCTCCTGCCCAGCATCACATCTAATTACTTATTAAGGGCTCTTTGCAAGTGTTGAAAGTGTTTTCCTTGGCTCTGTAACAGGGTGCCCTCTTGTGACTACTCCAAAGCAAATAATCATACACTGGTGACCAAAATGTGTTTTGGGGTCTTGGATGTCATTTCTTATCTGCCTTGATTTTCAAAAGCCTGAGGTCAGGGTGATGGCCATGTCTCTGACAGACTCCTCATACAGCTAGACTTCAGCACAATCATACCTCACCAGACACATCTGAAATGACAGGGTGCCATCAGAGGGATTGTGGAATATTGCACACAAAGATAATTAAAACTTCACCCGGAGCTGCACACACAGCATAGCTGCTTGTTAATATACAACATTCTCATTCAGTCTGCACTGAAATTTAAGTAATCTGCCCACTATAATAATAATAAAAACCAAGAAAATACATTTTATATGTTCTTTCTGCCTATCATGGCCACTAACAAGTGCAGCTTGGTTAGGGACAAAGAGAAGGAGGCAAGGGAATGCACAGAGAAATTAAGTAAGCGAGCTGTGGGGTCACATCTTAATGAAAATTTATTCATGCATTCCTTTTTTTCTCAGTGTCAAATGGATTATTACATTTAGGTGTAACACTTTGGATTATGCACTCCCCTGTGTGGAGCCAAACTAAATGAGGCAGATAAGACCCGGTGCATTTGGCAGAGAAGAGGCGGGTCACTGTCTGCACTGGACTGGGGGACAACCAGGGAGGGCTTGGAGCAAGTGTCCCTGCACGGAACAGGCAAGGTGGATGCAAACAAGGAGGAGTGGTATCTTGGGCTCTCATCTGAGCTAGCAACTACAGTGGAAAAAGCCCTGGATGTTTCATATTCCCAGTAAAATCTGTGCCATTGTGTATTTGGGGCTGTGCACCCACCCTAGTCACTTTATGGAGCTGGGATAAGCTGATTCCTGCTACCTGTTGGCTGCAGGTTTTTTTTCTCTTCAGTTGCATGATGAGACTGTGGAAAATATGTAGGGTGTGGATAAAAGCATCATGGACCGTTTTCTGGGAAAATAGTTGTCTGGGGTTAAATTGCTTTTGGCCTGTGTTGAATGTGAGATGTTTCCAGCAGGGAATCAAAGGGATGAGTGTAATCTGCTGTCTCCAGCTGCCCAGTAACCCAGGGGTCATCTGCACTTTTCCTTCTATAACATCTAGGATTTGAAAAGCACATGGCGTGAGCACAGCTGAACAGGAGAATAAGATGGCAGAGAATTTTTGAAGGGGATTTCTCAGCTCTGGAATACACCAAAGTCAACTCAGTGTGGTGCACTCCCCTCCTCCCCTCAGTCATTAGAAAAATTAATTGGGGGCAACAAGCAACAAGGTGTGAGGTTTTCACTGCTGTTGTTAGGGTTTTGCAGCAGTTTTGTAATCAGGATGGTTTTCCCTGGACGGAATAAAAATGGATTTAGACCAGAGAATTTCTCATTCATTTTTTGCCTAATTGTAGTGTCTCTCTTTTTCCCCCTCCATATGTTATAAAAGCAGATAGAAGTAGGGAAGGGAGTTATTTGAACTTGAAACAAGTTCTTGGTTTCTCACATGCGTTTCAGCTTTTCATGTCTGTGCCACTGAGTCGTGATCTGAGCCCACAAAGTTCCCAGATTGGGGCTCTTTGAGGACGAGTTCAGCCTCACAAATGAGGCAGCAGCAGAATTTTACCTGGTTTCAGATTTGGGACCAAAATTTCAAAGGTTTGCTCTGCCTGGATTTCAGGCTTGGTGCTAAAATTTCTGTTGTTGTTGTTGTTGTTGTTTTGGTTTGAATCTTGAAAGATTTGGGATTAGATAAAAAAGAGAAATGGACTGGCATTGCTGATTTTTATAGTTGTAAGTTTTCCCAGGACTCAGTCCTCTTCAAGCTTTTGACAAGTAAATTTACAAGCCTGCTAGAGGTGCACGTTGATGTGGGAATTTTCCTGAGCTATAATTGTGTTTTATTTTACTGGTACTACTCTAAAAGCACTATATTGGTGCACCAAGTGCAACTGCATTGCGATGATGAGCAATTAAAACCACTTCTTGCATAATAAAGCACATTCTATCACGTTGCACTTACTTAACATACCAATGCAATGTGTTAGACAGCATTTAGCTAAATTACAGTAAATCACCTATTTAAAGAAGTTTTTCTTTCAGCCTTGCATGTGGGGAAAAAAGTGCTGGGAACAGTAAAATGATAATGACCCATAATGGCAGAAAGCTAAAAATGGGATTCCAGTTGTCTCCTGGAATTAAAGGCTGTAGTAATGTTGTTAAAGGCAAGCTGTTCTCTGTCCCCTGTTGCTCCTTGTATCAGCATCACAAAGTCTAAGAAATTCGTATTCATTTCTGCCAGGCAAAGTAGCAAGGCAGAAGAAAAAGGAGTTACTGGTGGGGGTAGATGGATTGAAACAAGAGGCAGGGTGGTGGCAGGGGCCGTGAAAATTTACAAATGCCAAAGTCTACAGGGACCATCCCTAAGGAGCAGCTCACTGAGGGCATGATGAAGCTGTGGGTATGGGAATGGGGATTTGCTGCTATTCCCTATTCATGATCCTTGCCTCCCACTTTCTCAGCTATCCCAGCCTGGTGTAGGCACCGGGGGACAGGGGATAGGAAACCTTCCCTGCATTTTCTCTCTGGAAAGCAGCTCAGTATCAAAACAATCTTTGCTTCTGCCTTGGGGAGGGAATTTCAGAGTCAGTTGTTTGTTGGGTACATGCTGTAAATATCAAATAGATGAACTGCAGCATGTCTTGAAAGAACAACAGATCACAGCATTAAATGCATCATCACAACAGCTTTATTTCCACCTGAGTTTGTGATTGCATCTCTCTGGACACCTGAATAGGCTTCCATTGGGGACTGATTGTGCTTTTATTTTGCATTATGATCTATGTGGTGAAGTTTTGCAGCAGTTAGCGAGCGTGCACAGTCCTAGCATTTGTTCAACATCTGTTCTCAGTGTTTCTCTGAGGAGTAAATTCCACCTGCCCTAAGGAGTGCAGGTCTTTGGGGGCCCACTCTCCTACCTGACTCCAGTTAGGCAGATACTGTCCTGAGTGAGTCAATAATCCTGCAGGCCTTGTAAATAAGATACAATTTCCCCTTCCATGAAAGCAAAGTAAAATAACTGTTTCCATAAATCTGCCTGTGTTCATCTTTCTCCCTGCTCATATCATGCTGCACCTTAATTCCTCATTTGGTGCTTCTTGTTTGCTGGTTTGGGTTTTTTTTCTGACAGTTTCTATTTCCTCTGTGAATTTACCCCATTCTGTTGTTTTCCTCTCTGCTTCCATTATGTCCAAAAGCCTCATGCTGCCTCTCTCTCAAAACCAGTCCCTGAAGATAGCAGGATGTCTCTGAAGATAGATGCTTCTGCAGCATCTGGCAGGATTAAGGGTTTTTTAGGGTCTTGGCCCCTCACAGAGCAACCTGTTAACCACAGCTTGTGTTATTCCCTCCCCTGTGATACTCAGAAAGCACATTTTTTTCAGGAAATTCAGTCAGGTCATCTATTGGTAGTCTGGGTTTGCTTTCTCCAGCTGGACCCTTCTCTTTGGCCCTGATGTGTGTGAGCTGGGATGAGAGCTATGGCATGTTCAAGTCATGGGGCACAGCCACTTCCTTCCCTGCTCTGGTCTCCATCCACTGTTCTGGGGCTCACTTAGCCCTTCAGAACACTTGCTGGGATGCTAGACAAGGAGATATTTTTAAATTTTAACTCCACTGCCTGATCCTCGTGTATTTTTCCAAAGGAATACAACTATAGTACATAATGTCACAGATACAAACTCTGTCTGAAGAAACATCTGTCCCACAATTGCAATCTTCTTGCCAGTTATCTCATTAGATGGTGAGTGCTATCCAGGTGTGTCTGATCAGTACCTGCCTGGGAGGACTCCAAGAAGCCCTTGGCTGGTTCAGGAGTTGCTGTGACCTCAGTGAGGGTGGGCACAGCCTGGCTGAGGGCCGAGTGATGCAGTGCACAACAATGGGCAGTGCTGCAGGGCTCCTGCAAGACCCATCCTTTGGATGCAAGATAAAACATCAAAGGTCTGACTGCTTTGGGTCATTAAAAACCCCACAACAACCTTTCTTTTCCTCCCATGAGGAATAACAGAAGGGTGCCAGTGCTCTTGGTGGCCCTGTGACATTTGCTGTGCCAGTGCAGAGCTCCATCCCAGCATCCCTGCACGTGGCCTGATGCAAAGTGACCTCTGGCCCTTGGGAGGGATGAGGGCTCATCCCACAGGACCTGTTGCTGTCTGCTCTCTTGACACAGCACAATATGTTTGCCAGTCCTGCTAGTATCTGGCGGCTCATTTATCTGAAATGGCTTAGAACAACTTCAGGACTTAAACTTCCTTTATTCACCAATCTTCCTTCATCTTAGAGATTGAGAATGATAATTCCCCCACTGCTGACTTTCATCAGATTGAGACTCATTCAATTATCTTCAATGACTGTTGATCAGGATTCAAGAAGTTGCCTTTTCCTCTAAATCTGTGGCTCTAAAAGACTGGAGTGGCCTTAACAGTCCCAACTCTACCTTCTCTCTTTCACTATCTCTTGCTGCTGACTTGCTGCTTGTGAATTTCATAACCTCTTTTTGTCTACTTGTCATTCACCCATTATTAAACTGATAGAAAATTACAATTTCATTAAAATACTTTTTAGAGCTGGATTTAAATACTTTTTTTCCCCTCATATTTTATCACTCAGTTTTCCTTTCTACTTTCCATAATCTCTGACAAATAATGAAAGTTCCCCTCAAAAGCATGCAGGTCCTGCTAATATCTTATAAACCAGTCCCCTCTCTGGTAGTGTGGACTTCAGAGAAGCTGTACTGCACTAAATTTTTGTGCACTGAGCTATGTTCCTGTTGATGGATGTAACTCCTTCAAATTCTTTGCACTGCCAGCACTCAAACTTACTCCTTCCAAAAGTAAAGTTGTCCCAAACCTTCTTGCCCACTGTGGTGAGCTGTTTTGTCTGGTGCCCAGTCTGACTGCCTGTGCTGTTCCTGGCCAGGGCTCAGTGACTTCAAGGGACAGGAGCTCCCTCTCACTGGGTCTGTTTCCTCTGCCCATGTATTTTCTGACTGAATTCAAGACAGAGAAGCAGATGGGGTTTATGATTTCACCCATTCTGCTTAGCAGGTTTTTTAAGGTTTCTCCCCAGGCCTCCCTGTTCCTCTGCACTGACTCTGTACAGCCCCAAGGCTGCTCCATTATTTCTGGGAATTGTTGTTTTTTGCAATCAGTCACTTTGTTTTTAAGTGTGACTACATATCTGTGTCTGCACTCACAGACAGAAAATGGATTCTACCACCCAGACAATTTCCTGGAAGTTCAAAGAGGGGTGAGGAGTTGGCAAAGTGAACTTTGCTATTGAATCATAGAATCGTAGAGAGGTTTGGGTTGAAGGAACTTTAAAGACCACCCAGTTCCAACCCCACTGGACACCTTTCACTAGACCAGACTGCTCAGAGCTCCAACCATCCTGGCCTTGAACATCTCCAGGGACTGGGCACCCACGACTTCTTTGGTGAAGAAGAGATGGAAGAAATCCAAGAAAGATTGAAGAAATGGAATAAATGGCTGTGAGCCTGAAAATTATAATTTTTGCCATCATTTATACTGAACACCAGCCCCAAAGAAAGGCAGATATAAAAAATGAGATGCAGTGATGACCTTTATCAGCTGTGGTGACAACTATAAATCAGGCTGCAAATTCTCATCAGCTTGCTGGACAGAATTCATTATAGACAGAGGCTGCTGCATTGCTTTCTGGCTTTGATTGAGGTATGTCCCATTTAAATAAATGCTCTTGCACTGGAACAAATCACACATTTCAAAACAGAAGTCCAGAAATATTATTCATCTTTTGAGGACTAAGACCAGCTGAACCTCACAGTGGTTTTTTTTTGGAATATAATGCAGATAATTTGTTCTTCTCTTAAGCAGACCAATTTTCTGTTCATTAATTCAGACAGTGTGTTGATGGCTGGTATTGAATATAATGGTAAGATTTACAGCCCTAACAAACCAGTGCTGCTTCATTTATTTTTTTTTAATGCATTCCAGAAGTATATGCAGCAGATTAACACCTGATTTTAAACTTCTTATGGTTTAAGAAATAATGGGAAAGTCTGTCATCTCCTACTTCCAACCATGGAGCAACCGTGGAGTAATCTTCTTGAAGTTGCACAGTTTATTAAAATGTTATGGGGTTTTTTGGAGCATAAGGAGCAATAAAATTTGGTAGCAATGTCATTATGGGCAGTAATGTAACTTCCATCAGTTCCTGCAATGTTCAAGAAACAGCTTCACAGACTTATTAGATTAATAAGCTACTTTACCTGTGTACTGAACTTTGAGCTGAATTTCATTGCTGTATTTTTCTGTAATTAGGAAATATCCTGAGAGCCTTACAATTATCCAAATGTTTTTCTGGCCATATTTAAAATGTGATTTTTCTGCCTAGAACTTAGTGTGTAATTGGAAAACATTTTGTGTTGTTGACAGAGGGTGATTATTAAAGCAGTAATCTTTTTCAAAATGTCTGATAATTAGGTAATAGTCTGTCTCTCAGTTTAATTTTTCCTGTTATTTCTGGAATGCCTGAAATATTGCTGGAAAATAAAAATTTGGATGGCATTCTTTCCTCTTATACCAATTCTTTAGGCTTTGTGGCCTGAGTATATAAAGACCAGGTGTGTATGAACCATTAAATCTTTTACTGCCTTACTTCCTAAATTGTTGGCATTAACACATTTCTTAAGGATCTGAACACAGAAGGTGGAAGTTAGAGTTGTAAATAAATTGCTGCTGGATCAGGCCCCAGGGATTGTCACTTCTGGTACATGGACCATGACAAGGGCAAATACTTCAGGAAGATTCTAAAACGCAGACAAATTTCTCAAGTTGATGATTCAGGATATTCTTTTAGTCACTCACAATGGCTGGTTCAAGGGCTTCCTGAAAAGAGTCCCCCTTCAAGACATATAATATTTGATGGATTTTTCTTCCACTTTTCTAATTCTAGTTTGGATCCACCTGCAGCCCTGGCACCTGCTCTGTTCTGGGACTGTGACTTCCACACTTTGTTTGCCTTCAGCATGAAGAAATAATCCCTTTTATTTGTTTTGAACCTGACGCTGACTGGTGTCATTTGGTGCCTTCCAGTATTTATTCTGGAAAAGGCAGGCAATAAGCATCCTTTATTTATCTTCTCCATACTGCTTATGACTTTCTTGACTTCTGTCCTAGCTCTGTTCAATCAGTTCTTTCTCAAGTTTAAGTTTCTTAGTTTGTTCAGTCATAAATTGTATGAAGGAATACTTTGAAGATAAATGCAAGTCTTAATCTAATTCAGATCCTTTTTTTTTTTTTTGATTCAAGACAGAAGTTGCTGATAAAATTTATTCCATCATTTAAAAAACAGTTATGCTTTGAGAACTTTGCCTATGAGTCTGAAGGGCTGCTGCTCTGATTTGGACACTGAGAACCTTAAAGTTTCTGAAACCTTATGATTTTGAGACGATCAACTGTATTGCAGCAACCATTTGCCCTTACAGAATCTGATTCATTCCAATCCTAGAGAAGGTTTCTTCTTCCTCCACTTAAGTGTAAATCTGTGACATGGTGGAGGAGGTTTTTTATTGATAGCAATAATCAGAGTGTAGAAGCTTTTCATCTGCACCTTCAGAGCATTTTATGAAGCTGTTTGATGACTATGATGAGGATTATCATCACCAGGTTGGAAATAAAAGACTGAAACATGGGTAAGGAGTGTGCTAGGTCTGTACACCAAAGCTTTGAAAGAACCAAGTCTCGAAACCCAGTGTTGCCTTTAGCAGGTCACCCCAACTGGGCAGTGCACACCTCTGTGGTTACAGTGAGCTGGGTTTGTGTTTGTATGAATCCTAGAGGATTTAACCTCACCTTTGACTCATCCCAGGACAACCCATGGATATTAAACCATCCACATGTCCCTAACCCTTGCTGAACCATGGTAGCACCCCTGGGGTAGCCCCAGTAAGGGTAGGCGATGAGCAATTGTTTCCCTAAATGAAACTGGAAGCAGAGGTTTGGTAGGATCCATCAGTTCTCAGTCTCAGTTTAGCCAAGAGGCAAAAAAACCCCATAACCCTAGTCCTGTGCCAAAAAAACCTGCTGATTCCTTTAATGGCAGAGTGCTTGGGACTTATGTTTTATGTTTTATCTGCAGGGCAGTGCATGTAAGCACTGATCAGACTTGAACTTCAGTTTATGACACCCCTTTATTGTTGAAATGTTTTTCATCCTGAACTTTTGACCTGCCACCTAACCCTCATTTGGAGTCCCTTTCATATGGCTGCCCCAGCCTTTCTGTCAGGCAGGCTGTGTGCTTTGAGAGCTGGACACTGTCTCCAATGTTCTTATCTTTGTCCAGCTGTCTTGCGAGCTGGAGTAGTCCCAAAGTACATAGAGACAAGCTGATTTGCCTTGTTTCATGTGGAAATGGTGATTTCTCTGCATGTATCTCCTTCTGGTATAAATTTGCAGAACAAATGTCAGAGCTGGAGCACAATATTAGGTTCCAGAATCTGCTTTGTTAGAGGGTCATTTGCCTTTCACTTTCAGAGACTTTCCAGGCTTATTAAACTCCTACAGAGACTGCGGAACTTGGAAACCTTTTAACCATAAGGAATGGTTTTTTGGCCTTGTTTTCTACCCTAACAATATAGCAAGCTGTGTATGTACATTCAAAACAGGTCACTCTTGCATTCATCTAAGGGAAAGTGTGGCACAACAAACACATGACAAACGCTAACCACGTTATTTTATGGCTGTCCTCAAAGCCACCTTGAGCAATGGCTGTGTTAAAAAATAATCTGTGTTCTTCAGAAGGAAGTTCCCAGCAGCACTTTTGGTTTAAGTCCGTAATTGGGTCTCACACAAACAGATAATTTCAGATTTCCTTAATGACCTTTTGTTTTGCTCCTTGCAGATAAGGAATTCATTTATAGAAACCAGAATGGCACGGTGATTCTGAGGAATGTCGAAACCAACAGTTCAACAATATTAATAGAAAACAAAAAAATTGTAAGTATTTTCTATGACAAGTAGCTGAATTTCACAGCCCTCTTGCAGCTGGATCAGTAAAGCAGAAAATGACTTGGGTTTCGACTTCATGTATTGTCAAGGAGAAGCAATTCACTGGTAATACAATGGGCTATGCAGTGATGGATAATGTGAGATTGAACTCCAGCTTCTGGTATTATTCTGCAAGCTCAGTTTCCCTCATACTTCTGGAAAGTATCATATAGAGATTTGAAGCTAGTCTTGCATGTCATATATAATTGAAAGATGCATAATTCTGATCTCTGCATGCTTAATAAAAAGGACAATTGGTATCGTTTACTGTCTGTCATCATTCTCTACATTCCTCCATGCAAATACTTATTTTTCATTTGTGCATTTGCTGATTATTCTTGCCTAATGGTTGAAATGTAATTCCAGTGTTGTTTATGAGTAGTGTTGAGGAACAGAAGTGGAGTTGCATAGGAGAGAAACCCTAAGAAATTGTGAAAAGAAGTTATTAGGTGACTATTAAAATGAACATAAAGAAAACAAATTCACATCTGATACAGAGTATTGCTTGTAGGGATAGAAGTGTTTTGTAGCACTGTTTTTTGTAGTAGATGGAGAAGTTGGTACATTGTGGCAGAAATTAGTACATCAATTGTATTAATTATTTTTTAATGAGACAAAGAATTTATCACTGAATTATTATAGCAGGGCCCAACCTTAAACTTCACATGCTGCATTTAACCTTCAACCTTTGCTGCATCATATGAGCAATCCTCTTTTCCCAGAGTGTAACCCCTTTCTTTACAATTCTAAGGGTAAAGAATGGGCTGGCTTCCTTTAATGTCAAGGTCTGTTGAAGTCAAATTGCTTCCATTTGGCCTCTGTTCATTCCACTGGTTTTTAATTTTTGCCATTTGTAAGAAAAGGACAGTGCTACAAGATAATCCTACATTTTCATGCCATTGCCACCCTACTGCCTGTTCTACCTTTGTTGCTCTGCCCTCTCAGTAAATAAATCTGCAGGTCAGCTCCACACTAATCCAGAAAGTCCCAGTGCAAGAGCTGCCATTGCACCTCACTCAGACACATTGTCTTTTTCCTCTTCCTTCCCAGCCCTGGGTCAGAAAACTTCTACTACTTGGTCATGTTTTCCTTTCTCTGTGTTATTAACGTAACAGTAAATAAAATCTGTCTTCATGCTGACCCTGCTGGTTCCCAGGCTCCCCTGTACCTCCTCATCCTGATCTGCGCTGGTCATCAGCCTGTTAGATGTCCCAGAGAGGAGGTGGGTGCCTCTTCCCTGGAAATGCTCAGGATCAGGTTGGATGGGGCTCTGAGCAACCTGGTCTAGGTGAAGATGTCCCTGCTCATTGCAGGGGGTTGGACTAGATGTCCTTTAAAGGTCCCTTCCAACCCAAATCATTCTGTGAAGGTATGACCTGTCCCCTCTGCTTTTGGCTGTCCCCTGGGCTCCCCCCACTGCACATCCAGCCTCTCTGGCCTTGGGGAGGACTCTCCCCAGTGGGGTGCTCTGTCTTTCCTAAATTCCCCTTTCAGTTTTGCTCTGTGGGACTCTCTCAAGGACTTACATCTAATTTGTTAGATGAGAGGGTGAGATTTAAAAGGCAGTGGATGAGTGATGTGTTCATGGCACCTCTCTTTGACCTTGGTGCCATCTGTGCCAGCAATGCATTGTATCGAAACACATGGGGAAGGAGAAATGGCTTCACTATACAAATGAAAAGTGGAGCAGGAAAAAGGCAATTCCTGACAAATCTGAGATATCCTGGCATTTCTTCTTGTTAGCAAGATTTACAGTGCTGATTTTTGCAGAAGCCAGGTCAAGGTGCATTGTATCACTGCAGCATCTCAAAGACTTTTAACTGGGGAAAATGGAATCGTTTTCCTTTGTTGTCTTAATTGGGGGAGGTGGTGGTGTCTCCATTACTAATTTGCTCCAGAAGCTATTTACTCTTTTTCATCTCCTGCACTGAGAGAATGAGAGGGAATTAATAAATTGCCATTTATCAGAGTTTTCTGCTAACTACTGCCTACATCTGCCACCTCACCAGCCACTGTGCAGTAAGATTGAAAGGAAGATTCTGGTTTTTTTTATAGCTGCCTGCTCTGAGTCACAATGCATTTATTATTCCTCTTATAGGGGCACGCAGGTGCCCACATAACATTTCTGGTGTTTGAAAAAAGATATATTTTTCAAGACACTTAATCTGGCAGTATTCTCCATCCTTAGAGAGATGGTCATAACAATTAGTTCTAGGTGTCATTAGCTTGAAAACTGGAGAACATCTGTTTCAATATTGTATTTATTTTCTAGGTGTCCTTAAAGGCTATCCGGTATGAAGTGTCACCTGACCGGGAATATGCTCTATTTGCCTTTGATGTTGAACCCGTAAGTGAACAGATTTGATTTCAAAATACACAGCCAGTGGCAGACTTGGGGTTTTTTTTCCACTTTTATGCCAGCAAGATGATATTTTAAATTAATTGCTTCCTATGAAACAAAGGAAGAAACCCCCTCACTTAGCAATTCTGAGAGCATGTCACACTGCCATCTAGTAGAGGAGAAAGGTATAAATTAGACCGTAGAGGAAACACTGTCATTGCCAGGATTTTATAGCCTTCGGGAGGGGGATTGTAAGGACATGTCTTTGCTACAAGGATTTCTCTTCCTCTTCTGTGATTTTTTTTTTCCACAGTGCCTTTTTCAGTCACCCTATAAATTTCTTCCTCAGAACAAAAAGCTACTGTCAGTGTCTCCCACAACTGAAATAATACATTAATTATGGTGTCACCATTCCCACTGCTGCAGTTAGGGTTGAGCTATCACTTTCATTATAAATCCTTTTCTTCAGAGGGTTAGGTATAAATCATTCATAAAAAATCACCATTAGGTTGCTACTAAGTTCTGGATTACAGCGAATTTTTTACCAAACTTCAAAAGGGAAAAGTGTAATGAGTCATTTTTAAATAATGACCAAAAAATCAAATGTGGGGGAAGCAATTCTTCTGCATGAATAATATTTTTGTCTTTCTCGATTCTGCTGGTATAAGGCCTGAAACGTTTGAATGATAGCTTTGCTGTACTACTTGGATGAACTATAAGCCCTACATATTTTGTTTCCATAATCTAGAATATCACCAATTCTTCAAAATGAAAATAATTAATTCACTAACAGCTGTAATTCTTTTTCCATAATGTAAATAACATTTCAGCTGCTAAGCAAAGGAAATGTGTTGGTCCTTTAGGTAGTGGAGGTTGTGGCTCTGTTGCTCGTCTAATTTCTCTGCTATCATCTTTGGAGTTGCTCCTGACTTGGTGCTATGAAAGTCAGAAGCATGCCTGGTTTTAGAAGAAGGGAAAATAAAACTGTATCAGAAAATTTGGGAATAATTCATAATGATTTTTCCTGGTGAAATTACTGGTGGTGTGACTTCATTTACCTGAAGCTTAGCTGAGTTTTAGACAGAGATGGATGTGGAAGTGTTAATTCTAAACATGGGGAAGACAGCCTAAGGGTCACTGAGCAAGCAAAGCCTTTCTCTCAAATTTCCCCACTTTGTGAGCCAGAGATGTTTTGTAAAATTCAGTTCTTTTAGTGGAAATCAGCCTTTGGCTGTGGAAGCCCTGTGCCAACACTGCTCAGATGCACTGTGCAAGCTGGAAGAGCCCTGAGGAGAGAGGGCTTCTTCAGTTCCTCTGAGAATAACAAAAAATGCCTTTAATGACAAAAAAAAATAGGGAAAAAGTTTAATTTCTGGAAAACAGTAATGAGAAATTCACTTTTTATTCTCAACCTTTATCCATTGAAAGGACTGCACACACTGAAGATCTGCAAGAAGCAGAGTTAGGGGGGCTTTTACAGCACAGCCTTTGTGCTCAGGCTGTAGAGGAGTGCATGATGTGGGCAATGTGGCAGGAGGGGCATGGGAATGGAAAGAGATGGGCTGGATGTGTTTCCTCTGCATCCTCCTCTCTGCATGTCAGTGCTTGCAGACCTGTGAGTTTGAGGTACAGGTAAAACACTGAGTTTGTGGTCCCTGAGATGCCTCTCTGGAGAAGAGAGAGCAGCACACAGCCAGGTGCTCCCTTCCTCACACCACATCTTCTTCCAGAAAGGAAAACCCAGGGTGGAAATCTGAAAGCAAGTCCTTTGGGAACATTTGAGGATGTGGCATATACTCAGTGTAGGAGGACATTGCAAATTGTTCAGGTATTCATATATAGCAAGAGTTCCTGAAGCAAAATAAAACAAAACAAAACCCCCTCTTTTTTCCTTTAAGATCCATGTTTATGGAGAAAACAAAGTTTGTTGGGTTTGTTTTGTTTTGTTTTGTTTTGGGTTTTGTTTTGCTGTGTTTAGTTTTGTTTTGTTTTGCTTTGTTTTGTTTTGCTTTGTTTTGTTTTGCTTTGTTTTGTTTTGAAGCATGTGAATAGAGGGGCAGTTAGGTTCAGTCTTGGTTATTGCAGCCTTAAGCCATGATGGGTGGCTCTGTATATTAAAATGGCAATAACTGTTAAATTACTTCTTCAGCTTTCTTCTGCCTTGGTATGCAGACTGTGGCTACAAATAATTGCATGTTAGTTAGCTCTTCACATTTTCTGCATTTCAAACTGTATTCTTGGACAAAATTCAAATTACGCTGTTTTCTGTAACACAAGAAATTGATTAGCAAAGCCTTGGGCAGTTGTCCTTGTTGCAAAGTCAAAAGGAAATTTCAGGAGGTGTATTGGCAGAGGACATGTCTTTAAACTTTAACTCTACAATTTCAAAAAACTTCTTGGAATTATTGTGTACTTATTTTCTAGGCATCACAAATTGTTTTGTATTTTTTGGCATTTGAAATTGGGATGTGCTGCCTTTTAATTGTTTGTGAGTATAGCTATTTTCATCTCTTTTTTTTACACAGTACAGTTGAGCTGCTTTTACATATGTGTATAATATTTTAATATGCATAGTATGAATTAATCATTTTTTCTGAATTCTCAAATGAATGGATTCAGCCTCCATGTTTAATACCAACCAGGAATAAACATCAAAATAGAAGAGCACAATGTGTCACTCCAATGAAGCGGAATATTTTTAAGAAAAGTGCTACAAAGTCATTTCCTTCCAGTAATAGCTGCTTCTATACTTTTCTATTTATTTGCACAGAAGCATCTCTACTCAGTGTTGGTCTGGGTGACAGCACTGACACCCACATTGCAATAACACAGCACTGAACTGCCAGACACCTATTTTGCAAAGATACTGAGGCAGCTAATGTTTGTTTTCCTGTTGTATCACTTCATCATTTTAAAGGACAATGAATTAAAGCATGTCCCTTAAAATAAATTTCTCCCAGGAAGCTTGGCAGACAGCTGTGAGGTTGGTGTGGGTACATTGTGGCTAGTCTGGCTGTCACGTTTCATTGTAAATGCTTTTTTTGCTGTGCTTATATTTACAGAAGTTTAATCTTTCAGGCAGCAATATTCTGGGTAAGCCTTGTGCTAATAGGGAGCTTTTCTAACCTTGAACACAGAAGATTTGTTCTTTTTCTGGAAAGGTCAGAGGAAAGGAACCAGGCTTCTTTGTCTTAAAATACTCCCACACTTTTTGTGCTGTTTGTTTTTGATTTCTTTGCACTAAAACAAGGTGCAACCTGAGGCCGAAACAGCAGAGTGAAATTTCGGGAAAGCGTTGGGGAATGGACATCTCCATAGAGAAACTTGGATTTCAAATCACCCTTCACCAAAACAAGTTTGTGGGGCTCTGATGTAGGGTTTAATAACCCCAAAACACGTGGGCAGATGGGGTTTGGCCACAGCAGCTCAGCAGAAGGGGTGCAGAGGCTCAGGGCTGTCTCTGGTGGGGCCAGGCCAAGGATGCTCTTGCCCAGCTCGTGGCTCCATCAGCACTGATGGGCAAGCTCTGTGCTCCCCGTGCTCCTCCTGGAGACACACAGGTCCTGGGGCTGGAATCACCTCTGTGGATCTCCCTGGTCTCCATAAGGGTTTTCCTAAAGAGCCAAGTGACAAAGCAACCCTTAAATCCAGTGGCGTTTCTGTGACTGAGGTAAGAGCAAAGACAAGTAACTAAAGCTTGTGCAGCTTTCTGTGGCAGCCAGTTACCAGTGGAGTTTGTGCAATGGAATAAATGAAGGAAATATGTGAGAAGAAAAATGATTTTCTGGAGTGACAAAGTGAGATGTTAAATAGGGAATATTTAATTGCCTTTATTATGAATCAGTGTTGTCACCATGCAAGAGAGGAGCTAAAGCCTCCAAGATTCTTCTTAAAACTTTTTTGTGTTTTGTCTCCAATTTTACCAGCCCATTACTGTGTTTGTTCTAGTTAAGGGCAGTTACACCCAGAAATCCTGGCTGATTAGCATGGACCAAACTGCAAAGGCTTCTGAACAAAGTTAGGGCTCAGAGGCTTTTGCAGCTGATACAACAAATGCTGTTACCTATTTCGCAGTAAAAGAAACGCTCTTTTTTAATGCTGAAGGCTGAAAAGAATTAACCATTGTTGTAATTAGAACACACTCTATTATTATTTTTTAGACTAGTTGATGTGGTGAGTTGAGTATTTTTATCCTCCCTGCCTGTATCTCTAACAGGAGTGGTGGGACCAAAGGGAGCTCAGAAAGACCCAGACCAAGCCTTAGACTTGGCATTTAGAATGTGAATGAAGTAAAAAAGCATTATTTATAGGAAGCAACATATTACTATTGTTGTTGATACTAGTTTTTATTATTTCTCCAAGTCTGGTTATGTGTAATGAACAGGTTTTGTGCGTATGGACTAATTACAACCTCATACTAATTTAATTAGCTGTGTAAAAATTAAAATAATATAATGCTTGTTATTTCCAAAACACTAATGGGTATAAATATTAATGAATCCTCACAACATCCTTTTGAGCTAGGTGATAAACATTATTATGATAAATACACCTCTGAAAATTGAACACTGTCATAGCTATCATCAGTAATACTGCTCAAACTGTAGTCATGATATTTATTGCTTAATTGAAATGGATTTACCAGGCCTAGAAATAGGCTTACATAAATCTGTTTTCTTTCCATGGCAATAAATATATTTCAAATTCACTTTTTTCATTCTCACCCAATGTTGTTTTCAGGAACACTGAAAATGTTTAATGATTTCACGATAAAGTGAGCACAGGTAGAATATTTGTGTCCATAAAACAATGCTACCTGTTTTATTGATTGTTGTTGAATTTTTTGTATTTGTTGTAAATTATTAGTTTTTGAGGGGGCCATTTTGAGGGAAAAAGCTTATGTTTATAGTTTTTCACATCCTTTTTTTAATGTGAATACAGTTTTGAATCCTTGTTGTTTATAAATCAGAAGAACTCCATTGGAAAGCTGCACAATATAAGGGCATTGTTCACTTTTATCAAAGGTTGGTGGCTAAAATTATTTTTTCCAACATTTTCATGCCTAAAACACTGTAACTTCATATACTTGTGAGAAATAGTTACTGTTATTAGGATAAATAATGGATTATGGTAAAGCACTTCCTAAATAAAAAGAAGGAAAGGACTCAGTCCAAACACTGCTTATATTAGCTAAAATGTTTTTCTGTTATTTCATCTGTGCCTGTGTGTATCTTCAGGCAGAGTATCTTCTCTTTTCTCAACTCATCAATGTATGAATGTAGTTGTGCATGAAGAATGAGCTGTATGACTGTAGTCATTCAGTGCTTTTTTCATGAGCAGAAGTCAAGTTGCCAATGAATGGGTGGAAACACACAGTCCAGCCGCTCATCAAATCTGGTAATTTGCTGTATTTTCATGAAAGCAACATCTTCAGTTACTTCCAATAGAATAAATATTATTAATATCATTCAGCTAACCTTAATTTTCAATTAAATGCTCACAGATCTTGAAAATGGCAGCAGTTTTATGTGTGTGCCTGTGTGGGCTTTTAGTGAGGCTGTTCTGGGGCTTCAGGGCTGAAGGTGGGGAGCACCTTTCTTTCTCCTTCTTCTTGCAGATCCTGTTTTGAGTAATACTATTTTAACCGCCAAGATCAGTAGTGTAAATAACCTTGTTTGATAAAGTGCTGTTTAACCTCTTTGTGGTAGAACAGCAGTGCTCCAGCTGCATTTACATAACGAAAGCTAAGGCCTGTGCATCCAGCAGTGTTGTATTAACAAGAAAGTGCTCAGAACATAGAAGAGGTTAATTTTGTGAGTGAAAGTTTACTTTGGATTCAAAGCTGAAGCAGCAGCTATTGTTTGACAACATTTAGAGGCAATAATTTATTTTAAAAGGAGATAGTTGTGGGAATTTTTAATTATGAATCTGGCCTTTGCGAAATCTCAATATCAAACCCACCACAGATAAATTCCCTCATCTGCTGTTTTCAACAAAATAGACAGAACAGAATTTTCAAAGGCATCAGGGAAGGTTAATTCAAAAAGATTCCCACACTTCCATTTGCTTTTCTGTCTGACCAGTGGGACTGTATCTAAGGCAGGACATCAGCTCTTCATGGTCATCTTTCACTGAATAAACCAAAGCTGCTGATACATGAAACCTCAGCAAATGGGAGGTTTTCCTACCAGGGAATCTCAGCGCAGGCAGAAGTAGCAATATCTCTGTCAGACGTACCAATGTGCTGTCATGTGCTGGTATCAGTAATTGTTTCAGCTTAATTAATATTTGATATCTGTAGTGGCACAGAGAGAGAGGGAAGTTTGCCACACAACTCCAGGGGGATTCATGGGTTTTCAAAACTCCATTACAGAGTTGTGCAAACACTGCCTTCTCAGGTGTCCTCAGTCGTGCCTTCAGCAGCAGGGCCCTTCTGATGCCAAACCTTCTCTGCTGCACATGCTTACAAAATTAAAAGTTCTTGCTATAAGAGGGTGGATACTCAGTTTAATTGAGTAAACATGTTATCAAGTGGTGAGAATATTTGTTCTTACTGCTCAGCAGTCAACACTCCATCCCATTTCTGTCACATTGTTTGTTTAGAACAGAAATTTTTGGATGGAGTTACAGGCCAGTGGAGCAATAGTTACTGACAAGTTTAATCCTAGAGTTTTCTTTTGAAGGAGAAACTACAGAAACTAATTTTATATTGCTAAATTTCAGGGCCAGTTTTGGACTAACACAGGGGAAGAAAACAAGTCAAACCTATTCTTCATTTGGTTTGAAGGACCCTCATGATTAATTTGAAATCCTGACAAAGTTCCAGCAGAAACTGTGTTTCTTTATGTAGCCCAAATGGTTCTTTGCTTTTGACAGCAATTTTTCTGCTTTGGAACAGCTTGGTTTAATGAGAAGAAAAAAATTAGTTTAAACAAGAAGTTGGAGGGGGGCTAGGAGCTCAAACAAATGAACTGTAGGAACGTTTTGGTAGTTAGGATCCTTGGGCCATATGAAAATGGGTTCTTATTTAAAATTAAGGGTCTGTCATTGTAACTCAGTAGAAACTGAAAAGAAAAAAAGTGGAATGAAAAGACACATCCCAACTCTGCATACTTTATCTTCCATTCTTAATAAAAGGGAAATGATAGGCACTGAGTGTCAGCAAGGAGGAATGGCTGGGTGGGGCTGCTTGTGTCTGTTATCCATGGAAAACATGTTTGCCCCCCTCAAATGCAAGGAATGGGTGCTCTCCTCATCCTCAGCAGGTGTTCTTGGGGTGGGATCATCTCAACATTGAAGGAACCAGGTCTAGTAGAAGGTTTCCTTGCCTGCAGCAGGGAGGTTGGAACTGGATGATCTTCCACCCCAAACCATTCTATGATTTTTCATTGGCAGCCACTACAGTGGCTTAGGGCCTGCAGCTATTTATTGGACCAGCAATAAAACCACACCGGATTTTTAGCTCTGTTGCTCCCTGTTTCTGGGGGATGTTTCCAGGGGGAAGTTTGTGCTCCTGAAATGATGGTCTGGGTGGGTCCATAAAACACAACAGGATGTGTTTGCCTGAGCTGGGAAGCAAAGCTCAGCACAGCCTGCAGTCCTCCGTCCCCACATTCCAGTTTTGCTGCTGTCTGCTCCCTACACAGCAATGGCTTTGGTAAAACTGCACCAAACCCCAGTTTCTTACCAAGTCTCCATTCTCTCCATTCCAGGGACTGTTTATTCTGATCATTGCAACAAAATACTCTGCATGAAGTACAGAGCATTAAAAACTGAGTCTGCTGACTTCAGCTGCTGATCTTTTACTGCTTTCCTTGTAAAAACAATGGATTAAACCCTTGCTGTTCTCCTAATAATGCAGATAAATGGAGTTAGAACTAAGCCTGAAGCCTCCTGATTTGAGCTGGGAGACTTCAACAGAAATTGCACAAACATGTCTGAGTACAAAATTGTTATTTCAGACTAAGTTGGACAGCCTTGTTTATGTGGCAAAGGCCAATAAACTGTATCCTACATTTATTCACAGGCACAGATACACATCTGTAAACTGAAAAGCAAATCCACAGTTCCAGGGAAGACTAGAGGAGCATCAAAATTCAGAAATAATTGGCCTGTCATGCAAAAATACATAGGTGTGTTGTGTATCAGTATCAGCTATCAGAAATCTTCCTCTGTAAATATTTTCTTTAGTAAATGAGATTTTCATCAGGCAGGGAAGGAAAAATAAAAAAGCCTCAAGGCAAAACACTGTGATCCAAAAATAAACAATTTTTCTTAGCTTGCATAAGGTTATATTTCTCATTCTGCCTCCTTTTCTGAGTGTATAGATGAGCTAACTTGAACAAACTGTTAGAGATTAATGTCCTAATAAGATTCACAAAATACCTTAAAAATAAACTGCAGTTTCTTTTTGAATAAAGCCTGCATAAATAATTGTACAAGGTCTCCTAGATAGTCAAAATCAGACGGAGAGCAGTAAAATAATCACAGTTGTCTTTCTTGCACTTCTTTGGGGATCTGTCTTAGTTAAACATGGGAGAACTTTGCTTTACAAGGAATGAAATAAATACCAGTATGAAGATTATTGAAAAAATTAAAATTTAACAAATAATTAGATTCCTTGCAACATAGAGAGGTTTCAGAATTACGTTAGAGGTGAATTCCTGCTTTTTAGCACAAATTTGCTTCCTAAGCTTTTAGGGACAATAAACATCTTGGTTTGTGCTGGATCGTAATAAGCATAGGTGGCTATTTTAAAATGTTAAGAAAAGAAATATATTAGGAATAGCATGCAAAATGGGAAGACAACAGTGGTTTTAAAAGCTTCAGAAAGCAAAACTAGAAAAAATTTAATTCTGGTGTCTCTGCAGAAACATATGAAGCAGTCTGTAATCTAATTCTTCTGATTTCCAGTTCTTTTTATTTTTTTTAATTTTTAATCACTGAAATAGTAAAAAAAGTAAATTTAGTGCCCTCTTCTGGAAAAACAGCTCTTGCTATGCCAGGCACCCTGATGAAGTTCCTGTACTCAGAAATGCAAATCTTCTGATGCAAATGTTCTCCTCTTTTGCTGAGTTACATGCCTAAATCCAAGGAGTTTGTGGCTCTCTGTGTTTACCCTGAACAAGTGCCTTTTATCTCTTTAACTGCCTGCAGAACTCTGCTTTTACCAGCTCTATGTTAAAACCAATAATTAACGTTGCTCCTTGGGCAGCTAATGACCCAGATTTGAAAATGGAACCTTCTATTCTTTTTTTCTTCTATTCTCTGCTCAGAAGAAGCTCTTTTTTGAAAAGGGAGAGGAATCATAGGGCTTTAGTCATGTCTTCAAATGCATGAGTCCTCATATTTTTGTGTGCAGGAGCGGAAGAGTGATGCTGTCGATGGCAGTGCAGCGAAGGGCTCTGCAGCAGGCAAGGAGCAGGGCAGGTTCTGTGCTCCTTCCTGTCCTCTTTGCTCTCCCCCTGCTTTCCAAAGAGCTGCTCATCATCACCACAGACCATTTACCCCATGGAAGTAGCCCACAGCATCACAAAGATAACACATGAAATGTCCTCCTGCCTTCTATGCGATTTCAGTTTGTTTTCTTTATGTCAGAAAATAGAATTGTCTCCTCCAGTGAATTAGATCTGTGTGTCCATTGAAATACAGCTCTGTGTCTTCTGATCTCATATGGAACTGGAAAATGAATCTTTCACTGAGCAGGGAGAGGGTTTTTGACCAAGGTCCCTGGCATACATCTGAATATTTTCATTTCTTTCACATCCACTTCACTGCTTTTAAACTCTTGCTCTCTAATGCTTCCTGATGGGCTCATCTTTCTTGTTTCAGGTTCTTTTCTTTGAGTCTTCTAAAAGTGCCCTGAGCCTAGGACCATCTTAAAAAATTTTAATGCCAGTGCTAACACCTTTGTAGTATTCACATTCTCAGCTGCTAAAGTAGAAAAAGCAATTTTTATGAGTAAATTTTAATAGAAAGAACATATGCTGTGGTTCTGTAGTTGCTAATTTCTGTCTCTAAAGTGAATTATTTAAAAATGAACGAATTAATTAGATATACTAAGCATTCAGCACATTTTCATGGCTTGGTTCTCACATAATTGCTACAAAGCTTTACCATTTGCATTGTAAACTTCACAAAAAAGAGGCTTTTAGAATCTTTCCACAGTCAGTGTCTACAGAGCTCAAGAAATGTTTCTTTGAAAGAAGGCGTTATGTAACGTTTCATTAAAAGCAGTATTAAGCATTGATTTCTCATGCTGTCCTTCAGCCCTCAGACTTGTAACTCCAAAGGCAGTGAAGGTGAGAGTCAGTCGAGTGAGTGTAGATGTGAACCCTGTAAACTCCCATCTGCACCAGCTACCCCGGGCTGCCTCTGTAAACAGTATAATTCAGGGTGTAAAACTAAGGCTAAAATAGACATCGAAGGCTGCTGAGAGGAGTCATACCCCACACAAGCTTTTGGCACCATTGTCTGGGGAAAGGGAGTTGCTGCATGAGGCTGTAGGTGCAAAAAGGGTAAATGCTTGTAAGGAATGACTGGAGAGGTCAGTGGCACGGACATCCCTCAAGGTAGACAGCTGCAAAGAGAGACAGTCCAAGTTGCAAAGTGCAAGAGCCTGGGAAAGCATGTTGGGAAAGGATGACTGTAAATCAGGTAACTCAGGTCTTCTGTCTGAATTGGCTTTGGGCTACTGAACCAGGGATGGACTGGACGGACTTTGGGTCTGGCCCAATGCAGCTATTATTGTGATCCCAGGTTATTCCTAGAGAATCATGGTTGTGTGTTTTTGTGGGTGTGTTTGTATGGATCTGAATCCCAAATCCCTGGATTTGGAATAATTGCTATTTCCTTTTAAAACGTTTATTTGGCCTCAGGCTACTTTTGTACTCTTGATACATGATAATGTTTGTTCATCTTTTACTTCTTTTCCTTAGATATATTGTTCAGTGTGTTAGAATCACAACTATGTAATGGATAATTTTATTCTCATCTCCAAGTTTCTGAATAGAGGGTGGGAAACCTTGAAATTTATATATGTGATGTGAATATTGATAAAAGTTTAAAAAGTTCAACAACAGAATGAGCTCATTATTCGTAACCCTCATTCTTAATTCTTTATAACTTCATTGCAGCTACTTCCCAATAACCTGAGCATCAACAAGTGCACGAAGGCTGGTGCAAAAAATCGCACTGAGTGCTTTGCAGCTCCCATTTTATTTACCAGTTGAAAATGGAGCAGTCGTCCTTTAAGCCAGTGACTGCGAGGGCTTTGTGGTGCCAGTGAAGCGCTGTGAGGGACAGGTGGCTCGGGAGCAAAAGGAGGCTTTTGTAATTGCTTGGCAGGGCAGAGCTGCATTAGAGTGCAGCAGCAGTTGGCAGATTGGATTAACGCTCTCCGAGGGGTGAGAGCTGGCACACGAGCTGTATGTTAATACCTGCGGCCTGAGTTGCTTCTGGAGCTGCATTTGTAACAAAAAGAGCATCCACTCCACTCCGTCACAAAGTCATAAATCCTCAAGCCGGCCTTGAAATTCCCTTTTGGCGTTGTCAGCAGCATAAGGCTCTCAAAAGTGTAATTTGAAAACTAATCTTTTAATAAAGAATTATTATCATGAAACAACTGAGATAGATAATCAGTTTGTGGAAGGTGAATTAGCAGCATTACCTTACGACAGGGCAGCCCATCCATTACCGTGGTGGATGTTGCCATCACACTTCATTTACGGTTGTTTGGCAAACTTGAGACGACACTATTTGTAAAGGAGTAACTCCTTGGCTTTGCTGTTTCAGAGACCTTTGGTTTGGTGCTTGGAAAAGCAGCTTCTAATCCCAGCACAGCCTCTGTATGTTTGTGGGAGAGATTTACATATTAAATGTGTGTGCTGCCTGTGGCTCATGACCCCACCACAACGGCTTTGGCTTGTGTTACAAATGCTTCCAAAATGCAGGTCCCCATGGCAGGAATGTGCTGTCCCTTCCTCGTGTCACCTTGATGTGAGATTGTTCTCCGAGGAAGCCTCTCTGGTGTGGGTGGCAGGGCATTCACAGCACTGCATGGCTGGAGAGATGTCCTGGTTGTCCTTTAAACAACAAAGACAATGATTTAATTTTCAATATTAAGACATTAAATTGTTAAAAGATTTGAAAAACAGAGACGTGCAAACACTCTTCCTGGTGATCCACTGCCTCTTGTGTTACTTCCTTCTTCCAAATCAAGTGCTAAAGTTTATTCCTGGTTCTGGAGACACCCAGTTGCTGATTTCCTATGACACTGGGTATGAGTGGAGCAGCTCCTGATCCACACTGGTGTCATTGAGATGAGGCAGGGCCCTGCTGGGTCTCTCTGAGGCACTGACAGCTTAGTGTTGGCTGTGTCGCCTCACCCAGGCACAGTTACACTGCTGGGTCGGGATCCTTCCCTCCTCTTTGCAAGAAAAAGTTTTACTTCCCATAACAACTCTAATGCACTCATTCCCCAGATATATATCTTCCTGCTTTTCCCTAAATGTTAAGTTAGTTCCTCTGGAATACAGAGACAATTACAGCACAGGCAACCAGTTGCCAAATTCTCTGTACATTGACTGATTCAGAGACCCCTTCTTCTCATCTCCTTTCTTACTCAAGCCCATTTGCCCCATCTCTGCCCTCCCCTGAGCTCCCCAGACTGTGCTGGAGTGTCCCAGTGATGCCATGATGCTTTTTGCTTTTTATATATACCCCCTGTATATACTCTTTTATATAACTCTTATGTATTCTTAAGGGCTTTTTAGCTCACACACTTCTAATTCTTCAGGTTTGATAACCAGCACAGACCCAATATTCCTTTAAGCCAGGAGACCAAACATCTCAGAAGCCTCAGACACCAAGGTCTTCTCTGGAACACATTTTGTAAACTGAGATAGGCCTGTCCAGGGGGGGAAAGTTCCTCGGGGAGGGGGGTTCACTCAGCCTCTCATTGGGGAATCTTTGATAGATATGTTAATTGGTAAAGCCTATAACTTTATACCCAAACTATTGTGGGTGTGTATTTCGGGGGTGCTCACGGGGGTGCATTTGGGTGTGCATTTGGATGTGCATTCCAGCGTGCTCCACCTGGACGGGGTGCACCAAGGATCCTTAAAATAAATACCGAGGTAAAACCCCTTTTTCCCCTTCTAACTGTGTTTGGCTCTTGATTTTAAGACCAAGAAAAGGCATCACCAGCAGTGCCAGAGTGCCCTTTGTGTGTCTGTGAGCACATCACACATGTGGCTGATCAGCTGGATACGGCGCAGCAGCGGTGAGAGCATCCCAGATCAGGTGTTTGATGACAGCTGTGGGTTATTGGCTGCCAGCTGAACCAGTGCTCGGGAAACGCTCGTTGGTAGCATTTCATTATGGGTTTTCTAATTTATTGGAGGCACGAAGAGAAATGGGCAGTGTTCCTTGGAGGGCTGTACAAGCAGGTTGACACACAGCGTGAGACTGCACTGGAGGCGCATTACTGGGGAAGTGATAAAGTACAGAGGGATAATTCAATGCAGGGACAAAAGAGAATATGCTGTCTCAGAAGAAGGCAAAATAGGTCAGTATCACAATGAATCTGAAATGTGAGAATGTTGAAGAGACCTCAAATTATACGGCTTTATTGATTTGTTTTGTTCTTGCAAGCAATCAAGCTTCACTGAGTGCAGGGTACAAAATACCAGTATGGATTTCGGTAGTTTTTCCTTTCTTATTGCAGTGACACAAAAGGAATAGATAGCATCATGTTTCTGAGGGAATCTAATTCCAAGCTGGTTACTATGGAGTGCCTGTTAGCAATAAAATGGTCATAATCCTTTGCAAAAATAGTTGGGCTGAGGAGAATACTGCTGACCATTCTGTCTCCACTGAGGGAAAAAATGAAAAGACCATTACCCAACCATGCCTCAGCCAGAGGTAACCCCTTGTGCTCTAAATCACAAATAGAGGGGAGAATAAAAGTACAGAAATTGAATACACAGAATTTGGTGGTCAGGTGCAGGAATGGATTTTTCATCCCTTTGGAGGGCCAGTTCAACATGTAATGGCAAAAGAAGGATTTCTTCTCAGCAGAACAGAAGGGTTCAACGAAACCGATGGCACCATAAAGAATTTTGATCAAGGCAAACGATGTTGGCACATTAAGTGAAAATTTAGTTTTTAATGTTGACTTTCATAAAGAATACAAAATATTCTGCAAACAGGTACAGTGACCTGCTTTAATCCTCCACAGACTACCATAACAAGATTATGGAAGTGAGTTATTTTTAGTCAAATAATTATCCTTTTCTCTACTGGAAGATCTGTATGAACAACAAAGTTACCCTCTAAAGTGAACATCATATTTGCTTGTTGGTGACTGACCAGTAGAAGAATCCACGTGACAGTGTGGTAGTGACTTGTATCCTTTACAGCCATGGTACATCCATGCAGGAGAAGGAAATACAACCTCTGGCTAACGTTTGCTTGTGATTTTCCTCCTGAACTTGTTTTCCCCTCCCTTTTATGCCATTGTGAGAAAACAGAGTACCAAATACATGAGCTATTTGCCAATGCATAACAGCAGCCTTCCTGCATTCTACTTTATTCTCTTTTCCCTGTTAATCTGTCAGCTTCAGAGCCTGGTTAAATATCACAGATGCAAAAGGCCAAATGGCAAATCATCTTTTACCTGCATATTTTGCATCACGCATTAGTTACTGTTTAAGGGCGCCAGAACCATTTTGAAAGGTGGAATGTGTAATTATGTCAAATGTTTGGGATTATTCAACTGGTTTGACATTCATATGTGCATTTGGGGATTTGTCTGCTCATAGCATAAGTAGGAAAATGGCTGTATAATCTATTTCCAGCAAATGTCTTTTTAGAGACTCTTTGTGGGAAACCCTTTTAATGGATCTGGCAGTTCCTGTTTCACCAGCCACTTGTGATATATTTTTACTGTCTTACTACACAGTGTAGAAGCAGATACATTATCAAGACAACTGGGGTCTGTTAAGAATCCTGAGGGGATCTATTATTTGTTGATATACTTTATTGTTACAGAATAAAAAATGAGTCATTTTACCCAGATAAATCCTCAGTGCTTTATGATTAATTACATAAAAATATGTTCTTGCTATTTTCAGGCCTTAGCAAACTGTTGTACACTTTTCTTTCTGATAACTATTTGGTGTGTTCATTTTTATTTGGGAGTGCTGGGATGAATTTTTGGATTAAATATGTGATTCTTGAAAAAGAAGAAAAACACTAAACAGTAGAAATTTTGCATTTAGCCTTGCAAGCTGCAAACAGCTTTCACTTCTGCTGTGCCCAGTACTGCTCCCTTGCGAGCTCTAAGTTTTATGGGATTTTTTTGGTGGGTTTTCTGGGTAATTCTTTAATGTAAATAACACTACTGTATGAGGGGCCAGGTGTCTCTGTGGAGCCATTTAGAAAATGGATGCAAAGCATGCTTTATTCCTGTATTTATCAAGTAAGTAACAATCATGAGCTCACAGCAGCCAGTCCACCTGGGTTTAGTCCCAGATCCATGAGCTGTTTTATATGCTGGGTGGTAAGACCCTAAATCAGCTCTTTTGCTTGAACAGCCTGCTGGATGATGAGTGGATTGGGCTGATTTGAGGAGCCTTCTTCTAAGGGCTTTCCCCCCTTTCTTTGTTTGTAAACCTCCTTGAAATGAGATGTCTCTTCTTTGTATTGATTCAGCACCTGGTCATTAAAGAAAGCTTTCCATAAATGCTGATTATTGCTGGTGCTGGCATCAGCCCACAAAGTGAGACAGAAACCAACAGACAGAGGAGATGGAAGTGTAAACTGAACTCTTTTTTTTTCCCCTGATACTTGTGATAAATCCTCAGCAGGCAGTGCAATCTTTCATACCACTCGTAAGATGCTGAAAACCCATTTAACAAACTTCTTGGATTTATGTCACATACTTCTGCAGTTACTCTGGGGGCAAGAGCAAGAGCTATGGATTCTAATTTAAAGTATATGAATAGTCACAATGAATAAATGAGTCCAAATCCATTCTATGCTTAAATAACATATAGTTTCTATTTCAGCAAGCCCTGCTGGACTGGCACCTGTATCTTTACAGCACTTAAACAAGTGCTTCCAAGGAGACATTACCATCCACACCATACTTTGCTCTGTAGTGACAGAGCACAGAAATTGTGTCTTCCACTTTGTTGGAACCACAATTTCCCTGTTCCTTTGGAATTTGGTGGCATGGGAGAGGCGCATGCCCTTTTCTGCTGCTCTGTGTGCTGCAGTGTTTCCATCTCTGCTCTCATCTGGCCAGGCCCAGGTTTCTTCTGTTGGTTACATAAAATGAGGTCAGCGGCTTCACAACAAGGTGTTGTCATATATAATTAGCCCTGCATTCTTCTGAATTTTAAAGAGATAATTGCCTTTCCAAGACATCAGTGGGAACAGATAGCTCCATCTCTCAGTCCCTTTATGATTTCAGTATAAACATGCACCTGTTGCAGAGCATAATTTAGATTGAAAGTAAACAAGATCTGTGCTGTGACCTGGGATGAGAAGCCCAGTGGGAGAGTTTCTGGCCCAATGGTTTTAGCATAATGACTTTTACAGCACTTGTTGGTGACAGCTGGCGTGGGAGCTTCTGTGACCTGATTGTGGTGATACCCAGAACCCTTCAGAGCACTCTCAAACCTGTTCTGATTTATGCTGGTGGGATGGCTCGGCACACAGAGTCTACAGAGCAAAACAATTGCCAAAACCTTTGCTACCCCCAAGCATGCTTCTCTGCTGAGAGGAGCTGTAATGCTTCTGGGATCCAGCTAAAAATCAGGGCTAAGAGCATCAAATCAGTCAATGGCTTTTACCACACTCTTTGATAGAAAAGGAGAACACGGAGTTTATACAGCTATTTTTGTTGGCCAAGCCTCAGAAATAGACAGGTTTAATGAAATGCATACTAACTTTTAAGTACTCTCAATTCTCTGAGGCTTAGTTTGGATTTCAGAAGAATGCCCATCTCTTCCCTGCACTTTTCCCTGCTGTGGGGTTTTCCTACTGCTAACTGAATAGCCAAATTCATCTTGACCCCAGCAGAAATTTCAATAGAGATATTAAGCAAACATAGCCATCCTCTCAAAAAGTTCACTTAACTTCATTTGGTTTGCATATTCAAGAGGAAAGCAGACATTTAATTTCTCAGAAAGACATAAAATGGTTTTTCTCTTGGATTCTTGTCTGCTTAGGAGTGTTGCTGGCGGTGTTTTCCAAATAGGTTTGAAATTGTTGGGCTGAGGACTTTTGAGTTGCATGTGCTTGTGTCCTAAAAATAATAAATACCTGATCCTGAAATCTTTGCTCATACAAGTAGTTCTTTTTTATATAAGCAAACTTATACATTGTAAGGATTTATCTGAGAAAATTTTGCTCCTGTGAGTGAACCCTTGCCAGCTACAAGCCTTTGAAGACTGTATACTGTAGCATAACTGATGTGAGTTATTTGAGTCCGGCCAAAGTCCCAAGATGTTGACAAATGACATTCAGAAAATAAAAGAATTCTTTGAATGTCCCACAGCTTTGGTTTTCCTCACTCCTAAGCTCTCTCAGCAAAGAAAATGTATTGCCTCAGCCTCCATTAATGGCTCTAAGACAGCTCTGAACTCTCCAGCGCAGCTGTGGGACTCTGTAGCACAAGCAAGGACATCAGCAGGTGTCCTGTTCAAAACTTCCCTGGCTGTTTCTTTTCCCTCCAGCCTGCCACATTTTTCTATTTTGCCCTGAAGGCATCTGTTCATACTCATTTTGGGGGGCTCATGTCTCTGGTATCTGACAACACAGCATGGCTCATAACCTTGAACAACCATCCCAGCCTCAGATCAGAATTTATATATCTACATCATTTTCCCCATCCTACTGCCAGGATATTGGAAGACAAAAGTGGCTCAGTATTTAATGACAATGTTTTATCAGGTTTTCCAGCTCTGTAGGCAGATTCAGTCTTCCAATGCTTTTTCTTTAAGGAATTGTAGCAGTTTTAGGACTTCATCAAAGCCGGAATAAACTCTAAGGCCGCGTGCATCAGCCAGGTCTCAGGTATCGACATCAGAAGATTCAAGAGCTCTTTGGTATGATTGGATGAGGATGAGAAAATGGTAATTTATTTGATATCATCTGACACAGGTGGATCTAAAAAGAACACTTGTACTAAAATAAATGCTGGCTTGTGGTGAATTCACTTGTGTTCCTAGACTTTCCCTGATACCAACACACCAAAGAATCACCTTGCGTGAAGAGTCCTTATGGATCTGAATGCCTGAAAGGAGATAGGATTTGGGGATGTGACCTCATGATGTCCTTGTAATGAAGGGAGTGAATTGCACAGGGAAGAAGGGAATCACATCAATCCAGCATCAGTCTCTGCATTTCCTAGGTAGAAATCCAGTGCTTTCACCTCTGTGCCTGCTTTTTGGGGAGCTCATGCAGTAGTGTAAGGATTCAGTGTCTGGTTTCAAATTGTAACAGGGAAGTTTGATTTGATATTTACAGGATGCTGTGCCTTGTGTTTACTGATGTGCCTCGTGTTTATCTGCCTCTTCCCTGAGACCCCAGAAGTTGCAGGGCTGTTCTAGACACCACCGTGCAGATTTGCCCTCCAGAGTGGCAGGGAGTGAGTCATGCTTACTTGTGATGCTAATGATGTGCTTGGGATGGCCCCTGCTGGGGCTGGCAGCATCATCCAGGACATCTCATGGTTTCTTGGCATAAGTATAAAAAAAAGTACATGTGCAAAAACAGAGGAACCTAGGAAAAATAATTCTGATCGAACTTGCTTGGTGGAGCAAATATTCAAGAAATTTCCTCTTTGTCCTCTGGGACAGGATGCTTTGTGAGAGCTGCTGGACAGCAAAAATGTTTAAAATATTTAAATAGAAGCCAAATGAAATGATTGCTAGGAGACTTGTTTGTTTATTTAGGAGCATACAGTAAGAGGACAGAATAGCAAAAAGTGATTCCTGTATAAATTTGTATAAAATTATTCATATTTAGACCTTTCACACTGGTGCCCTGACTCCTGATCACTGTAAGGGACTGTGCTGTCACCAGTGGAAAAATCACCACCTCTTAAATCACCGACATTGACTCTGTTGTTATTATTTACTGCTTAGAAAATAAGTAATGAACTGTCCCCTGTGAGATGAGCTGCTGTGCAAGCTGGCCAGCTCCTCCCAAGGCCCAAAGAGCAGAGATTGATATGAAGATGCAACTTAGCAGGTCACAGAAACATGAGGCCAGCTTTATGCCTTGAGTCAATACAGTTTTATTTCCTGACTGACAGGGGCTTGACAACCCTCTCTGATATCACCCAGCACCGCTCCCTGTTTTATTTATTTATGTGGAAATAAAGCAAAAAAGCGTTGTGTCCCTGTTATGTCGAGTTATAATGATGGAGAACGTCTCCAGCTGACCAAGGTGTCCTCATTAATGTCTGTTCTATATTTAGCCTTTGCAGCACCCGTGTGCCCCCAGTTTAATCAAAGACCTGGTAGCCATGGCAACGACACCGAGCATCTGGGTGTGTGCAATCTGCCAAACACCGTAATAAAGTGCACGATGAAAAGAACACACGACAGCTTTAAGTGGATTAATGCATTGTTCTTTTCTACTAGAGATTTTGAAGTGTTTAGAAGAGCTTCTCAGCCACATATGCTAGAGTATTTTTGCAAAAAAACGAGCCCTATTAACACAGGTGACAGTTACTAATCTCTTTTTTTTTTGTTGTCTTTTTCTTAATTTTGTTTTGCAGGTGTATCAGCATTCATATACAGCATATTATGTCCTCAGCAAAATACCTCATGGGTAAGCAATTTTTCAATGTCTTCATTTAAAAACTCAGCCATTAAGGATCCTGCAAAACGATGTGTATTGTGACAAATGGTTTCCTGTGACAGCCCTTTGCAATGGCCTGGCTTTCAGCTGCAGCATCCACTGAGCTGTGTGCTGTGCCAAAGATGACAAAGTCTGGAAACAGGAGTACTCAGCTTCCCCAGAGAGTCAGATTATTTGAATTTTGTATTCCAGATTTCAGGGGTTTTGTCCAGAATATAGATGTGGTGGTGTCTGGCTGAGAGCCATGGTTGGCCACTCACCAGAGCACTGGAGAGGAGAAGGCTCTGAGGAGACCTTGTTGCAGCCTCTCAGTGCTTGAAGGGGGCTTGAAAGTGAGCTGGAGAGGGGCTTTCTACAAGGGCATGGGGTGATAGGACAAGGCTTCAAACTCAGAAAGGGCAGGTTTAGATTAGATATTGGGAATAAATTCTTTCCTCTGAGTGTGGTGAAGCCTGGCACAGGATGTCCAGAGAAGTCGTGGCTGCCCCACCCTGGGAGTGTTCAAAGTAAGGTTGGGTGGGGCTTTGAGCAACCTGGTCTGGTGGGAGGTGTCCCTGCCCAGGGCAGGGGCGTTGGAACTGGATGATCTTTAAGGTCCCTTCCAATCCAAAGCATTCTATCATTCAAAGATTCTTTGATTCTTTAGCTTTGATTAGTTGCGTTTTTTTAAAATCCGCCTTTTTACACTTTGTCTTCGTGGTGCCTGTGGTTCCAACTCAATCACCCAGCCACTCATCTCACCTGCCTTGTTTCTTTAGAGTTCAGCTCTTAGTTTCTACCTTCTTTTCCCTAAATTATACCTTCTTTTTCTATATGCAACTCAAGCAGTGGCCCAGCTGGTCAGGAATGGGATGCCACCTTACCAGAGTCACGTGTAGGCTGGAACAAAGCATTTCAGGGTGACATTTCCATAGCACCAATGGAAATGCATAACTTACACACCAAAGTTCCTCAATTGGTTGTCATTAAATATGAAGTTAAAAGCCAGGAAGCTGCTGCCAGGTTGTGTGTATCTTGGTGGTGATAACTGTGCAGAAATGGTAAAAAGGGACAATACAGTTGTGCTCTGCCATTTCTGTCCATCACTGTACATGACATTTAAATACTTGCTAAGATTCTTCTAGCTGCCATTACTATACATTATGGCTAAACAGATAGAAGATGTTTTGAATCTCTGCAGTAGCTGACAAAACATGCAAGATTTTAAAAACTTTTTCTGGTTTGTACATAGGGTGATCATAGTATCACCAGGTAGCTCAGTCCAACCTCTTGCTCAAACCACGTTACTCAGAGTTTTATCTAGCTGGATTTTGAAAACCTGCAGGGATGGGGACTGCACAGCCTCACTGGGCAACCTGTCACACTTCCTGACTGCCCTCATGGGCAGAAAGTTTCTCCTTGTATCCAGTGTGAACCTCCCCTTTCAGTTGCTATCTGCTTTCTCTCACCAATACCGCTGCATTAAATGGGGTGGGACTTGGGAAAACACTGGAACGTGTCCTAAAGACCTGTTGATTTCAGCCTTCAGGGGCTTGCCCTGGGAGAAGGCAGGGTCCTGGTCATGCCTGTGTGCTCGGTGTTTCCTGCTGCTTTCTGCAGACAGCTCCCACTGTTCTGTGCACCAGGGATCAGCAGCCTTCCCTGGGGAACTGGGCAGTCCTCAGGGGAACTCATTTTTCAACAGGGGTATAATATCTTAAGGGCAAAAGGCCTAGAAGTCAGACATTGCAACACCTGCATTTTTTAGTCCCCTGCCCTCCTTCCAATCCATTTTTTTGGGGGTACAATAACCCCAAATTTAACAGTGGAGAAGTACAAATATAAACACATCTCTCAGCATTTTTCCTGCATAAAAATCCTGTCTACATTCAGGTGTTCCTCAAGGATTTGTCTCAGCCTACTAGTCCACACACACACACACACACACACACACACAGACAAAAACAAAAAAATGAACAGGAGAAAACAAACAAACCAACCCACAAAAAACCTGCAACCCAACAGAACCCTCAAACAACAACAACAACAAAGCTAAAAGAACTTATTTGTCTTCTACTTAGTGACAGACAAACAATACTTTGTACAAAAAAGTGTGTACTAGAGACATACATGATTTAAAATCTTTGAGCCCTGGAGCTTGTGCAGCCTGCTTCGTTCCAGCTTGCATCTTGTGATCCACTCACCACAAAAAATCTTGAGCTTGATGTTAAATTATTTCCATGTATGGTTGGAACATGGAAATCAGGAGATTTCTCACCATCAACCCTGTTAAAGCTGTAGTGCCCATGTGACACACTCCAGATTTCTTCAGTCTCTTCCCTTCCCTGCTGCAATCTGCTCTTTGTTTTTTGCTTTCCTTTTTTTTTGGAGGGTGGGGTTTTTTTGTGGGTGTGTGTTTTCTTGTTTGTTTGAGTTTTGGTTTTTGTTTGTTTTGGTTTGTTCTGTTTGTTTATGTTTTGGTTTGTGTTGGTTGGTTGGTTGGTTGGTCGGGCTGGGGTTTATCTGCGAATTTACTCGGTGTGCTTAGTTTTTGAGAACTCCATCTTTCTGGCAATGTATCAGAAGTAGCTTGTGGGCTGGAAGTGTTCAGCAACAGGATGAAGACCATCATGAGCACATAAGATTTGTGTCTGCAGCAAATCTGGCTAAGAGCAAAAAAGACTTGACTGACAGCGCAGTTCTATTCTAGACAAAACAAAGGTGGAAAAAATAGAAGTATCATGCATAATGTGTGTTAGAAATGCTAACAAATAACAATACAGTGGTCCAAGAAGTTTTCTACCACTGCATGACTTTTTTTTGTCCCTGACAATGAGCTCCTTGTTCCCCCCAGCTTCAACTCTATTGCACACCCATCTGTGGTTCCCTGGGCTCTCTGTGTTTGGTTGGGCAGTGCTGCAGGAAACTGAAGGATTGGATGTGTCAGAGGAGAAATTGCCAGCATAAGGGGGAGATCTGGAAAGTGAGAGCACACCAGAAGGTGCACAGGTGTGTCAGGCATTGGTGTCCCCACAGCGTGGTGTGGTGGTGGGTCAGGAGACCATGAGCTGAAGAAGGGCTGGGAGGATCATTGGATCTTGTGTAGGTACAGGTGTGGTTTTCAAAGTTTAGGCTTTAGATACCTACACAGGCATTGTAAACCAGACTGTGCAGTGACAATTTCATTGATCTTCCCGGTGATCATGGTGCATGTGAGTGGTGGAAAGGGCAGCACACTGCCATTTCCCTGGAACATGGGTGTTTTTCGCTCCTGTGGAGCTCTGTGTATATTTTTAGGGTGGTGCATGAAGAGAGAGGACAGGTGTAGGGGGTGAACGAGATGCAACAGGTGGTGAAATACATCAGCTGAAAGCAGAGCCTCTGTTGGATGAAGGGGTAAAAATCTCTTCATCACTTGTTTCATATTTAACTCAGGAATATTGCTCTGATGGATATGTGTGCATGAAGGTTGCTGAGGGCAAGACACAGCACACTGACACAGCACAAGGTCCAGTTCAGTTTGACATTCCAGGTTCTTTTGTGATGATGAAATTTGCAATCCACCAGCAGCCATCCTTGCCCTCCACCTGTCAGTAACAGGAGTGACAAAATTCTGCACTGAGTAATGACCTCTTTGCCACTTTTATAAACTGTTTTGAGTTTTTCCTCTTGTGCAAGCAGGCACAGCTTACACCCTGTTGGTGTGTGCCCATGGCCCTCGGCATCTCTCCAGCTCAGCAGCCGAGGCAGTGACTGCTGGGGAACAAACTCACTCACCTCCACAGCATCCTCTTGCTCAGCAGGCAATCATTCCTGGAAACTGGCTGTGGCAGTGTCACTTTCCCTGTGCTCCCTCTCTCTGTCCTGTTCCCTATCCTCAGCTGTGATCTGCCTCATCGGGAAGGTCAGGCAATTTAGGATTTGCACCCGCTAATGCCCTTGCTACTCCCCTGCTGAGGCTAACTAATAAGGAAGCCAATTATCCTAATTTCTGGCATCACTTTTTAAATAACATGGCATTAATCTGCCAGCATAAATTGTTTTTTAAAGGGAATTTTCTAATTATTTTTGCCATGTTCTGCAGGCTCCCCACATCCAGGCTGTGTCTGTCTGAAGTCAAAAGGAGCTCATACCAATGTTTTCCAGATTTCATTTCGAGCTCCCAATAAGTCTGACAAACCAATTTGGGACTGTCCTCAGCACATATGTTCCCAAATGGTGTTTTATACAGGACTGCAACATTTTGCCACAAGAGCTGTTGTCAAAGTAAACTCCCCACACTGGGTCTCTGTAGGACAACCAATAGATGCCAATGTAGGCTCAAAGGATCTGATTTAAAAATTAAAATAAGCCCGAGGCAGAAGAAAGAGATCACGCAGATTTAACACCTCCCTTCTTGTTATTTCAGCTTTCTCACAGCCTCTTGGTAAACTCGGGTCGAAACCCCTGCTGGTTTGACTCATTTGCGTTCTGCTTTCAGTGGCCCGTGGTTTATGGTTTCCGCAGGGGGAGCCGGCTGAGATCCGCAGTTCCCGTTTTCCTGGGCGGAGGTGTGCAGGGGATTATGTTCCGTTCAGCTTTCCTTCATGTCATCTGTTCTCCTCCTGCTGTTCTCCCAAAAACGCGATGCTGGCGCCGGGTGCCATCTAGTGGAACCAGCCCCGTGTTCCCTGGGATGAGCATCTCCGTCCTGTCCCATCTGCTCCGCTCTGAACGCTGCTGCTTTTCAGAGATATCTGCTGATCACTGCTTGCAGCTGTCTCCATTATAAATATTTTTGCAAGGCTCTTCTCATAACTCCAGAGTTGCGCTTGCTGCATTGCAGTTGCCAACTACTTGTAATTTATAGGTGCTGCGATAGCATCTGCAGGCCCAGATGTGGAACAGGGAGCTCTCCTGCAAGGTGCTGGGGGAATGTGGAACTCCAATACCATATACAGTTATTTCCTAATATTATTTTTCCTAATTCTGGAAAATAAAAATTTAGCAGTACAGGCAACAACCTGAAAAACAGGCACTAAAAATCATTTTATTCTTTTGTGGATTTAATAATGTTGCTCTTACCAAGTCCAGTATGAACGATCTTAGTCATTTACATCCTTCACTGAAATAAGGGAAAAAACTTCATTTCTTGGTGGTTTTTATGGTCAGGCTGGGACTAACCGAGTGTTTCCCTAATGCAGTTGCAAGATTTCCCTCACCAGAATTAAAGTGTTTTCACACCAGTGCATGCTGCTGGGCCACTGGTGTGATCTGGCACTGCAGGTCCTAAGCAAGAGCTAATTTTGGATAGATATTCAAGGGGGTACTTCTGTATTTAATCTTTTGCTGTGGCCAGCAGAAGTGTTACACTTTTTTCCAGCTGTGTTTGCATTCCCCAAAATAAAGCCCAGCATAAAGCATGCTTTTTCAGACCTCCTAGCACTCACCCAGTTCTGCATGAACCATTTCCCTCTGGACACAGCCGAGTCTCAGGGATTAGTGCTGACCCCCTCGCAGGAGCTCTTGGCACATTCAGCTGGGATATGTCAGTGGGATCTTCCAAATGTTCTTACCAGGATCAGGGAGAAAATCAGCAGTTATTCCCACTCCTCACTGATTTTGCATTTGAGAAGGAGGGAATTGTGCACAGTTGCTCCTAAGCAGAATCCGTATTTCTTACTGGATTTATGTGCTGGGCTCAGAGGAACATGGCAAGCACATAACAGGAGCACTCTCGGAGCTGAGTTCAGCTCTTCCTGCCTGCACTGCCAGGGTCTGTAAAATCCTGCACGAGTGCCCCATGCTGAGCCCCAGTAACTTCAAGAGAAGTCCCAGGAGCGGAGTGAGTGCACAGAACGTGCTGGAGATCCACAGAAGTGGTAGCAGGGAGAGGAACTGAGCCGGTGCTTCACTGTGGGTAAATTTTCAAAGTGATGTCTATAGATCTCTCTGCAGAGCTCTCACTATTCTTCCTTTTTTCTCCACAAACCACTGGCAGAAAAGAAATGGACTTTAAAGTTAATTAGAGAAAACTCAATCAGTTTTGTACATATCCTATTGTATATTTCGAAAGACAAGAAGTTCATCCTTGAACATGTTCCCATTTCCATGTTCACAGCAAAAGGAAATTGTGTTTCATTATTTAAAATCATGGATAAAAGAACTTAAGGGAACTGAATCTACTTCAGACACCTGCCCATTTGACCAACACTGCTCTATTTAATTTTGATCTGGCCTGTTATGCATTGTAGCATTAAAAAATGCTGTGCCTCAGTGTCCCCATCTGCAAAGCAAGCAGAGAAATTGTACCTACCCAAGGGAGGCAATATGCAATGATTATTGTAGAGACTGCTGCACAATTTCACTCTAACATTTATAAACTTGTATTAGTGCCCACATTTTATTTTAAGAGGAAAAAGTAGAGTATTTAATAAAATCAGTTTTCAGCTAATTAAATTTTACTTAGAGCAGCTGAATATTTTCCCCCAAGAATGATCTGTAGAGGTTGAAATAAAATCTTTATGAAAAGGTATGTAAAACCATATGAAAATGTGAAATTTGTTAAATAAGTAAAAAAAGTTATTCTGCAGTTCATGAAGAACCTGCTATTTCTACTCCTCCTCCCTCCTCCCTCTCTAGCAATTATCATTCTATAGATTTTATCACATTTTGAGATAGTTTATATAGTTAATTAAGGCCCTTCTGCACAGTGTGGTGGCTTTTATGCCAGACTATAAATAAGAACATCCTCATGATGTCAGATGCTTTTTCAGCTGCATTTTGACAACAGAAAACTGGTCCTTGGAATGGTTACATTTGGTAGCTTGATCATGGAGCCTGACCTTACATCCTCTGATGCGGACAGGAATTTTTCATCTGAGTTTTCTGGCATTTGGCTCAAGCCCTGATGGAACTGTTTGGCTTCTTGCTTTTTATAATCTTCTGAATTAAACACTCTGATCACTGGAATAGTGGTTAAATCACACACCAGCTTATTGCTTATGAATACATTTTGGGCCTCTTTGAAAAGAAAGAACCAGCATTTCATTAGGCAAAGCCGCTATTTGAGCATCACTCACTTCCAAGCTGGGCAGGTTGAAAGCAGCTCAGCCTGGAAGGCAGTTCAGGCAGGGCTCTTGGCTGTGCTGGTGGGAGGAAATCCACTTCAGCAGCTCAGCACCGTATCATTTCCCCAGGGTATTTGCCAGTTGCTCACCCATGTTGGTCACTGCACAGCACCTTTTTTTTTTATTAATGTGAAATGTTCCTTTCTTGTGTAGGCAAAGCAATTCCTACCACATGCTTTTTTCTTCCAGAATCAGTTGTGATGTGGGTGGACGCCTTAGAAACCATGTGTAGCGATAATAATAACGAGTGGTCCCCTGAGGGGAGGATTTGATATTAAGAATTATAGTAATGACTAAAAAAAAAAAGAGAGAGAACTTGGGTAATTAATAGTTAGACACAAATGTTAGCACTTTAGCAGAGAAAAGCCCAGCAACCAACCTCCTTATGTTATAGAAAAGGTCAATAGCTTATGGCTCATCAAAAAGAAAAAAAAATTAAAAGATGAAAGGTTTGAAGCAAACTCTCCCATTGTGTTTTTCTGAGAGAGCACCCCCTGAAATGGAGGCAGGGTTCCTATTAAAGTCTAAATCTTGAATAAAATGTGCTTCACTGGTGAGAAACATGCCTTCATTTGGAAACATTTTTGTGCCTCAGGATGAATGAACCTCCTCTGGACCCCAGGCTGTGGTCACCCTCCAAACCTCAGTCACTGCTGGAGGGTTCATGCACTTCCTGACACTGCCACCACCAAAAACTGGTTCCTTGGCATGGCTATTCCTCCTTTTTCATACTCAGCAAGGTTGAGTTAGTACAGATTTTTGACAGAAAAGGGTGGATGAAAGAGAATTTATAAAATGATGGTGCATAGCACCGACTAACCTCAGCCTGCAAAATTGCTGCTTCCATGCATCACCTTCCCAGGAATAAAAGTGTAGGTGGATTTTCACAGTGGGAATCAGGAATTTTTGTTTGCATTTTTGCCCTGATGTTCAAGGTCCTGGGTGGGGTTTCCAATAGGACAGGAACAAGAAACACAGGTTTCCCCAGGGAGCTGTTTTTGCTCCACTGCTATGGGTCTGTGGAGGCACCCTGTAGGGTGACCCTTGATTATTCTTGGTTGCTGTGGTTGGATGATAAGCTCTTTCAGCCCACTAAACTCCCAGTGCACAGCTGTTTCATTATACAGAACAAAGAATGTGCATACTACAAAAAGCAGACTTGTTTTGTTAGTGGGCACCTGAAAAAAATTCATTTTTGAGGACCCAAACCTACAAGATTATGGTCATTTCCTCACTGTTGTGGGGTTTAATGGGTCCTGGGCTCAGGTCACATAGAGAGGGCTGTATAAGGACCTGTGCCAGCCACTGAGGACTGTACAGTGAGAATCTCTGAGAAATATGCAGCAGTCCATGCCACAGCTCTTGTGCACCCCAGCTGTGTCCTGGGGCTCCCTGTTATCCTTGCTGCTTGGTGCTGTGACCCCTCCACAGGTAGTCACTAACCAAATTTAGTAGTCTAAAAGTGCCTTGTTATCACAAAATGGGCATCCTGAACCCTAAGGAGCTCAAAACACGTGGGGAAGAAGGGTATGGGGATATTTTGGAAAGCGAGAGAGGACCTCTGGGTGGAGAATGGATGCTACAGCCAGATTTTTCCTTGCTACAGTAACCACTGAGAAAGTCTCTTTATGGCAAAGGTGATAAAATACCTGGCTGATAGCCCAGACTGTGTCACTCCAGCCCTGATGCCTCTTCACCCCTTACCCTAACATTAACTGAATGCTCCACTAGAAATCTGAGGAGATAAGACAGGAATAGAAAAGGTTTCTTTCCCATGTCACACATGAGAAGGAGATAAGAGGAATGAAAGGACCTTCCATGTGCAGAGCCCTGAAGGCAGGTGTTATACCCCCTTTCAAATGCAAGCATTCTCTCTTGTGAGGGTACTTCAGGTTTATACATCTCTGTTATGGGGCAGAAGTGCAGAGCTGGAGTGGTGGTTTTGTCCTCTGAAAAAGAAGAATATTTATTGCCACCCACTTTTAAACCCTACCCGAAACCAGGCCTGATTGTGGTGGTGTTTAAAAGTGATTACATCACTGTTGATAAAAAATGGAAATAATGGCACAAATAAGTGCAGGCCTTGTGAATTTTAACCAGTGATGACACAGCCTGTGTGGGGAGAGGCTGTTTAGAAGGGTGTTTCAATTCTCCTGAGAGCCTACACAAACCTCCAGGATCTCCTTATCCTGTTGACATGAGAAGAAATAAGATTTTCTCAAAGACTTAGTTTTCAAAAAGAAAACGGAGAACACCGAGTCTTTCTGGTTTGGTTTGAAACCAAGTAACACAGACTGTTAAATTATTTCAGAGCACATGCCCAAGAATCAATCTCTTGCCCAATTAGGAGTGTGACCTAAAAGCCAGTGAAGTATTATTGTAACGAGGCACTTCTGCTGTCTCTGGTGGTAGGAGATCATTTCTGTATTTCATTTTATGTACTAATAATCCCATATTGCTCTCTGTGGGCATCACATCGTGCTGCCATATTTTTATTACTGTTTGAAAGTCGGACAAGGTCAGCTGGCTGGAAAATGCTCAGGTTTCATCACAAACATCCTTTCCTGTGGATTGGCAGAGTTGCTCAGAAGAATCACATTCAACCCAGGCTCATCCAAGAGGTCTTCCCAGTTCATTCTTAAACCTCTCAGTGCTTATCAAGTTGTTTCTCTTCAACCTGCATTTTTTTTCCCCATGTTTTGGACAGCTGATCTTTGGCTAGCTGCAATTCTGACCAGCCTTCTTGATAGCATTCAAACATTTAGATTTTCATTTTTTCATGTCTCTGTTGTAGATAAATACTCATGAAACCCTGGGAAATCCAGTGCCTTACCTCATGCCTTGCGTAGCACTGAGGTCAGAGCTGGCTGAGAAAGCTCTACAGAGTAAAAGAAAATTACATGAGTAAGAGAAAATTGCTTTTAAGTGGTTGCGTTTATCACCTGAGTGCTATCGCCTCTCATTGTCTCCTTAGGAGACAAAATATGACTCCAGGAACCAAAGTTCCTTTTAAAAATACAGTAAAAATTCACTCTGTTTTCTGTGATTTAGGGGGGGGTCACATGAGAAACAGGGTAATGTCATCATTTTAAAAGTAGTGTTACCAGTGTCCAAGGTCCATTCCCACTGTTTGCTTACTCGGGGAAATGCAGAGGTTTTGATCAATGCTTTGCAGTCCTCCAGCCTGCATCACTGCAACCCAGATCTCTGTACCAGCCTCTGATGCACTTTTAAATCAGTTTTTTTAGACTAGAAAGGCAAGTCCGTGCCAATACTTTACACCATTACCAAAGGAAGTTGGTGGCTCCTTTTTGGACAAGTGATTGATTTTTGTGTCTTTGTCCATGGCAGGTGGGCTGGAACTTAATGATCTTTAAAGCCCCCTCCAACCCAAACCATTCTATGATTCTAGTATTTCCAGCTGGTATTAGTAAAGTGCAAGTTTTTGCAGGCTCAGTACCAAATATTACATTGATGGGGGGTTTATAGACACAGGCAGACCTCTGAGCTCCTATTGTTGGCCTGAATGCAAAAGAATTGCCAAATTAGAGACAAATGTTTTAGATTCTCTTGCTTTTTAGCTTTTATACTCTTAAATTCTGCATGTAGTATCCATGGAATTCATTCATCTTGGAAAAAAATGGTTGGTGAGTGCTGAAGTTTTTAAGAGCAGCTGAATGAATTGATGTGCATCTGCAGCTGAAATTAATAAGTTCAAATTGCTTTCATCACCTCCTTCTACTTTTGTTCATTGAAAAGTGCTGCAAGGAAAATATGTGTATGTGTGAGCATGTGAATTAAATATTTAATAGTGGATGAGCCTGGATGAATGGAAGAGCCTTTCCCATCTAATTAAGCACTTTTATTAGAATTCCAGGAGGGTTCTTTTAGTTGCATCTCCTAACAGTCTGATTTCTTGATTATCTGTTCTGGCAAGTCTTTATTCCCATTTGTATGATATTTTATTCCATCTCACTGTGAGTCTCAGCAGGGCTCTGTATCTCCTGGGGAGAAATTTTCTTAATGGCACCTGTCTTCCCTTCTCCTTGGTGAATTTTGAAGTAAACAAGTCATTTAATTGTGTCAAGTCATTAAAAACAACTCATTAAAATTGTGTGTTTGCTACTCAAGGAATTGCATTCCTGCCTCTTAGAAATCTTTCCCTCTTCCTCCATGTCCTTATCTATGGTTCTTTGTACATTTATTAATTAACCTGTATGTTTTACATGCTTTTATTTGGTTTTGCAAATTTTCTCCTGTTCGTTTTTTTTCCTCATTATATATACATCAAGAACTCTTAAACATTAAGAAGTTTCCAGTTCTTTATTGCCCTTCCAGATTTATTCTCTATTTTCTTCTCTATTTTTTTTTCCTCTTTCTAAGGAAGAAGAAATCTGTCTTAGCTGCTGTCTGATTTTATGTTATTAGCAGTAGATGTGAAGACACTGAGTTCTGGTGCTGAGACAGACAGTTTAGATAGATAGATCGTTTTTTATAGTTAACCATAAAAAATGCTTAAAGTACTGTGAGCTGATGTCCTTAGCACTGTTGTCTTTCAAAATATTCGGTGCTGGCTTGATGCAGATAGCAAGGGGAGGTATTTCTGCCTTCCCCACATGTTTTTGTAGCTGTCTTTATTTCTTCAACTTTTATATATTACTGACATCTTAACATACTAATTATATAGTAAGTGTTTTCCAAAATTATGACATAGTGAAGCAAGGAGGTTCAAATTTTTCCCCAGTAAAGCATATATACATAGTTTATATTATTTCTTTAGAGGATGGACATACCAGAGCAGCCTTTGGTGCAAGTTGTTGCATTTTTGTTCACAGTGGCAGCATATTCAAAGAATTTCCATAACAGTCCTCTTGTTCTATATCTGAAATTAAAATTAAGTTATGAAAACAGACCTTAGAACAACAGCCTATACCATACCCCAGAATTTGACTGCTTTTGTCAGTTTCAGACCTTTGCAGTCTGGCATTGTAAAATATTCTTCTTGAAGTAAAGGGAGCAACTCCCTCAATTACAGTGGAAAATTTCTGGGTATTTTTAAGTTGCTTTTGAAGAACTTTATATAGGAGAGTTAATCATGTTTATGCTCGGAATGAGAACCAGAGCCATGAAGTCTCTGAGGGAAATTTGCCTTCTTTAGAGAAAATGTCAGAAGAGGGAACACACAGATATAAAAATTTCAGCAAAAACCAGTATAAAGTCTTTCAAACAAGTTCCTCATTAATCACAGTAACTTTTAAAGTCAAATGCAGGTAGGACATGATTGATTAGTTTGTTTTATTCTACACACTTGCTCTGAGCTCAGTTGCAAGCAAAGATGACGGTCAGCACTCTGCTTGCACTCAGGAACTTTCCTTGTTTGGAAATTTTGAGCGGAGACTTTTTGGCAAGAAACTTCACTTAAACGAGCAAATTTCTCAATTTATTACTTCAGTAATGTTTCTTGAGCATGGTGCTGAAGTCACGCCTGTGTCTGCAGCAATTTAACAGCCTCTGGTCCAGACAATGTCATTTTAATGTGGAATAGTTTATGTAGCACCTGCTCCATCTTCTGTCTGGCCTAAAATGTATTATTCCACTCTTTCCCAGGCTATAAGATCAATCATTTTAAAAGATGAAAGAAAGAATGTCAACAGTTTAATAAGGCCTTGCCATTTCTTTGGCTGGAAATTAGAAATAAGGTTCTTTTTTTGTGAGAAAATAGTGAAAATACTGTGAGGATGCAGTGAATCTGGTTCTTCATCCAAACCAGGAATCAGAGATGTACAGACTGCCTTCAGAATTGCCCATTTCCAAGCCAGCATCCTGCACAAATGAGCTCACGAGGGACAGGCTCACATCCAAACAAGCCCTAATTATGAGGGTGTGTGAGGAGCACGGGCTCTTTGGAGAGGCTGAGATGACCCTTAATATTGATTGATTCAGGGAAAAAAGTACAGAGGAATTTTAAGCAGGCTGTTTTGGAGGAGAAGGAAGGGTGTAGCTACGGAGGACTATAGTTTAATAGGAATCACATACTTCCCAGACAGAGCTGACTGGTATGAGATCCCATTTATGCAACTATTAGATGGATGAGTGCTCCTGGGACACAGGTGTGCATTTGGTCTGACTCCCCTACAGGAATTTAACAAAGGAGAGATAAAGGTCCAGAATAGCACAAGATAATTGGAAATGTGTTTGATAAATGCTCTCCAGAAGGGTTTTTCAGTTTGAGGATCACTAAGAACTTTCTCAAAGGGAGCATCAGAGAGTTGTGGCCATCCTGTCCAGAGCAGCTGTGTACACAACTCTTCCTCTTCCTTCTTTCTCCACGTGATATAATATCCCAAAGAAGTTAAGTTATAGTTAAGTTAGGATATAATTTGCCCGGAGAAATTGTAGATACTCCATCCCTGGAAGTGTTCAAGGCCAGGCTGGATGGGGCTTGGAGCAACCTGGTTTAGTGGGAATCATCCCTGCCCATGGCAGGCAGGTTGGAATGAGATGATCTGTAAGGTCCTTTCTGACCCAAATCTACCTGCAAGTCTTTGATAATGGGTTTTTAAAGGGGTTTTCTGGGGCTTCCAGGGCAGGAGTCCATGCATATTCCACCATGGACCATGCACCCAGTGTAGCCCAAATACGTGTGTGGGAATCTGATCTTTCACAGTGGGGTTCACAAGTGAGTGGACTCCGTTCATGGAGCCACCTCTGGGCTTGCTGACAGCGCAGTTTCTCCTGGCCACTGCTGGTGCAGCCCATCTCCAGGTAACTCCTGCAGTTTCCCTGAAGCCTGAGAGATCAGGCTTGGCAAGGAGGGAAGTCCTCTCAACCCCCTTGCATGTGGTACTGAAGTTTGCTGCAGGTGGGTGAAGGAGTGTGGCTACTTCAGGGAAGAAGATTCTCTTTAAAAGATGAGGAAGAAGCCAAAATATACCAAGATGAATAAGCCCATCTCTCAGGAGCATTTGTCGGGGGAAACCAGGCTCTAAGACTGCTTTTGTAGCCTGTGGTAGAAGGGAATTGCTCACAGCTTGAGGATGGATGCAAACAGGATTTTGCTACAAAAGAAGTTTCCCAGCCATAACAAACAACGTGAGAAGGAGCTCAGGAGATGCAATTCTGTTTTTCCTTGGCCATACCCAAGAATGAGAGGATGACTTTGCTTTTTTTTTGTCTGCAACACAGCTCTTTGCTTTTCCTTCTGCTTTATCATCTACCAAAGCTGGTTTACGCAGCATTTCTCATTGCATTAGAGTTTTCCTCTTCTGAAAGATGATGCAGTGAGCAGAACTGACAGGACTTGTCTGAGCTCTGGTCTGAATTATTTGCTGTAATTGGCATGTCTGTCCCTTAGCTCCACCTGTGTTATCTGAAGCATTACAGCTTTAAATTCTTACAATTTGTATAATCTGTTTATTTATGGATTGTATTTCCCCCTCTATTTGTAATTTCTTGCTCTTCTTCTCACCATGGGTAAAATAGCCCAAGAACTACATAGTTCATTTGACAAACAGTGAAGTGCTGGGTTGTTTGGTTTTTTTTTCCCAAAGGGGGTTTTGATTTGATTCACTGATTTTCTCTTTTCCTTCTGCTCTCAGAGGTTACTCTCTGTTAAGATAATCAAGATAGCTAAGCAGAGAGATTGATTCCTAACAGGCATAGCTGACTGGAAACTTAACTAGCTAACACACACAAGCATGAAAAGATCCAGAACAAGTTGTAGGGCTCATCTTTTTACAGGAAAGGGAATTTTGTGGCTGCTCTCAGTATGAGCATTATGTATTCTCTTACCTGTACCTAACAAAAATGACTTGAAGCTGCTCACAAAGACACTTTCTGGGTAAAAAACATAAGAAAAGGTATGATTTTGCTCTACAAGCAGCAGCTGTGGATGACATTTTGCATGTAGAAACAAAAGCTGTCTGGGCATCTTATGGCACACTCAGACTTGAAGTGTCAGTGCATCAACAACCCACTCTGCCCCTCCACATTTTCAGCTCATCCCATCTCCATCAAACCTGTCAGCTTCACTGTGAGGGTTCCACCTGCAGGAGCAATGGAAGGGGGAAACTGTGGCCATTGGGGTCCTCACCTCTGGTCTGCCCCGATTCTGGCTGGCCTTTGAACAGTTCACAGGAAATGACAGCTTTTTCACGGTGGAAAGATTGCACAAAATCAGCTCTGAACGTTCCCCTGGCTGCTGTGTTTGTCCTTGGCGCAACAGCACCAGCACAGAGGGAATGTGCAGCCCAGGGACTGACAGAGCAGAGCTGGAGTGTGACTCTGGTACTGCACCAGGCCCCAAAAACAGGCAATAAACAGAATTCACTTAGTGTCTAATTATTGCATTCAGTTTTGTTCTGTTTTGAAAACACGGTCTGGAAAACCCTGTGCAAGGAGGCCTTTTGCTTAAAGGCCAGGCAAGATTTGGCTCTTTTCTCTGGTTTTCGGTGATGTTGGCCTCAAATTGCCTCGTTATTCCTGTCTGCAGACCAGTGATGATAATAGTCTTACTTTTTCAAGCAGTTTGAGATCTTCTAATGAGGCATATTTTATACAGGCTTTATTGGGCTTCTCGTTTGTGGGATATTACGATACACAGGGTTGTTGCAATGTGACTTCACAATATGTAATGCAATTATTTGTGCTGAGTATAAATACAGTTAAGGCAATGCTATCTGTGCTGGGATAAAATGACATTATGCTGCTTTGACATTTACCAAAAAAGCCTCCTTTTTCTATATTGCATTTGCTGTGTGTCACTTGTGTTCTGCTACAAAATGAAGGTAATGGATGAGAGAACAAGAAAAGCATTTTGATTTTATTTTCTAAAAATTAGATATTTGGTGTTAATAGGAGCTTTTCCCTTTGAAGCTAGGCTTTATATCAGTTGCCATACAGTTGCTAATCTTTTCTGCCATCATGTTCAAAGGAAAATTATGAGACAAAAAAGCCATTGGGTGAAGAAGACAAAATTGTATTTTTCTTGTGGAGTAAGATTCAAAGATAAAATTGTTGTTTATCCTTTTTGGACATCATCAGTGTGGATAAATACAATTACATTGTTTGCCATCCCTGAACTAATTCTTAAGGCTTAGGCAAGTCAGCAGTGGATCTAATATGTTTAGCTTCTTATTAATAAAAAACAGAAATTTTCACTTAAATGCTTGATGTTACCAACACTTGCTAGTGGTATAGTGTTTACCTTACTGTTAAAAAAGTCTACTGAAATCTGGCTTTCAGCATCTTTCAAGTTCATGATGTATTTCCAAAGCAGGTGTGCAGCAGCTTAAACAAGGACATTTCTGAAACTGAAATCCTATTTTTCTCTTTTTGCAGGGATCCCCAGAATTTGTATCCCCCTGAGGTCAGCAATGCAAAGCTTCAGTATGCTGGTTGGGGTCCAAAAGGGCAACAGCTGGTAAGAGAAAAAACAAATTTGCCAATGCATTTAGAGACCATTGCTTGGAAGTAAAGAAATAATAATTCCGTTTTTGAATAGTTTCTTGAAACCTGTGTGGTAGCTTCTAACATTTATTTAGGATTGTTCTATCATGTAATTTATTTATAAAATTCCCAAATATATCCATTCACTGCAAAGTAATTGTGCCTAAAAATGCAGAGAAAGAACACTTTATGAAAGCTTTTTGAGAGGATGCACCTGCTTCTCCTGATGTTGGACACAGGACAGATTATAGAGATAATAGACAGTTTGATTTATTTAGCATCTCATTGCTTCACAAGGGCATCTTTTGACTTGCAAACTTGGCACTGGGGATATGTTAATATTAGCAGCCCAGTTTGGAGAATGCATCTCTCTAGAACAGAGATGCCCTGAATTTGCCCTGTGGTTGTTTGCAAAACAGACAGAATTAGAAGTGGATCCTGGAAAGTTTTCAGAGCTGTTCAAAAAAAAAACAAAACAACCACAACACTTGTCAGGGATTCATTATATTTCATGGAGCTATTCATAGTGCAACAATCTTAAAATCTCCAGTATTTTACCCCTCAGCCACTGCCATCCTGGATGTGCAGATTTTTTCAGAGCATTTCCTGGCCAGATCCCCTGGCTTCATTTCCTGGTGCAAATCCAATAAGTTTTTGCCATATTCCAAACACTCTCTTTCTACGGCAACAAGAAATGAAAAAGTGGCAACATCTTTTTTGATATGGAAGCTTTATACCAAGAAATGAGCTTTGAAAGCTCATTATAAGAGAAAATCTGGCATATGTTTCCTGTTCCCAGTCCCCTCTTGGGGACTGTTTGTCTGTGTCCTTAACTAGATTGTTTTAAATTCTGTGATTTAAAAAAACAGCAATAGGAGTCATTATATAATTGCAGGTCTGAAAATCGGGTTGGAAAAAACATAACAGATACAGGAACAGGAAAGTCTGTCCTCTGCTCCATCAGGAAAATTGTGTTTGAGCATCATTGACCTCAAATCTGTACAGACAGGAGATGCAGCGGCCTTTACCTCTATGCAAAATGTTTTCTGTGGAGCTCTTTGCTTTCATTGCACGCACTTGGAAGGGACCTTACACACCATGCTGTTCCAATTTCCCCACCATGTGTAGGGAATACCTTTAGGGCGTAGCAAACAAAGCCAAAACATTTTTTCCTTCACTGTTCACTAGCTCTAACAGGGTTTCACAACGTGTAACAAGAGCTACACCTGTTAATTAAAAGCTGATATTGAGCGGCATTAGTCACGTTCTCCACCCCACAAGTGAATCTTCCCCCCTTTGACAGGGTTTTGCTGTGAGCTTGTGTGCCCTCAGCACCTGTGGTCACAGCTCGCTGCTGACTCCCATCCCTGCTCGTTTCACCAAGCTGAAGGGCTGCACCTAATTTCCACCTTGGAAAGAAGATCTAACGAGATCTTATACCAAAGCCAAGATTACCAATTTACTGCCTCCATTGCCTTCTCTGCCAAAGTAAAATAAACACTCAGAAAGGAAAAATGTTCATATCAAAATAGACAAATTACATCTCCAACAGGACAGTATATACAGTCCAGGAGAAGAAAAGTCCTTTTTACTCCCAACTTTATCATTTTATGCTGAAGAGGTTGTAACCAATTTCCACCATATTTTATTAAGAAATTTTCAGTGAAAACTCAAAGCCCTAAGAATTCCTGAAGACATCAAGTTTCGTACAAATTCCTTCTGTGGGGTATATGCTATCTATCTGTCTCTCTCTCTATCCATCTATCTATCTATCTAGATATATTTAGGTGCCTTTAAAAATCCCTGTGGTTGTTGAATTCCATGTGAATCTTGGAAATATCTTGCTACAGCAAATTTGTTCTGCATGCTTATTTTTTTCTTTTTTCTTTTTTTTTTTTTCCTTTTTTATTTCCAAATATGTCAAATTATTGGCCTGTAATTGAGCTCCAGTCCCTGTTCTTGCATTTGGAACCAGGGTAGGCGAGGAGCAGCTCACTGGTAGTTTAAGCATTATTTTTTCATACTTCTAACATATGTGCCCCTTTTTGCCCTTCTCTTGGCCAGTCATTTACCTTGAAATAAAATTACAGCTGTAGTTTAAGAAATAAACATGTTTTACATGCATCAGTGTAATCTTTTTGTATCTAATAATCAGCAGAGAATTGCCAGAGAAAAAAGAGAAGCTTTTAAAATTTAAAAAAAAAACAAACTACAAGCATTATAAATGAGATCTAGAAATATACCTTGTTCACTGCTCTGTATTTTAGGACTAATTGTGTTACTCAGAACGTAATTGCCAGTGAAATTCGTGTCACCTTCTGTGGAGATGCAAAGACAGAGAAAAATTAAAGTCTATTAAAATTTGATAGTGGGAATGTGTTTGCTAAATGTACACCGAGTTGTGTTGCAGGAGAAGGAGGGAAAATATGTTCAGTGGGAGGGAAAGGAGTAGCTGGGAAGTGCATGTCAGCTCCCCTGCTTCCAGGGGGATCCTGAGTGTGTTTGAGGGGGGTCCTACAGCAGCAATAAGGAACCCGAGTGTGGCAGCCCTGGTGCTGCACACAGCAGCAGCCCTCTGGGCACAGGCTCCATCCAATTTCATGCTGCATCTCCCAGGAAAGGTGGGAGCGAAGGGCAAGTGGGTTTTGCATCACCTTGAAGATACCCCAATTTTCAGGAAATAGAAAAGCTTTCCCCTTGAAATCTCCTGGTTTGTTCTTTTTTGGCAACACAAAGGAGAGGCAGGGCAGGAGAGTAAGAGGGCTTGGTTCCAAAATTTTTATTCTCTTTGTAGCTTCTATTTCATCCTTCCTAGGGGAACTTTGGGTTGCTGTGCCTGACCTCTTTCTCTCTTGCATGTCTAATCATCCAAAAAAGTAACAAATCTGAAATAGAAGGAGCCTGAATGATCAGCATTCTCTCCAATTAAAAACACAGTGGAATATTCCCAGGAGCAATTTTCTATTTATCTTGCTTTATTTTGTCCTTTCTCATTAAATTATATGCCAATTTTTGTATGATTAAGTCCTCAGAGCATGATTCTTGATTTCTTACTAGCCTGCAGAATGCCACACGTGCCAACTGAGCTGTTTAAATAATGGCAGATATTGGATCAGAGAAAATCTGTCAGAAGATCAGAATGCAAAGAAGCTCTCACTTCTGGCATCTCAGAAAAATGCTTCAGCTTTTCTCTGATCTCGGCCAAAGTCTCGACAAATTAAGTCTCACAAAGCTGTTGGAGGAATGGGGCCCTCACCAGTGTGAGCTCCTGAGTCATTAGAAAGAGAGCCACTAATTTCAATGCAAAAGGGAACACATTCCCTAAATCTGGCTGTTAATAAAGGGCTCATTCCTCTCATTTGTCCTACAGCATGAGTCATCATTTATGCTTTTATAGAGTAAGTGAAAAACACTGTTAACTTGGAATAGCCGTGTGATATATTCACTATTTGTGGGTGTAAATGACTATGCAAAATGCCTATGGGAAAAATCCATCCTTTCCCTGGTGCACCTGACAGCCCAAAGTCACACTTAGTATTCAGTTTCATCAGCCCACTGGCCTTCAGCATGGTGCTTGGTGCTTTTTTAGTGAACAGACTGTACTATCCTCAGTTTGTGTGATACTTTCCAGCAATATGAGGCTGTGGGTGGCATGACAGGACTGCAAAAAAAGTGTTATTCTGTACCTTTGTCCTGTTCTGGGTGTGCTTATCTGCACAAGAATCTTCACTCCTTGGATTTCTTCTCTTTTTCTGATCATGCCATCCATGACTCAACAGCTACCCACTTCTGATTTCGCCACAAAAATAAAAGCCTTCTGTTAATTGATCTTATTGGAATATTTTACCAGTTTCATCATGTTCCATCTTGTGTTCCAAGGCTCTGCCCACATGCTGAGAGCTCACGTAATGTTCCCGTGGTACATTTGCCCCAAAAGTATCTAAGAAAAGGTTAACAGTGCCTGTGATCCTGAACTCAGCCTCATAAAACTTGTGTGGCTGACAGGCCTGGACCTGTCTATTTATCAAGAAAAGTAAGTGCAGTGTGAAGAGGTTTCCTTTGCTGTTTTGCTTGGCAGCACAGCCGAAATCAGGGAATGTTTCAGGAGTTAGAGACTGTCCAGTGCATGTCTGTAACTAAAGTGCTCAAGGAATCCAATAAACCCAAAGCTTTCAGGAGGTTTTTATCTAAGTTACCCCAAAATGAGCACATCCAAGTTCAAAGTATTTGCGTTAAGCACAAGCTGGGAATATCCATGGCCCCTGTTGCCAAAAGGAAGGAGGAAGCAGGAGCCCTGCTCTAATAAAATTCAGTGAATATTTGTCTGCGTTGACAGCACTAAATACAGTTCACAGGAGCTGTTAAACTCCAATTTCAAAAGCAGAAGCACTTCTGCTGTGCTGCTATTTTCTTTTTTTTTTTCAAAATCAGAACTTGTAACCATCCTGACAGATATTAATGGTAATGGTGACACATCAGAGGCTGGGGGAAGCAGTTTTGCACAACTTTAGAGGTGGCAGTTATAATTCTAAAAAATATCTCTCATAGGTCATAGTATTTATTCTTCTACAAAGAGAAACACTTTTTTTAAGTTTCTCCTGACCAGTCAGTCTTTTACTGGTCACACAGATTTTTTAAGTACCAAAAACATACAGAAAGAGGATTGGGGTTGCTAGAAGTTTTGTGTGCCCTTGCACTTACTGCACCCCTACAGGAGGGTCAAAACAGGTTTTTCCTGCATTCATAGGCAATAAGCCTTTTTCAGTCTCAACACTTTTTGGAGCAGGAACTATCTTTCATTCTTGTAGATTGTACTGCAGTCAAGTTTATAATTGGTTCTAAGGTAACACAAGTTAAGTTTCACAGCAGGTGCAGAAGATGCAATAAGAAATCTCTATTTCAGGGAAATGCAAATGCCAGGAAAAAAAAGGAGGAGTAATTCTTTCAGCCTCTACCATGTTAGGGGTTTGCAGGTGCCTTCCAACAGTGAATGCTGATGCTGGTAAACAGCTTATTGTCATAAATATTGCTGTTTTAAAAAGTGCAATACGATTAAGAGAAACATCGGGGTTTTTTAATATATAAAGCATTTGAATTATAGATCCTGCTGCACATGACCAGGGCCTGTCCATCTCCCTTACCTTTTTTTTTTTTTTTAATGCTGTAGTACAATGTTTTGCCAACTAGGATATCTAGATGCAAAAACCAGCAGGTTAAGTGATGACACCTGGAACTAAACTGGAGTGACTCCTCTAATTAGAAGCTTTTCCTTGCCTGAATTTGTGCCTGTCATGCCAGCTTAGTTCCAGGCAGAAGGGCTGCACAGATATCAAGGGAAGAGGACAGTTTTCACAGGAGGCACTGAATCATCTGCTGTTGTTCCTATTCCAGCAGGGCTTTTGAACTGCTCTGTGTATAATTGCTGTAGGTCCATTTGTCTCTACCATTCTTTCATAGATTTTTGCATCATTATTTTCAAGCTGCTGTTCCCTCACCTTTTCTTTTCGCAATGACATCTGAATCAATATTTAGCTGTGGTCTGCTGTATGTAATTATTCTGGCTTGCTTATCTTGCCAGTTGCAAGAAAAAAACTTCTGCCCTGTCTCCCTCTCCCCTGCCATCCTCAAAGTCTATGTAAGCCCTATTTAAGTGTAATGAGGGATATTCAGACAGATTTTAACATGGTCCCTGCATCCTGGAAATGCAAGAATTTCAGCATAATAATGTGCCATCTCCTCATCCCTTTCTCCAGTGTCAGAATAGGAAATTTTTTAGGGAAATGTCAGTAAGATATATTACACATACAATGAGCACCTGGACAGGTTGCTCGTTTCCCCTCTCCCCTTGCTTTATTCAAATAATTCCCCTGGAAAAGTGTTGTGTTTAGGTTTTGTTTTGTTTCTTGGTTTGTTTTTTTCTTTCCCTTTGATGTTCTCTCTTTGGTTTCAGTGGCAGCAGTGTCCTATTTTTAACTTTGCACATCCTTGTCATTCTTTTGTTACCCTTGGGCTTGGTGTTGGATCCTCATTCCCCAAAGGGAGGCTTTGGCACAGTCAGTGTTACGTTCTTTGCTGAGAAATGGTCACATCCCTTCCCCTCCCAGCATCCTTGGTACTGCATCTTCATCAGTGGCAAAAGAGCAAGATATTTAAGATAATTGAAGGTGCTGCAACAAATGTAACTGAAAGAAGATGTAGGTGACTTGATTTAAAATAAGATCTTGCTCTTTCTGTGGGCGTGAAAGATTTCAGAGGGCAAAATGAAATTGATTATTTGCCATGGAAGTTTCACCGATAAATCAGTAAGTAACTGCCCTTACACCCAAATATGAGACATAGGATGATGCAGGCATCTCCCCTGGGGGTGAGACACTCCCACAGGCTTCCTCTGTGATTTCTTATATGTCCCTTTGTTTTCTGGTGAAGTTGCAGCAATAGATTCCTGCCTTTAAATGGACTTACAGAATTGATGCATTAAATGTTGCAGCCATTCACAGTCTGCATTAAGGAAACTGAGTTTGTACTTACAAGAAATGCATATATCTATGGATTTACTAAATTAGAGGAACTCATCATCTTGTTCCTCTACAAGGGAATTACTGAATTCTCTTCCTTTATATGTTACTGCGTTTCCTCACCTGCTGCTGTACAATATTCCTAGCAGTAAAACACTCCAGCACTGGGTCAGTTCCACTGAAAGTAATTCCCTCCTATCACAGAAATTTCTTGAATTTCAGGTGAGATTTATGGATATCGAACAACTCTTTTTTTGTTAAGGGCAGTTTTCATTTCAGAGATCGAACTGCCAAAAGTGTCTTCTCGTCTGTGCATAAGGGGTCCTAGCATCTTACAAATCAGTGGTTGGTGGGCGATGTCCATTGAAATACGTGCTTATGTAAAGTGTTGTTGTTGAAAACTGCCGTGAAAACAGTTACCTTTTAGTTCAGATAGCAGCAGTGATTGCTGAGAGTGGTGAAGTGACAGACATTGGGATGCCACAAGCAGGACTGAGCAGTGCCACCCAAGGGACCTTGGCTTGTGCTGCTCCTTCCCCAGAAACTGCCATTTCATGAGGAAAACTCCATGAAAAATTCTGTTAGCTCTCCTCCTCACCTGCTGGAATAGGTGTTGAGTGTTTCTACAGCCAAGCTTCTAATTAAAGAGGAATATTGCAGTGACCAGCTCACTGTCCAAGGTCGGATGTGCACCTGGAGGAATCCTGAGTCCCAATTGCCAGCTTCTTTATGCTGACACAAATAATCTCTGTGCTCTTCTTAGTCAGGTATTCTTTCTATAACACAATAAAGTATTTTAAATGGAACACTGTATCATCTCACATTAAATAATCTAATTTATAGTCATGCCCTACATAACCATCAGTGATATTAGGTTATAGAATACAAGATAATCCATCAAGCAGAACTTAAAAGCAGAATCAGAGTTCCATACTAAATGGTACATTTACTATTACATTCTTTTATGTAACAAGGCAGTTATAAATTAAAATAACCCCATTAGAATACAGGGCAATGAAATACAAGCAGACATTGCTCTTTCTCTTTGTTGAGGTGAAACAAACCCTCTTTTCTTCCCTGAAGAACAGAAAATAGGACAGCACATTTTTCTTGAACATATATTTTTAAATCTCCAGAACTGTGACAATTGTTTATTTGGCTGTACTTTGGCAGATTCTAGGTGTGATTAGAATCTGTGCATGTTGTGGTCTAACCTGCTCGCAGAATACAAATGGAAATGCACAGCATTTGGAGCGATGCAATGTCAAAAATGTAAAAAAAGCTTGTAGAAAACTGAGAAGAATATTACTGCACTGAAGGACTTAATCTGGGAGAATGAAGAAAAAAAAATCTCTTCTGTACCCAATTTAAAAGGAAAAATTTTGGGAATGTGTCTCCTTATAGAAATCTGTCATTACTTCTATAGTCCATTATATGGGACTATATCTCGAGTATTAGTTTTGGCAGTTTTGGATTGTCTCTAAAGACCTTTAAACCAGTGAGGTGTTATAAATTTTACTGATTTCCTAAGACAGAATCCAAGTGGAATACTTTCAAGCAAGTTTCTGAACAAGCCAAAGTCTGCTCTCCGGAATTCCAGGGCTTAATAGTTTTTTTGCCATATTTCCTCTTGTGGTCCTCAACTTCATCACCTCATGGTGTGTGCAGCATCAGCTGCTCCCAGCTTTCACCTTGCCCTGCAATTTCTCCTTGTTTCAAAGTGTGAGGTGCAGCAGAGCATCTCCCTTCACCAGCTCCTTCATCACCTGTGTCAGGACAAATGCCCTCCACAGAGGTTACTGTAACCCTCCTCCTGGGTTGCTGTGTTCATGTTGTTGACCCTCCAGGAGGTAAAGGTTAAGGTTCCCTGTGAGGATCAGGGTATTTGAATGTGAGGCTTCTTTCATTTATATGAAGAAGGGCACATCTCCTTCTTCTTGACCAGCCGGTTGGTATCAGATGCTCCCTCTGCTCCTTTCCTTCCTCCTGCAAGGGGGTCACCTCCCCCAGCCCCAGAGAGAAGTCACCTCCACACCTGGAAAGCCACATCCTCTCTTGGGAACCCTTAGGACACTGTTCTAGAGCTCTGGACACTGTTCACAGATCTAGGAAATGTTTCTTTATTTGAAGACACGAGGGAATCCTTTTTTCATTCTCTCTGACATTTTAGTCGCTTTGTAGACCGCATGTGATGAAAACAAAATCAAGTTCTTGATGTTTATTTTACAAGGTATAGTGGCAGTTTCCAAGCTATGTGGCTAAAACCAGGAGATTTGCATGATTTACTAGTGGTGACTCTTCTACACTTCCTATCCCAAACGTGCAGTCAACGCCACTGAAGGCAGCAGATTTTTTGTTTGACTTTTTGCAGTGATTCTGGTGGTTTCCCTTGCACAAACAGCTGCATTTCTTTTCATTGCACAGATTTCCATGCAGCTAAGCTCTTACACTGCTGGAATCAAACGTGTTTAAGTCTTCCAACCCCAGTGAGAAGTCTTGAATATTGGTTTTGATGCGTTCATGAATCAGCATGGTTCTTACATGCATCAATCTGCACTACTGTATTCTCTGGCTGCAATGGTCCCCTGGGGTTTTTTAAGCTCTCTGTCCTGAAAGCTTCCCTGCATAATTATTTTAAATAGGTGTAGTCCTCCCTTTGATGTAAACATTACCTTTGCCTATATCTGAGCAAGGTAAATTTGAATTAAACTAAGCTTTATCTCGTTGTGGCATACATTCAGAAACTGCTATGTCTTCTAAATCCCTGGTGTCTTAAGGAGTTAGCTTCTTACTTTGAATTAAAACAAAGATAAACTCTGGTATAAAAAACTGAAACTGTAGCCTTTTCTGTCAATTTTTTATTAAGATGTGATTCTCTGCCATGTGCTGATTGTGTGGAAGAGTTTCATTGTTTCATCACTGGTCTTAATAATGACATTTCCATTTTCTGATAAAGAAAAGGTGATTTAAAAATTCTTTATCTCACTCCTCCATCATAATTGCTATCTGTCTCTTTCCTAAATTATGAACATGAACCAATTGACGGAGAAAATGAAAATATTTTGAAGTTTTTTTGTCTCGTATCTTTTTTATCAGTGCTATCAAACTATATTTAAATGGCAACAAGAAAAGTCTAATTAAAATACTAGATCTTATTATCTAAGCTCACTGGTGAGGAGCAGTTTATGGTTTTATTACCCTTTTTGAAGAACTGATAAGAGCTGGTGTAATCATATCATATGCATTAGGAAAAACACTAATGACAGAATACATTAATGACAGCTATTTGAACATCAAAGTTTGCATTTTATGAGGCCCAAAAGAAGAAATTGGCAGAGGATTCATTAAATAATGCATGATCAATCAGCAACAAGCTTTAGAACGGATTTTGAATTGATCACACATTTTTCTGCTGAAGTTGATGTAACTGCAAAATGCCGAGACCTTTCCAGTACAATGCTCGTCACACTTCCCTGATAGCACGAAAAGAAAACACAATTATTGTATCTGCTTCAAGATGCTGCAGGAATGAGGACAGGCCCATGCTAATTGTGTGTGGTACAGACAGGTTTTAACTTGAACAAACAGCAGGGAATCTCCCTCTCTGCAGCTTTTCATTTTCACAGTCCTCAGCTTCCAGGTTTCATCTGGCAGCATGAAAACAGAACCAGCTTAAGAATGGATATCTCCAAAATATTTGGTTGGAATTAGAGAGCACTAGAAAGGGTGGGAAGAAGGGAGAGGTCTTTCTGTATGTGCATTTCCAGGAAGGGTTTGATCATGATCAAATCTACTTGTGTCAGTGATCTGACATTTCCAAACCCCATTTACAAGCTGTGGCTCTTTTACAGACCTCAGCCAGCTACTTAGCATATAAATAAAGACATAATACTTTTCCACTTCCTGAACATATTGGTAAGATAAATCTGTGTATTTTCCAGAGGCTTTCCGATCAATGTGATGAATAACATCATATAAATATGTAGATAGTTAATATAGAGTTCAGCACAAAACATTCCTATCATTGAAGCCCAAAAGAAAATGAACAGGAGTCAGACTATTCTAAGGAAGTAGCTTATGCTGAAAAGTCTAAAAAAAAGTTCTTGATTAAAGGGACTTTAAATCCCCTTGTGGGATTATTGTGGTGGGTTGCCAACCAAACTGCTCTATCACTCCCTCTCTTCCCCAGTGGCCATGGGGCAGAAAATTCTATTAACATCATCTCATGGGTGGAGGTAAGGACAGGGGGATCACTCACCAGTTGCCATTGAGGCAAAACAGACTCAGTTTTCTTCCTCAGGGGAAATCAATTTAATAATTTGCCATTAATTGTAACAGAATTGTGACAGTGAGAAATGAAACAAAATCAAACACAGCTTCCCTTCCTACCCCTCCTCCTCCACTGACCATGATGTCTGCAGGGCTGTTTCTCTCACGTTTTCTCACTCACATATAAAACCAGCATTTTTACCCTTTTATAAATACATTTTCACAGATGCACTAGCAGTGTCCCTGATGGGCTCAGCTTTGACCAGTGTGTCTGTCAAAGTCTGTCATTTTTCACAGATTTTTTTTTTTAACTGATTCTGCAAAATAAATACAAACATTTCTGAGATATACAAGAAGTTTTAGGATTATTCTGTTTCTTTGTTAATTATTCAGAATATGCTCTCAGGTAAACTGGTTTTCCAACAAAATAGCAGAAAAAGAAAAACTAAAAGAAAAGTTTAACATTAAGAACAAGAAACAACGAAGTACATCATGTTGGATGAGAATAGTGTGTTTATTTGTAGTTCTATTTCCCCACTCACTGTGACTTCTGTTTTGTGCCTGGTCTTTTTAAGCCTCAAAGGAAGCTTGAACTGATTTTGAATTAAAAACAGGGTTTTGTGGTTTAACCCCAGCCAGCAGCCAAGCCCCACACAGCTGCTCACTCCAGTGGGATCAGGGAGAGAACCAGAAGAGTAAAAGCCAGAGCACTCGTGGGTGGAGATAAAGACAGTTTAACAGGGAAAGCAAAAGCTGTGCTCACAAGCAAAGCAAAACAGGGAATTAATTCCCTTCTTCCTATGGCTGGGCTGGTGTTCAGCATCTCCAAGAGAGCAGAGCCCCATCACACATATCAGTGACTTGGGAAGACAAACACCATCACTCCAAAGGTTCCCCTCTTCTTCCTTCCCCCCATTTTATATTCTGATCATGATGCCACATGGTCTGGGATATCCCTTGGGTCAGTTTGGGTCACCTGTCCTGGCTCCTCCCAACTTCCCAGGCACCCCCAGCCTCCTTGCCAGCATGGCAGCACAAAAAGCAGAAAAATCCTTGGCTCTGTGTAAGCCCTGCTCTGCAATAACAAAAATATCTCTGTATTATCAACCCTGTGCTCAGCACAAATCCAAAACACAGCCCTGTACCAGCCACTGGGAAGAAAATTAACTCTACTCCAGCCCAACCCAGCACAGAGTGTCAAGGCAAGACTTTGTGCCTGTCTGTTCATGAAGGCCAGTTCTTGTTGAGCAAACTCTCCATGTCAAAGGGCCAACCTTTCCATGTTATCTATTCTCTCACAGATAAATCCTGTGGGCTCACCTTGCAGTGTGAAAATCTGCATTTTAATGTGTAGGAAACATTTGCACTTCTCAATGTGCTAATAATTTAAAGTAATGAGCATCCAGGCATTAAATTTATGCTAAATTTGAGTGATGCAGCTCATTCAGTTGACAAGTTATACGTTAGAAATTGTGGGGTAAAGAGAACATAAACTTAGAATGCCACCCTACAGCTGGAAAATTAATAGGAGCAGTAAAAATGCAGATTAGTGCACATGAATTTATTTTCTTTTGGTCTGTGAAGAAATAGGAAGTTCCCACACCTCTTTGTCTGGAAGGAAGGTGGGTTGAACAACTGTAAGAGGAGGTGTAGTATTCACTTACTCAAAATAAGTTGGTCACTGTGACTTTTTAAGTCTTAAGGAGATTATTTTCATATTCCTGAAAAGATCCATAAATTAATCCATTTAAAAGTACCAATATTTTAATTAATGCAGCATAATGACTGAATGCCACTCTGGGTCAGTTTGGTAGAGAGTATTATTTTAGAAGCCCTTAAGCAGTTGCAAAAGCATTTTAAATAAATCCTTGAATCAATCAGTGTCGTTAAGGCTCTTGTATGTTTGAAGTGAATTAAGTTTAATTTGTTGTTAGATCAAATATTTACCTTGCTGTATAAATTTATCTTACTAGATACTTAAGCTTTGACTTTTCTTCCTGTCTCAGGCTTGTGGTCCAATCAGCCTCATATTTTTTTCTCCAATTTTAGTTGTGTCATGCAAGGATGTCAAATGGTTTGAAGTAATCAATTCTAGCACCAGCTGCAAGCAGGCAGAGAATTCTTCCCAGACCACAGGAGTCAGTGGTGTGCTGAGACCTGAGGCTAGAGGGGTTATATTTGAAAGTTTCAGGTGACATCCTGAGCCACAAAAAGCCAACGGCAAAATCTCCATTGATTTTTATTATCCTGGGATTAAGTGAATGCATTTGAAAAACCCCAAACTTTATCTTAATCCCCTCAGATGTTCCAGTTATTTTTGTTGAGTGTTTAATCTTTTGGGCATCTCTTAAAACAGCCAGCAGAAAGAGAGATCTTCTGCTAGATCCAGTGGCAAAAAGTTCCATATGTTAATTCTGATTTCATTAGGAAAAATATTCTAGGTTTCATTGGTTTGCCTGTTTTGGAGAAATAAAAGGGTGAAAATACATTTTTCCTTTTTTCTGTGTCCTGTCCATTATCCTGTAGAACTTATGTCTTCCTTGTTTTTTCTGCAGAATTAGCAATTTCTGCTTCTTCAATCTGTTTATGGAGGTTTCCATTCTTGTTACTTCTTTCAGAATATCTCCTCTTTCCTCCCCATTGAATGTGCCATGATGAAAATGGACATAGTGTTCAACACAGGGCTGTTCTGACTTAGCACAGCTTGATTTTCCATGCCAGTTGTTGTGTTCAGTGCTGGATTTAAGGCCCGTATATTGCAAGAATGTCTGGGGTACAGTCTTGCTCAAATATGCACACCAAAGGAGAAGACACCAGAAATTTGGGCTCTGCTCTTTGTCTCCTGTACAGAGATGCATAAAACTGAGCTTGATCCCTTCTGTCATCATTTTAAATTTGTCTAGGAGTGCTATGCAAAGCTGGCATAAAGTAGTGTGATAGTGATGTCTGTACATATTTTCACTATTTTTCTTTACTACAATTTCTCATCCTCTAATTAGCTGACAGGATTGATCATTTGATAGAAAGCACTGCTTTGATGCCATGAAACCAAAACAGTAAAAATTGTTACACAGGTATTTCACAATAACTTCTAATATGTTTCTAACATGGGATGTGAGGTAATCCAAAGACATTTCTTTCTTGATGAATAACAGAAGTCCAAAAGCTTTTTCTTAATTTATAAGATACATTACACAGAAATCTTCCTTGTGCTGCTTCAGTTATCTTTTATCTTGATTATGGTTGACATTTTTAGGGTACAAGGCACTGTAGTTAGGAGGATAATTTTTAAATCTCCATGAGGTGCTGCAGTTTGGCTCTGAATTATATGGGAGACAGTTGGAAGTCAGAGCACTATATTATTTTTCCACTGCAGCTACCAGATACCTCACGCAGCCTGATGAGTGCAATGAAGCTTTGAAAGACCCAACAGTGAAGATGGAAAACATTGCAGTTCTTTAAAAAGGGAAGGGCGGGAACAGGTTGTCAATCCACCTTCTTTGTTTTTCCTGTAAACTCATGTAACACTGCATACAGTACAAAATATTGCAAACCTTATTTTGCTGGAAGAAACTGGGCAAGGAAAGGGTTTCATCCCTTGAATAAATCCACTTGATTGTGTGCCTGTCACAGAAGAGCTCTCACCCAAGCACCCCCTAGCACATTTAGTACTCAGACACAGAGATTTGGATTTATTTGGACGCAGAGTATCTTATTCTGCTTAGTCTTCACAATTTTTATGCACATTTAAGCTTCAAAAACCTCCCCATATGCAGATTAGCTAACACATAAAATTCTTTACTTGGAATCCCTTATCCGGCCCCTCTGTTTACTAAAACTCAAGGTAGGAAAGAGAATATAGTATCTTCCACAATGTATTTTTTACTTTAAAAATCTGTTAATTGAATAAAGCTCTTCTTAGTTTAAAAGGAAAAAGAGCAAGCTACAGTTTCAGTAATAATTTTTACCTTTAGGCAAACCTGCTATAATTCCTGCCAAAATTAAATTAAGATCTCTACTTTCTTCTGGAATCTTTCCAGCTCATCTTTGGGTGAAACATATACCATAATAGGATGTGAAACAGAAGATGAAAGCAAATATTTTTCCCAGTTCTGTCTTTTCATAACGTGAGAAATTACATTCTAGTATCATGGTAAAGATACATAACATTTATTCCAATATCTTCAAGTATATAAAAACCCATCTGTATACGTCTACTAAATTATATTAGCAGTTTGCATTTCAGTCTAAATAGCTTACTGATACATCTTTTCAGCTTGAATAGAGTTTTAAAATATGTTAAAAGACAGGGATGGGGAGCAGAATAAAGCTCCCATAATCTGAGGTGCAAGGGTCAGTGACCTGCCACACCTCTTAGACACACACATCTCTATGGGGCTGGATAGGATCCATCCAAGGGTACTGTGGGAACTGGCAGAAGTGCTCTCTGAGACACCTTCCACCATTTACCAGCACTTCTGTCTAACTGGGAAGGTCCCAGTTGACTGGAGGTCAGCAAATGTGATGCCCATCTAAAAAAAGGGACAATGGTGTGAGGTTCAACAGGGCCAAGTGCTGGGTCCTGCATTTGGGTCACAACAATCCCAGACAGTGCTAAAGGCTGGGGACAGAGTGGCTGGAAAGTGCCCTTGCAGGAAAGGACCTGAGGGTGCTGGTCAACAGCAGCTGAACATGAGCCAGGTGTGCCCAGGTGGCCAGGAAGGAAGGCCAATGACATCCTGGCTTGTATCAGAAATGGTGTGGCCAGCAAGACCAAGGCAGTGATTGTTCCCCTGTACTGGGCACTGGTGAGGCTGCACCTCAAATCCTGTATTCAGTTCCCTCACAACAGGAAAGACTTTGAGGTGCTGGATCATGTCCAGAGAAGGGCAACGGAGCTGGAGAAGGGGCTGGAGCTCCAATCTTATGAGGAGTGGCTGAGGGAGCTGGGATTGTTTAGCCTGGAGAAAAGGAGGCTCAGGGGGGACTTTATCACTCTCCACAATTACCTGAAAGGAGGGGGGATCAGTCTCTTTTGCCAAGGAGCACATGGTGAGACAAGAGGAAATGGCCTCAAGTTGTGCTGGGGAGGTTTAGGTTGGATTCTAAGAGTAATTCCTTCACAGAAAGGGTTATCAAGCACTGGAACAGGCTGCCCATGGCAGTGGTGGAGTCACCATCCCTGGCGGGATTGAAAAGGTGTGTAGATGTGGCACTGGGGGATGTGGTTTAGTGGTGAAGTTGGCAGTGCTGGATTAATGCTTGGACTCAGTGATCTTAGAATGGTTTGGGTTGGAAGGGACCTTGAAGGCTTTAAGGGTCTTTTATAACCGTGATTCTGTGATTTTGGACTCAGAGCAGGATGTGTTTCACCTTGGGGTGAGGGGTCAGGAACTGTGCTATCCATGGCAGCGAAACACAAAACAAAGTATTTAACCACATGATAAAGACTAATGCCATGGAACGATATTTTTATTATTGGCTGGCTAAAGCTTTACTTCCTGATCAGCATTTAAACACATAAATTAAGAGCCTGATTCACAGGAGTATTTCACAGCGATAGATCTAACAACTCTCAAAACCTGAGCAATGGCATTCTTCATCTCATGCCCTCTATCTGAACTGTTCAATTTCTGAAATGAAGACAGGAGTGAGAGAAATAAAGCTTGTATCAAAGCACCAAGGCTTCAGTTTGTTGTAAATTAGCATCTTTCTATTAGCTGATGGCATTGGAAGCAAGCTGTGGAAATCCTTTTTTTGACAAAAGATGCCATAAAACTGTGATATGTGATTTTGTACTGACAATTATTGTAAAAGCAAAAATGCAACATTTTTTATGCTGGAGCCACTGCTTAATGCTGTTCTCTTTTTCTTTTTTTTTTTTCCCTTCAAATCAGATATTTATCTTTGAGAATAACATCTATTACTGTGCCCATGTGGGGAAACAAGCCATCCGAGTGGTCTCCACAGGAAAGGAAGGTGTAATTTTCAATGGGCTCAGCGACTGGCTGTATGAAGGTAGGACACAACATTTAGGCCAGCAGTTAGTTATGAGTTTAAGTTACACTCTAGAATTACAGGCCTTGCTGGAATGAGACATCCAGCATTGCATTTCTGGGCACTGGTGGACCACGGAGCTGAAAACCTGCTATTCTAACAGCTGCCTGATGTGCTGGACTGGAAATGATGTGAAATGATGTAAGAATTCTGTTTTCAGGCTGTTTTCTTTCCCTTAGTCCAAAGGTAATAAATCACTGGGCTTTAATGAACAGAACTGCTTCATTATTTAATGGCACCTGCAATCACTCATAGATGTGCCAGTTTTCAAATCACAGAAAAGGACAGAAATGGGGAGGGAAAGGGGTTCTATCTTAAAGGAAAAAGCGAGGAAACTATTTTACCTGATTAGCTGTTTTCCACAGAACTAGGTGGGCCTTGGAAGCTGCCCAGATCTTGCCACCTAAAAAAAATTTCTAAAAGCAGACCCCAGTAATTGGCTTCTTTCCCGTGAAAATGGGCCTGACAAGGGTGGAGGGTCATCTCTGGAGCGCTGCTTTTCTTTGATCCTTTCAGCTGGCAAATGGCTATTTAGGTGTCTGTGAGCAGCTGCTTGAAAAGTGATCTCAGCTGCTCGTTAGCTTAGGAGAGGATCCCCACCACCCCCAGTTCTCTGGGGGGTTGTTGTAGGCTTTTAAACTTCTATATCAGAATAAAAATTTTAATACCACCCCCCCATATGTATATATAGATATAGATATAGATAGATAGATATATATATATATGAAAAAAACAGGCACACAACATGCATCCCTCTCTCTGTTGCTATCTATTGCTGCTGCCAGTAGTTCCTTCTAACAAGGATCCTGACTTTTGGACCTGGCAGTGTCTCTTTCCTGTGACACAGCTTCCCTCTACAGTCACACTTTCTCCTAAAGGTCCCAGCATAGTGCCAAGGTTTTCTTACCTCTACAGAGAGAAAGTTTCCACATACATCTGTTATGATGCTGTGTCCTGTTGGCTGCTCCCAGTTTTCTTGAGGCTTAATAGAACAGAATAGGTTGCAAAATGCCATTAACAGTTAATTGGTGTAAAAATATGAGCCACTACTTAAATTACTTTGTATCACAGCTAGTCTGGAGCTGATAGTCTCAAAAATGAGGGAATTAAAATAAATTAGTTTGTTTGCCCCTCCCAAAGAAGCCGATCCCATAAATCAGTGTACAAACTCGTCAAACACATCAGTGAAAAAATCTGATAGGGGGTTATTATTTTTGATATTTAAATGTGTGTTTCTATAGTAATACAGCATATTTACAAGTAAATGTCATCCCCATGCTGTGAAAGCACTTTGTAACCAGAGAAGTGGCTAAGAAGTTACAACATGCTAATTTTCTCTCACTTTCCTTTATTTATTAATTTGCTGGTGAAGTTGTGGGCAGGCTGTTTGACTCTGTAGGTCAAATGTGCCCACTACTACCCATATTTTGCTGATAAACATCATTTAGTACATCAGGTCTCCTCGCAGTCTCACACAGCACCACGCTGAGAGCAGTTTGTCAAGCCTGTGAACTCAGAGCACACCAGCAAGCCCAGGATGACACTTGTTTTGCTGACACATATTTTTATTCAATTACAGGATTGCTCAGGCAATTTCTTGGCTGACATTGACTTTCAGGTTTGCCCTCCATAATGAATTTGCTTGTTAACTTTATGTTAATGCACTAGGGTAAGAAATGAATGTGTGATCGAGTACAGTCTGGTTATCCCAAGCTAGGTTCTGTCACCTGTGAGGCACGAGGCAGATTAGGACCACTGAACCTGCTGTTCACTGGGAGTATACCTGGGAGAAATTGGGATTTGGAAATGTCACTTTGTGTCCAAATGTAGTTTATGTTGAACTTAATAATTCTCTTATTTCACAAGCAAGGTGTAGAAGGTCCCATAGGAAAACCTGATTTAAACGTTCCCAGCTAATGGGAATCCAGCATCAAACCCAGAGCTGAACTGTGTGAGCTGAGCTCCTTCTCTTGTCGTCGCTTGTGCAATCCTCATGGAGGTAAACATGGCACCAGTGTCAGGACTGAGGACTTGTGCCAGGTGCTTGAACAAGCTGAGGGGCCATGGTGTCGGATGGGTCTGCTGTGTTCAGGTGCCAGCTGTCTACATGCATGGATGGATGGAGCAGGATCCAGAAGAAGTTGGCTGTTCCCTGGGGATAAACGGATAAGGACAACTGAGAAATGAGAGACATCTCCCCAGTGGAGTCCGAGGGGATCCAGTTATGATTGCCAGTGAGGCTGAAGCTTTAACCTGGGATACTCTGCCAACACACTATCACCAGAACCTTGGTTTTTCCAAAGTCTCTCCTTTTCTTGGATGCCACCTCTCAGTGGGATAAACTTGGACAACATTTTAAATCCGAACTTACCTGTCTGGAAATGCTTGAAAACTTGGCAAAGACTGAAGTGTACCACGTCAAGACAATTTTTGTTCTTCACCCATTCCTGCAGTGGTTTGTAGCCATGCCTTCCCCACCTCCCCAGCCGAGCTGGGTGGGATGCTCAGGCCCGTGTTTGTTTGCTGCTGTCTCAGCGAGCTACCAGGATGAACGCTGAGCATATGCAGAAATCTCCCTCCATCTGTGCAGCCAGCTCCAGCAGATAGTCTGCAAAGGAGCTGCGAGAATCAGGATCACAGACAGTTCAGCACACTCCTCTTCCCTCCCATGCTCTTTTTGTTGCTGAAGTTCTGTGACCCCTGGCAGCGGCAGCAGAGCCTCCTTGCAGTGCCCACTGGGTTGCTGTGACAGCTCACAACCTGCTTCTCACTTCCCCTAAATACAGCACAGAAAATAAAACTCGGTGTTTTCTATTTGAGGAAGATGACTTTCAACGACTTTTATCCACGTAGCAAGAGCACACCAGCAGCAATCCCCCCCTGCCCTTTCTGAGAGCTGTTTGCACAGTGAGCTCTGCAGATGGCACCCCAGCAGTGCCACCCTTTGGGGTAACTCCTGACACTTCACATGGATGGCAGGCCCGGGGGGGCACTTTTCTCCGTTATGTCATCGCTTTTGTCACAACAGAATAGATGCTCTGCACTATTAATCACAGGTTTTTCCTAAGTCCAGAAGCACAGCAGATCCAGACTAAATTTGACAGGCTTTTTGCCCTGGAAAAATGCAGACGTTCATTTCAATTCAAGTTAAGCTCTGCTTTTGTAAATTTGCCAAAGGAGAAAAAATTTCTTCGAGGTATTTATGCTGTAGACTTTTGATAATATAGTGAAAAACATTTCAAATCAATCAGAGCTTAATCTACTTAGTGCATTTAGCTGGAAGGTTATAGACTGATACATAGATTACTGTAACATGAAAGCATAGATTAAACATAGGGTTTATTACTAAAATAAGCATTGACAATGTTTTCATAGTCTGACTTAACATTTTCAGAGCTCTGCCTGATAGATGCTTGTACTAAAATCGAGTGATATCCTATAAAAGAGAGTTTAAAGTTCTGCAGCTGAAATCAGCTACACATTTAAATGCATAGCAGCAGCAAAGAGTGGTTTTTATTTCAGTGTGCTGTATGATCATTGTTGGTTTGAGAATATGTTTTAGCAGTGATAGGTCTTACAGATAATTTTAAAGCAAGTGCTGGTATAGCAAAAAGGACTTCCAAAGCAATAGGGTAAGAGTATTTATATGTTCTGTATATAAGTAGTAATATCTTAAAAATAAGGTGCGTTTAAAAAGTAAACTGCAGGTTAAATTAATTTCATTCATGCGCTTTTTTTAGAGCACTCTTCCACAGAAGTTAATTCTGTCATGGTGTAATTAAAGTGTCTTAATTTGCCACCAAGCACTTGGAGAGGCTGTTCAGATGTTGTGAGGAAGTGTGGCAGCAAGGCACTCTGATGGAGGTCACCTCTGTGATTCTGTTAAGTGAGAAGGAGCAGGTTGAGGTGTCCCTGTGCTGCAGTTTGGAAGCTTGTCGATTTTGGATTTGTGTGATTCTGAACCCTGAGGAATGGGGCAGGAGGACTTCCCTCCACACTGGCATGTTGCTGCCAGACCAGGAGCAGCCCAGCAGGGTAATTCAGGGTCCCTTTAGCAGGACTGGGACCTCCTCTGGGCTGCACTGCTATAAAGTCCTGGTGTGGACTCCTTGGAGCAAGTCTGTGTTCACAGATAAAGGTGGATAACTTCTGGTGTTATGCTCTAAGTGCATGCTTGGAAGTGCTGGGGGAGCAGCATGTGACACAGTGGTGTGTGCTACTGTCACTCCTGGGAGGGGAAGGAAGGACTTTCACCTATAGATGGTCCTATGCCGTGCATAAAGTGTAAAACTGAGCGTGAAACTTGCTACATGTGTCTCCAGATATCAGAGTAGAAACTAGAAAAAGTTAGGAACTATTTTGCAGCTTGGTCTGTGGGACACATTTGTGGTTATTGGGGACTTTGGTAAGAATTGCATGTGAGTGAAAAAGTAAGCACTGAGTTAAAAAGGAAGAATTGTGTGGGAGTTACTCCCTTATCTCGTGTCACTGTCAGAGGATCAGAGGATCAGAGGTTGTCTCTAAATTTGGAAGTCTCTAAATCTCAAGATCATCTCAAAGTGAGATTCCCCATTCCAGACTTTGTCCTGACACCATACTTGTGATGTCTCATCTGGACATCTCCTCATCCTCAGACATCAGAGGGAACCACTCCTGGCAGCCAAGCCCCAGTCCCAGCTCCCACAACACACATTTAAATCTCGTGTAGTATGAGCTTTACACAGCCATTCTTTAACACTGATACTCTGCTTTGCTGAGCTTAATGCACAGTGGTGTTATTGTGTTTCTTTTTTGGCTAGGAACAAAAGGAGGAGGGGGGAAGAAAAGGCTCTTTTTCAGAGACGACTCCTATGCCTTATTAATCTTCATTTTGTCTGCGTCTTGCGTGATCACCAGCAGATCCTCTTGTGTGACTTCGCAGTGACACCTGGTGGGAGAGGCCAGGATGTCATCGTCATTAAGACAATGAAACTGCAGAATTTTTTGCTGCAAGATCTAGGAAAGGCTCCCAGTTTCCCCTCACATACGTTTCCCTGAAACTCCCTCTGAGCTTGTGGGAACTACACATCCAAAGCCACTGGCTGATTCATGCTAATAGTGCTTCTGTTCCTTTTGTACACTTTATGAAGAGAGGAAAGAGAACACAGTAATAAAGAAAAATCTTTTCCATAATTTAATCAGCATCTCACAAAAAATATCAGAGGGTATATTTAGAACATGTATGACTGGTCTCGGAAGTGCAGAGCCTGGCAGGAGCTGCCAAATCAAATATCAGTTATTTTGAGCAGTATCTTTTATGCCTATAGCATTTCAAGCAAGTGAAGCAGACATACTTCTTATGTTTAGAAATAGTAATTCTGTTTCTCTGGAAGTGGTCTTAGTACTGGGAAAACACTCAGGAAGTCTGCTGAAGCAGTGCCTTACCTAATTTGTATGTGTGCTCAATTTCTCATTTTATAAAACGAGAATGCTGAACTTCTGCTTGGAAACAGGAACTTTGATGATCAAATGATACCTGAATTTGAAAAGGAACATTCATAATTAGGCTGAAAGCAAGTATGTCCTAAAGTTCCTGTTTAGTGCCACCAGAGAAGGAGATGACATATCCTCATATTTCACAGGCAGGGCTAACCTTTCCCAGTAATTAGAAGCTCCAAAACCTGGTGGGGGAGAATGAGATGAAGAATTAGACTGACTCATCCCTGCATTTTTTAAGATACTCCGGATAAATAAATCTCTTGCCATGCAACAGCCATTGCTGCAGACAGTGAAAGAAACCAGCCTTAATGGGACTACAAATTATTCCATTTTGACAGGGTATGTGAAGAATCATTGGGACAGAGAATGCAGATTTTACTTTGTTTTTAAGAACTTTCATATTTTCAGTCACAAAGAAAATATTCCATGGACATGGGTAAATTTGCAGTTCTACACAGCTGCTGAGGAATAAAGGGAATTTGGGAAACATTTGGAACTGGGAAATGGCATGAGATAGTGTCAGAAATGCAAGTCTAAAAACCATTAGTTTACTCTCAAGTATGTGCTAGGAATTTTCAGGGGTTTTTGGGGGAAGCTGCATGGAATTTGTTCCCTCATTTGTGTGCTCTTTCAGGTGAGGTAGCAAAAGCAGTGTGGTGCTTCGGTGACATTGCCACCATAGCAAAAGAGGAAGTTTTCCTCTGTTTTGCATTTCAGACATCATTCAGTGTTGCCCATTCCGTACATGCAGCTGCTGGGCAGCACTTGGGGCCATACAAGTCCCAGTCAGCTATTATTTAGCTGCCTGTTGAAGGTGACTGTATTTCTGTGCACTTTTATGTGCACAACTCATTTATACCAAATGCGCATAAAATCTGCCCAGTTTAGTTGCAGTCAAAGGATGAAGAGCAGCTCTTGACCTCAGCCATGTGTTTGAAGTGGATATTTCTACCATATAAAATTCTGTTGCAAGGAAAATGAACTGGATGCCACATTATTTTGCCTTATGTATGTTAAAGCAGAAGGAAAGAGAGTTTTAAATCTCAGCAGATGATGTCATGAAAGGTTCTGTAGAAGTTCCCTCACCTCCTTGCTTTGGCAGACATTCCCCTGTCCCAGGGAAGCTCCCATCACCAGGAATAGGCTTCTGGCCCCTCTCAGCTGGCAAAGGTCAGGGAAAATTGAACCATTTAAAATGCATATTGTGAATGCCTGCCTAGAAATCAGCAAGCTCCTGAAAACTTTAGAATGTGCTGCTACCTGGACTGGCTTCAAAATCCAGCACCGCACCATGAGAAACCCTGCCAGCTCTAGCCCAGTCCTTAACCTTCCCTTTCTGCAGAAGGTTGTTTGGAAGGAGGATGCCAGCCAAAACCAACACCTGTCATCCTCTAATTTTTGGATCACCATCACTCAGGCTTCAGGATGGCTTTTGGAAGGAAAAGAGAAAATTATTTACTGTGGTCAGTGATCTCCTTGGGGCGGTGGGAGTAAGCCAGTTGTTCATCCTGATGTCGCAGCTCAGCCAGCAGCTGCCAGCACCTTAAGAGGTGTTCAGTGAGTGAAGTTGGTTTTGTTTGCCCTGAAGCCCTGGTAGGTAGCACAAAATAAATGTTGTATCACTAGAGTCAAATATTTCCAAAAATGGTGTACTGTGAGTTGTATAACAGAGCTGTTATGGTTTTCTGCTTGCACACAAGTTCTGTTTCTCTGCACCAATTTTATTATGGTGGCCTTGGGTTAAATTGCCTATTGGAGAGCTGTGTCCTCATTTTCTGATTATGCTGGTATTTTTAATAACTAATTAGTATACTAGCACTTTGGATATTACAGAACAGATTTTGACCTGTGCCACACTAAGTTGAAGTCTGGAATAACTCCATGGAAGCTAATCAGGATGTCCTGGATCTGCACCAGGATGCTGAATAAAAGGGTCTTGCCATAATACTCAAGCTTTATGTCCACTATAAGGGTTTCAAAGGAAATACCTTAAGATGCTATTATTCCCAGAAAATAAACAGTGGCATGGTAGAGACTATTTTTAAGTCCAGTCAAATTTAAAAGCCATGCTTTTCCTCCGCAGAATCATTTCTGTGATTTGATAGCATAAAACACAGAAAATGTGTTTAGGTGATCAGGTTCACTGCGTGTAAGACAAAAATGCATCATTTCTGTGTTGGTAGAACTGAGCTTGGGGGCTGTGACACATGTAAGAATCTTCCAGGCTGTAGAGTGTTGTAAGAGATTAGAAGAAATTTAATTAATTTGTACAAAAATGATGTACAGTATTATAGGGTGGAAATATAGCTGTTAGGGCATGTTTCCCAGGGATACTGCAGGGATCTCTGTCCTGGGGGATTTTTAAGAGTGAATTAAATAGATTTTTGTCATGGGTTGTTGAGATAAACATCAATCCCATTTCAGTGCAAGGAGCGGATTAGATGACTTCTTTGGGCTTCTTCTAGAGCTAAAATTTTATGATCTTATGTAAAGTTTTGATGTCTTTTTCTGATATCTTTGTAGTTAGACATTTTGGCTCTGAGATTACAGAGAATGCCTGTTTCTATATACAACAGGGAAAATAAGTATAAACTGCTTGTACAAGAAGGGTGTAGGGAATGGAGCTCTCTATCATGATAAATTTATATGTGCCTCATTATTTCCCTGAGGAAAATTGGTCATTTTCTTCTTCTGAGGGTGTCCATGAACTTTTATTTGAAACACATGTTAGAAAGAAAGAAAGAAAGCTTAATGTTTTTAAAGTGCTGCAATCAAGAAGTGATTACAGAAAGAACAAAGAAATTGAAAGATAGTCGTAGAAATTTTATGTTAGTGTATAATTCCGTCAGTTTGACCTAAAAAGTAATTTCCTGTAGGTTTCTTTCTTTGTACAGCCTTGCTTGTGGAAATTAAGGGGCCAGTGCAAAAGCTACAGGCTGTTTAAATAGCTTTCCTATTTGTCTCCCTGCTCCCTGGCCTGAATAAAGAGAATCTGCCTTAAGAAATAAAAAAAGCTAACCTGAATGTACTCTGTCCAAATTAGAACGAGTGAAAGCTACATGAAAGGGATGAAAATTCTGCTGAGATGTGTGATGCTCACTAGAGAGTTGGCCTGTCCGTTGTTGTATAATAGCAGGGAAATCAAAAGAATATCCGAAATGATGACACAAGTCAGCTTATAATGTGTGTACATCAGCTTCCCTAATTTAAAGGAAAAAAAACATAAAAAAATACAAAGAACCAAATTGAGGTGCAGTTCAAAATACATAACTCCAAATCCTTATGCCATCTGGAAGCAGTCAGAGGTCAGAGTAGGTCTGTGACTGGAAGAGCAGAGGAGTAATGGCATGTGAAATGCAAAGGGTGAATCATTGCTAAGGGCCAGCTGGGGACCTGGGAGGCCCCCACAGAGCTCAAGTTCCTGGTTTCCTCCAGCAGAGATTGAATCTTTGTATGTGAAATAAGCAAGAGGTTAAATGTTTGTATGTGAAAAACAGCCTTCCATATTCCTGTGTGTGCTGCCTGAGCTTGGCACTGCGTGAGGCATGATGACCAGCGTGCTCAGATCCTGGGACTGGGAAAACAAGACTCTTTTTTCCAGCAGAGTCCCGAGCTACCAGCTCTCCACTGGGCCTCAGACCTTTAAAACATGAGGGATGTGGGTGACACAGTGCAGGGTACTTTTCAAATTGTGCCAAAGAAGCCCAGTGGTGACTGCAATGTTGATACCAATCAGGACATGGAGCTGACTCTGGCTGGGTTCCGCTCCGTGTCAGGAGAACTGAAGAGCTAGAGCCAGTCTTTAAAGCTATCAATTGACACACCAGCAGTTCCTGAAAAATAAAACATCCAGGGAAAATATCACCCTCAACACTCAATTAGTTTACATTGCTATAAGTAACTACCATATGGTGTAGCTTCTGCACCAGCTGCTTTCCAGTCTTCAACGAGCACAGGTCTAAGGGGAAACTGTGCCGTGGAGTTGACAGCAATTAGAAAAGTGGGGGGAAATAATAGGTTTTAAAGATGATCTTAAAGCTTTTGGATGGGTTAAGCAGTGAAATATAAATGGCCAGGGATGTATTGGCTGCTGTGTGCCAGGCTGGGGACACCAGGTGCCTGCAAACACCACCCCCATGTGCACAGCAGCCAGTGTGGGACAGCAGGGACCAAATCCAGAAGGATGGCAGAAACCTTCAGTCCTGTCCTGGGATGAGGACTGCAGGAACCAAGCAATGCAGTAACATTCAGGAGATGCTTTCCTTCAAATCCGTGGCAAACAACAGCAGGCACTGCTCAGGCCTGCACTGTGCTCTGCCTTCCCGCAGCCCTTGCCCACACCCACTGGGATTTCTCGGAGTCTGGAGGTGGAGGGATATGTATTGAGCCAGGTTTCATGGCCCATCGAGGCAGAGCCAGACACTGCAGGGGGGATAAGACTGGGAATAAACCCATGTAGTGATGTCTGCTCAGCTCTGCAGCCTCCAGCAAGAACAGCCCCAACCACTTCTGTGTTGCCCGGCCTCTTTGCCTGCTCTTCTCTCTTTCCATTACAAATTGTGTTCCTACTTTGAGAACTTTCTCCACAGCTGAGCCTTGTAGAGCTGGATTTGCTGCCATTCTTCCCAGTTCTTCTCTTCTACAGGGATTGTGGTCGTTTCTTTATTCACCTGTGTCATTCTGGTGCTGAATGATCCCTCTCTCAGCCAGTTTGTGCTACTGTTTGCATACCAGAAAATCAAGATTAGAATACCTTGTTTATTTTGGGGGGTTTTTATTGCTGTTTTTAATGAGTGAAAATGTGCTGTGCTATATTCTCCAACCATAAGAAGTTTTAAGACCATGAAAGCCCTTGCATGTCACCCTGCGCTGAAAAAATTTATTCTATTGCTTTGAGTCACATCAAACCGCACAGGAACACCAAATGATGCTAAGAGCTAAATACTGTGTTTTATTCATAGTTATTTAAAATTCTTCTTAACAAATTCCTTAACTGTGGATTTTGAAGGGATATCTTTTCACTTTTACAGTATTTTTCAGATTTTAATGAGATTGGATGTATCATATAGTACAAAAGCAAACTATCAAGTGCTCTGTGTTTTTATTCATAAAATTTCCTGCCATGTAGGAGGTGTCCTAGATGGTTTTCCAACTATACTGGCCATATGGATATAAGCTACACCAAGAAATTATTTACTCTTCATCTCACCTGGTACTGATTATATAGCAGAATATAGCCACTGCAAATATTCTGTTAGGCAGATTATTTGAATTTCAAACTCTTAGCTGAGAAATATTTCCCATAGTTCAGACAAATTTGCCAGAAATTCAGCTGTAAAATTCACGATTACAATCTCATTCAGTATGCACAATGCCCTGATTTATATATTAGATCCAGGTCAGAATTATAGGGTTAAGCAGAAGCTGATATCTCTAAAAAATGTACATATTCCTAAAGTTCTCTGAGTTTTGCTTCAAGATTTTTTGAGTGCTTTCACTGACTTAAACAGTGTTGTATTCTTGCCTATGATAGATTAAGCCTTAAATCTGTGGTGCCTGTCCTGTCAACCAGAGAACAAAGCCTTTCTTCTGAGGCCTGGTATAGTTATGCTCCAGTCTGAGAAATATCCACACTTTTTCAAAAGTGCATCAAAAAATGTTTGCATTGAAGTTTAGATGTAGATTTTCGATGCATACTGATTTTAAAAGGTAGTAATAAATAGATCTTGTTTTTTTCATTTTCTCAATATCACAGTCATTTAAAATGAAGACTACAATTGTACTCCTCAGTGTAATTTTAAAAGCACGATCTCTCACAGAGCAACTTTTTTTCTGCATCTATAATTCCTTTCCAGACTGAATCTCTTACTGTTTTCTGTTGTTATTATTGTTTCGTACATATTCCTAATTTTTCTTTATTGTGTTTCATGCATTCCTTTTAAGCTCTTTCTAAATAATTTGAGACTTTTCTCTTCTTTTTTCCTAATTCCAATGAGGCAACAAATGCAACATAGGCTAAAGAGGAGAAGTACTGTCTTGAAAGCAAAGGGTTAATACTGAAGGGCACATGAATGCTTGTTGGCAAAAGGGAACAGTACCAGAGTGGTCCTCAAAACTTCATTAGAGATCAGAGAAACATGCAATATTGCATTAACTGGAAGAAAAACTCTTATATTACAGGGTTTAATGTCCTTAGAAATGTTGCAGAGTTTATTTGAAAAATAAACCCAACAAGCCTCTATTAAATTTATTGAGGAAATGGAAAGCAGAAACTCAGAAGACTGTAATTGCCACCTACAAATACGATAATTAGAGTGAATAAGAAGTAATGAAGGAGGAAATCAGAGACAACTCACCTCCTGAGCAGGAAGGTGGAGGTTACATTGCCACCATGTGGCAAAACTATGGAGAGCTGGAGCAGCTCCTCTCTCCATCAGGATTCGAGAGGGAGCTGCAAACAGCCAGAAATCTGCATGATTTGCTGGAAAAAATATAGTATGCAAATAGCATCCTGATTGGAAAGAAGCAATGTGAGATGAAATTCTATTTTGCTTTTGATTAGCGTGTGCGTTCGCTTCTTTGGTGGTGTGTTTGTGGGGGTTTTGACTTGAATTTTAATTCAGAATGCTGTTACATAAAATATTCAGTGGAAAAGTGAGCAGAGTGCAGAAAAGAACAGAAAAAAAGTTCTCTTTTTAAAATGATGTCATCTATAAGTTTTTTTCAGTACAAAAATCCATCATTCTGCTGGGTGGCTTCTTGAAATAATCTCCAAAGTTTCTGCATTAATTTTGATTTTTTCAAATTCTTCTGATAATCCTGGGATACTTCCCAGTTCTATAACATTTAGAAACGTGAGCCTTAGTGTTTCACACAGTACTTTTTAGAACACACTATATGGAAATGTAATTTTTTTTTTTTATGGAAATGCTTCAAGTTCTGCCTACAGCAGGATTTTGGATTCACAGAAGTGCATCAACTTGCTCTTCCCCCCCGCCAGCTTCAGCCCGTAATTCCTCATGGCGTGACAACTGGTTGCTGTGGAAATTATTAGGATTCGAGAGCATGATTTCACAGTCTGAGTCGGATGAGCTTTTCACAATCCCTTTTTTGATCAGATTAGTGCTGACCCCTGAGCTGACCATCAGCCAAGGGGAGCCTCTCCTCCCAAGGCAGGGATTGCTGATGGCCTCCCCGGCTTTCCCTTCAGACAGCTCTGTCTTGCTCCACTGCAAGGTCTGTTTCTTGTCTCCACTGCAGCGTGAACCTTTCCCTGATCTGTGCACAACATCCCTTGCACAAGCCCCTGTAAAGGGCTTGACTCCTTGCTAAATACAGTGGCTGCCTCTGTAAGAGCAGCTCCCCTCCTTAGCACCCCCACACTTGTAGCTAAAATGCAAGAAAAAGATTAAATGACCATCACAGATGACGCTCAGATGTATCTCTTGGTACAAGTCTAATTATGACCTCCACTGAGGCAATTATTCTGTCTTGATCTTAATGCCTTTTGCAAGAATCAATTAATAAAACTTCACATAATGTCCTGGTAAGACAGGAATTATTACCATCTTTTTAGAAACAGGCAAACTGAGGCACAATTATTGACCTGGTTTTAGATGAGATGAGAGAAATTAGGACACCAAACCGAGGTGAGAGTTTCACCTTAGTCCCTAGAAACCAAATAAAGTGCAGAGCACAGCGTGAAAACCCAGATCTGGCTGTTTTCAGCACGTCCCTCAGCTCACCTCCAGCACAGACCCTCGGCAGGTGCCCTTCAGTTTTGGTCACAGGATATGAGGGATGCACAGCTGGAGAGATGTGTCTGTGAGAGTCACTCTGCAGGAAGGCTGGACCAGTCCCTAGTGGTTTCCACAGGAATAAGAACCTTTCCCACCTACAGGGCATCCTGTGAGCAGAAGGCAAATGTCTGTTGTTGAAGCTGCCCCAGCTCTGTCAGACTGTTCTGCATCCTAAAGGGACTGATGGACTCTTACCTGCCTTTCAAATTCCAGAAAAAAGGAGCAAATCACTCCAGCCTTTCCCTTTTTACCCAAATGACTCACAAGCATTTGCCTCCTACATTAGTTTTGCTTTTGCTCAAAGTTGAGTCATTGTCTTGTATTTGATTTAACAACAATAGCAGGAGAAAAAAAAATCAGCCATCAGTAGCTACTGCATAAGACTAGATCAAAAGCAATTCCTTAAAGGAGGCTTTCACGATAGCTAGATTAAAGATTTGAGAAACTGGTAAGAAATGGAGCTGAAGAAAAACAGCTCCTAAAAGCAAAGCATTATGTTTTCATGCTATTGTGCTTTTAAAATTGAAGGCAACAATCTGAAAACAGGCATCTAAATAAATCTTACTTGAAGGGAATTATCTGGAGATCATTGTATTTATTGCATTTGTTTTGATTTTCCAGCCTCTCCCTCAGACTGTAAGCATGGACATGACTTAAAAGATTCAATACCTCATTTTAAAAATGAAACTTCACTTGATTATTGAACTGACCCATCCTAACCCTTAAATTGTCATGTATTGTTCTGGAGTATCACCAGCAAGCTAGAAATGGTGAGAGTAGGACAGGAGGCAAGAGCTGTGTCCCCAGCAGCTGATGGATTTCAGATGCGATAGCTGAGGCTGTGCTGCCCCTCCGAGGCACAGCACAAAGTTGCATAAGTACACGAGGAGGGAAAGGATTAAATACGGTGCTTTTAAATGATCTTGGTTTTTAACTCTGCCTCCTCTCTACCCTTCTCCCCCAACACCCTGTGAATTGCCCAAAGGGCTGTATGTCTGAAGGCTCTTGATAAGAGTCTAAAAGCCTTGGTGATGTAGCACTCCTTGCCCAGATTATATCATGTGTGAAGATACACTAGATAAATAATTTTCCAGCTAAATGTTGGTATTTTAGAATCCTTTCATGCTTCTCTTCTCTTTTCCCTAATATTTGACATCTGCTGTTACTGTGGATATCTCAGCAGCTACTGAGGATGAACAGTGGTGGAATGGGGGGGGTCAGGAGAAGGGTCAGGGAGTTGTGATTATTGTCTGGCTCTGTGGAGCAGGGAGTGGATCTGGGCATTTCCTTCCCTGTAAATTTCCCCGTTTCAGCAGTGTCAGTGGAGCTGTGGAGCTGGCTTGTGAGCACTGGATAAACACCAGACCCGGAGCCATGGTGGGAGAAGTTGCCACCCTGCTTGTATGGCCCCAGTGTCAACACACTGAGATGAAGAAGCAGCTCACTTCTGCCCACTCAGGAACTCGGGATCCTTTTAAAATCTCTCTCTGGGGAATTACCCTGCTAAAATATTATATTGTTTGAGAAACAACAACACAAGGCTTATGGGACACCTCTTGTTTAAGAGCTTGCCTATGAATTTTGGGAATCTGATTTTGACCTTGCAAGTCACAGTAATTTGGACTGGATGCTGACCTAGCAAGTGGTGAACCAGGAAAGCTGGGCGTGCATCAGGAATGTTTCGATGCTTTTGTGAGATTTTAAATTATTCAAGACGGGATAATAAACCCCAAAAGGAGAAATGGTAACTTTAATGGAATTGTTCTGGCTGTGTTAGCAGAGAGCCTGTGCCTCCAGGTGAAAGGTGGGAGTGGCAGGACAGAAGTGCTGTCCTGACAACAACTGAGCTGCCTTTTGGAAGGGTTGTAGTGCAGGATCTCCCAGTTACTGAAGTCCAAGTTTATCTTCCATGAGCAGATCTCACAGCACAGCACTGCAGAATGGCACTGCAGCTGAAGGAAGCTGCAGGAAGAGTGGAGAAGCCCAGAGGTGTGTTTTCCTTCCTCCCACTGAGACTTCATGATCCAGCCCTGGCAGAACTTCTTTCCCTGGGAGAAGAAGAGGGCAGCAACATGATGGGTCCAGCCACATTGCTTGATGCCCAGGCTTGCTCCTGGCTGAGCAAATTGGGGTTAAAACAGCCAACCTTCTGTTCCCTCCCAGAACTGATGTTCACCCGCATGAATTATTTGCTTGGACTTTGTAGAAATTTCAAATGCAAGCCCACTGAGTGCACTAAATGCCAGTTCAGAAAGAATTTGGCTTTGGTTGCAACAAAATAATTTTCCTGGGACATCCAGAGATGGTTCCTGACCTGCCCTGTTCCATGTTTGACCTGATCTTTTCCTGTAGGAGAAAATACACAGTTGAAAGCACAGCTGAGTTATGGTTTAGAGGGGAAACAGCCCTTTGCCTTCTACACAACAGCTAAATTGTGCCTGAAAATGGAGAGTGACTGCTCCAATCTGACTTTACTTCTTTTCAAGCTTTTAGTTTATTTTAGTGGAAAGAGTGTGTACTTTGCCAACCACTAGAAAAAGAAAAGAAAGCATAAAATCACTGCTTGGCTGCACAGTTTTCCTGAGTAAATGTCTATTTTTAGTTTCAAATAGAAAACACTGAACCATGAGTGCATTCACAGAAATTAAAGGAGTGGATTTGGCTCCTTCAAACACATCAGTCCTTAGTGGACAAACCTGGCAGTTACATTTCTTTATATCACATTATAAAATAAGAACTGGATCTTTTGTAAGTATGTATTACTATTTATACCAGTTATGAATTTGGACTTAAAACCACATTAAACCATCTCTCTGAGTACAAGAGGCACAGAAAGGTAATTTACAGGCAGTTAGTCAGCCAGGTGGTTGTGTTTATAGCAGTATATCATGGTCCCATTTTCAGTTTGGGAACGTAGATCTGCAAAACAGAAACCAAAAATCCTGTTAGCATTCCTTAAAGAAACATTCTTCACACTAAAAAGAAAAAAGATAATAAAAATCTGTGTAATAATGATGTAACCGTGCTTTGAGTATTTTCATAACCTGGTGGAATCCTGCTAAGCCTGATGAAGATGAAACCTTCCACCCAACATGCCAGCAACATAATTGGGATTTATAGCTGCGGGCTGGAGCACAATCTTCAGGGACTGGAGGGAATGACAGAGAAATATCACTTGGAAGCAGCCTGAAGAGCAAGTCACAGCCTCCCTGCCTGACAAACCCTCCCACACAGGAGTGTTTGTGCCTGCAGGAGCAGGGCTGAGCGCCCACCTCGGGCACTGCTGCAAGTGTTCAGCCAGCCCAGAGCTGCAGGGCTTTCCAGGAGGAAAGTTACCAAGAAAAGATGAAAGGCAGCCAAGGAAGTCTTAGAAAGAAAGGACAATTTATGTATTAAAATTGGCACCTCTTAGTGTAACCCACATCCAAATACTCCAGGAATAACCTGACTTAAAAAACTGGGGTTTTAGTGATAAGTAATAAATGGCAAAGAGTACAACTCACCATTTCTGGTCTTGCTCAGCGAGGACAATGGCATTTTCTTTGCAATTTCATAACGTTTGCCGTCTGAACATTTTGAGGCATTTCAAACCTACATTTCATAGTCTGGTGGTGGGAAAGTTCTTGCCAGCTTGCTGTATCCTGTGGCCTGTCTGTGCCTGGTGCTCAGCAAACACACCACGAAACCAGAACCAGTCGCCAGACCACTGCAGGGAATAGTGAAATATTGGTCAGCCATGGCCTCAACACAGCAGCACTGCTAATGTCATGGATGTTGTGGTAAAAATATACTGGTGGAAAAGGAGCTGCTATAATCAGTCTTTTTATTTATTTTTTTTTAATGTGGAAATTGTCCTCAATACTAAATAGGAAGTTTTTTAAGGGTAGAGCAGGCTGTGATGACCTTGGAAATTAAGATTATGCTACGTTAGGTATTGTGATCTGTTGGGTAGATAAAAATGGAGCCATCTCCATCCTGCCAATAAGTGCAACAGATAAAGAGGGGAAAGGAGGGTATTTCTTTCCAAAGCCACCCTTAATCAGCAAAAAACAGCAGACAAAATTATCTTTGGTAGATGGGGATTTGTGCAGTGTGAGTTACATTTATTATCTGGCAGGTTATAAGCTGTATTTTAATTTCCGGTATTTGCCTGCTACATCCGAAGGAACAATATGAGCTGGATCCACTGCATGTCATTTATAAGTCTGTGCATGTCATTTATATGGTAATGGGGGAGTTCCCCCTCATCCCCAGTGATTCCTGCAAAATTCTGCATGCTGGTGCTCAGTATATTTAGCTTTCTCCAGCGTAAATTAAAATGCACATTCATGATCTTTGAACAAAGCGGGCAGGGATAATTGGTAATTTGAGCCTGTTCTGTACAATGCAATTCAAAGTAATACTTATAATTTGCAGTTAATTAATCAGGGCTTTTTTTCCTTTAAAATTCTTAATTGCTTTTCTATGATATTGATTTTTAATAAGTTTTATTCTTACTAGTTTTAGAGCCAATTATACAGGCAATTTCTCGTCACTGTTACTGCATGGCTCTGTGTGTGTTTATATGTACCTTTCTGTATATTTTTGGATTTTTTTTCAGAAATTTTTATGTGCTGGCTTATGAATAGAGTTTTTTGTTGGCTGAAATTTAAAAGTTGAAAATAATGGAATCAATGTACGGCAAAGAGAAACAAGGTACAGCAGGGAATAGAAAACTCAAATCAATACAATGAAATTTTAAAAGAATTTTAAATATCTGGAATTCCATTGCCACTGTGAACAGTCAACCTCATCTGGTATTTAATTCACTATCCAATTAAAACTCTCTTTAGAAGACTCTGATTGTTGTAGCTTTAAAGTAAAACCAGCAATCATTAAAGACACAAAATTTGAAGTCTCTAAGGAAATTAAGATGGTCATAAATTCAAAAATAATAATATTAGCAAATACAGATGTACGTGGAGGTGGTGCCTGTGATGGGAAATACGCCTTGGGCATTGAGCACCCCATGCCTGACCAAGCCCTGCCCTGTCCAACCTGACCTTGAATGACCAGTGATGGGGCATCCACCACCTCTCTGGGCAACCTGTGTCAGTGTTTCACCACCCTCATTGTAAAAAACTTCTTTCATATATCTAATCTACCCTCCTTCCATTTAAAACCACCACCCATTGTCCTGTCACAGCTGGCTCTCTAAAAAGTTTGTCCCCATCTTTCTTATAGGCTTCCTCCAAGTACTGAAAGGCTGCAAAAAAATCTGTCTGGAGCCTTCTCTTCTCCAGGCCGGACAACCCCAACTCTCAGCCTCCATAGCAGAGGTGCTCCAGCCCTCTGATCCCCTTCCTGGCCTCCTCTGGACCTACTGGAATTTCCCCGCTGGGAGTTCTGCACACCAAACCCGCTGGGGTTTATTTCCTATCTCACTTATGGGAGTTTCTAGGCTGTCACTGACAACCAGAGTTGCACAGACCTGGCTGGTGTCCCTGCTCCAGGGGCACAGCTTTCCCTTTACTTTTGTCTATAGATTTAGGATTACTGCACAGGAGTGAGTCTACAGCTCAAAAATATTGATAAGAGAAAGTATTTCCTGGTAGCAGGGATAAAAGAGATTTTGATGGGTGGACATTATCCTGCAGGGATGTTTGTCTTTTCTTTATGCTTACCTAAGTCCAGAGTGGAGGACCTTCAAGACACACACCTAGGAAGAACAGATTCTGCTCAATATGAAAGTGTTGCAACTCTGATAAACACAGTCAAACCTCACTGATCCATCAGTGGCATAACCTGATTACATACCATTACCTTCATTAATAATAAATGTTCCTGTTATTTTATAAGAACATTTTTTTTCTGAAGTATTGCTGTAAGCTAATTTGAATTCTGTTTTTATCCAGCTCTCTTTTTTTTATTATTATTCTGGTGACTCTATTGATCTCAGTAGTTCCTCTGATTATTCAGTCCTGTAAAATCAGATTCATCCTTTGAGTCATTATTGAGCTAAATCTCTCAGTTAGCCAGGTCCTGAGTCACTGTTCAAGTTGAAACCTCTGGGAATATTGCCATAGCAGGGCAATATATACCCTGAGTGGTTTTTTAATGGCTGTTCAATGACTTCAGCAGTTTAAACCAGGTAAGGAATTAAGAGCTAAACTAAATTCAGTCAATGTGCTCCAGTTCCCATTTCATAAAGCGTGGCTGTATTTTGCAATATTAACTGAAATTTATTAGCACTCAGACTAGGTGACTAGCAGGTGCTGCTCAGGGTGAATAAATCATGCAAGCAATTCACATGAAAGACAGCTTGTGCAAGTGCTGATAAAAGTCCATGGGGTTGAAGAATCAAGTTCTTTAATAGCAATGTCAGGCTGTTCAGTCTTCTTATCTCCCATATTTCTTTATGAAACATTAAAAGAGATTGCTTTTGGGCACTTGTGTTCTTGAACTATTGCAATCGTCTAATGAATTTTTGATTCAGAGGGTTTTGTGATCACTAACTTTCTTGATACATCTGCAGCTATTGAAATGGATCCCCTGTGTCAAGGCTGGCTGTCCATCTTCCTCCTATCATAAACCCCATAGATTTGTTAGGAAGAACCTGTAACTTTTAATTTAAAGCAAAGGTGATGTTGAAGCTACTTGAGCAGGTTTGAATAGAGTAATATTCAGCATATAATGAAAGCCTTGATTTGTCTCGCTGCATTGCACAGATAAGCAAATTGCATTTCCAGCCATGGCAACCTGTTCAGCTGCACCAGAGGGGTAAAGAAGAAAAGGATTTGTCTATAAAGAGCCCTACTTCACTTGGGTCATGCGAATTCTGTCTGGTCTGGGTCCTTAGCAACTGAGAAGGTGTGACAGGACCTTGCAGTGAGCGTTTACCCACGTCAGTGAGCTACACTGCAAATTGCTCAGAGGACTTCTGCCAGGAAATGTTTCTACACATTTAGTGCCTACTGCTAACAGGCTTTCATGAAGACCTGACAACAGGCTGTGGGTTTAAGTTTGTGCCAGGCGATGGAAAAATACATTGCTATTATACATTAGTGGCAGACAGCAGTTTGCCACTGCGGATGGGCTTCCTAGAGGCATTTGCTCTTTGGAGTGAGTGCTGGAAACAGGAATAGCTGAGGATATGATCTCTAATATTTCTATTTTCATAATTCAGGCCCCATTTTCATTATTACATCCGGACATCCTGACAGATCACAGACCTGCCGGCATCTGCTTGTCAGTCTTGTCATCGTGGTCCAAAGGTTGTTACTGACACTGAGACTGACTCACACAACCAAAGGACGCCTACTAATTGTTAGGAGCTGTTGTGAGCATTAATCATTAATGCTTTTGAAAACTGAGGATTACTAAGGATAGTGTAAAGGTGAGAAAAAGCCAGAAGCACAAAGAAGATTCTAAAAAGAGGAGAGGGAGGATGTGGAGGCAACTCAACATTTTTCTGGTGTGTTTTTTGGGAAGAGGACAGCTTTTATTGCAAATCAGGCCCCAAAAGACTGATGTGCCAACAGGATAGGGTGGCTTTGTGTATGACACATGGTAACCCTGCCTGCTGTGCTTGCTCTGGAGAGGTGCCAAACCTCCTGGGGAGTTGCTCATTGCTCCTGCTGGACACCCAGTGTCCATGTGAAACCTGAGGGACAGCTCCTCTGCATGACTTTTTGCACCTCAAGGGGGATTTGCAGAGCTGAGTGCACTCACTGTGTCACAATGTGAAGGTGGCCTGGAGGAGACACTCTGACTATTTTCAAATAGCTGAATTCTTCCCTTATTTGTAAGAATCCACCTGTACATCTCAGATGACATCTCATACTTGTGTGTATCTGTTTTGTTAGGTGGTTGATTGGGGTTTTTTTCCAACAAATCTATTTTTATGATTGAGGGAGATTTTAAACATTCATGATTTCTTAGTTATTAGTGTCTGAGCTTGGCCTCCTGTGTGTATTCTGTAGGGGCTGTAGAGGTGTAGCTGAGGATGGGATCAGGCTGGTGTTCAATAAAACCAGCTTTTGAAGCCCCCAAGCACTCAAACATTAAAAAAGGTCTGGAAGGTACTTGCCAATAACCTTATAAACAACGCCCCTAATGCACTGACTCATATGGCAAACACAGAATCCTTTAGTGTTGGAAACACAACAAATTAGAAGAATCGATGGATCAGGGAAAAAAACCTAACAAACAAACAAACCACAAACATTAAATCAACAGTTTCTAAATGGGGTGAAATTAGTAGCCTCAGAAAGTCTCTTCTGTCTGTCAGGAGCTTGGTCCCATGCTAACATGATCTCATCCTGCTCCTTGGGGATTGGTGTCCTAAAGATTGTCCTAGAGCAACATGAGTGGTTATTGCTGGTAGTTGGGACTATGGATGAGGAGTCCAGGTTGGAGTGGTCAGGATTTGGCCAGGCTGGCTGGCAGAGTTGCCTCTGATGTGCCCACTCTGGCTTTTCTGGACACTGTTTGCTCTTCATTCCTGTGTGTTCCCTCAGGGATCCTGGCCAGGTATCAGCAAGTATCCCACAGGACTTGTCTGCTGCTGGAGCACTGCAGCTCGTGGGGGTGTCACCCAGAGCCACATCCATCTCACAGAAGTGCAGGTGGGCCACAGCCTGTGTGTGTCCAGGTTTGGTGGGGTTTGCCTGTTTGCCAAGCCTGGGCTTGGCTCAGGCCATGCAGCAGCTCTGGGGCCCGTCTTAGAGATGTGGAAGTAAGACACGACCTTGCTGGCCACACAGAACACATGAAGAGTGGTTGTCCCCAGTGCCCAGCATGAGCCACCCTGCTGAAATGAGCTTCTCTCCCAGCCCTCAGCATCTGGCAACAGGGAGGCAAAAGTGCTGGCCAAACCCTTGTCTGCTGTCTCGACACGATGTTCTGCAGGAGCAAGGGGCTGCCAGGCTGCGTGAGCAGAAAACAACGTGTGTTTGAGCAATTAAACCAGATGACTAAGAGGAATTAATGACACTTGCATCCCACACCTTCCCCGTGCTTGAGGAGGTGCAGAACTCCTGGCTGGGCTCCTTTCCCTGAGACGAGGGGCTGCCAGCTTCTCATGGCTGCCAAACACACGGGAGCTGCTCGCCCTCCACGGCGAGATTTTGGATCAAGGGTTTGGTGTTTATAAGGTGCTCTCTAGAGCACATCCTCAAGAATGCCGTGAAAGCAAGTAACAGTTTATTCTTCCTAAGCTTGTTGCCTGTCAGTGGCAGAGGAGACTCTGTGTTCTGAGTAGGAGTAAAGGGTCACAGGGGTGAGCATTGTAGCTTGTTTTTCTTAAGGATCTATGGGAGCATTGCAGCTCATTTTTCTTAAGGATCTCTTGGGCTAAAGCACAAGCAGCTTGAGAAGGGTTGTTTGCCTACAGATACACAGAACATTCTGAGCTGCAAGGGACCCACAAGGATCATCAAGTTCAACTCTTCAGTAAATGGCCTGTTCAGGGATCAAACCCACACCCTTGGTGTTATCAGCACCATGCTCTGGCCAGCTGAGCTGATCTCTGGGTCAGGAGCTGTGGAATTGGGCTGAACCCATAGTTTGCCCTCAGCCACATAAATTTTTATATTTTCTACAAAAGGCTGCTGAATTGTTCAGTGGACCTGCAAAATTGCTTTTTTTTTTTCCTCCTGATTCAATTAGACAACTGTGAAAGAGGATTAATTGCCCTGAAATCAATAGTGCTGCAGGGCTATTGCTGACATCAGCACAAAATAATGTCAACACAGGAAAATGTAGATTGGATATGGTAATCTAAAACAGTTTTATACTATTTGCATACACATAACTACTTTTACACTCATTTTATACCTATTACAATGATTTAATGGAAGTCAGTGTAGGCCTACACTATAACAACTGAGAGAAAAATTTGGTTGTATGGAAGAAAAGGTCATTTTCCACAGCCATCCCTGAAACACGTGTCAGTAAAGGCCAATATGAACAATGAGTTTTCCCTAACTGGCTAAAAATACTTGCTTTCACACTGTACAATAGTAATCGATTTGGACATGTGGTTGGTGCTTTGAGATGATCTAGTAATTGATTTTAAAACAGATGGCAGCTGTCAAATAAGCATTTGTATTTATTTGATGTTTCTATGAGAACCCTTGGGGTTTCACTATCTCAGTAGTCTTTGTTTTCTCCTTTCCTAGACCCTCTTGCTGTTCTCTGATCTCTCTTCCTCTCATGTTCTTTTGATGCATCCTACTGACAGTTTCTTTTGAGCTTTCTTTCCCAAAGTAAGCCATGGCCTTTATGTCAGGCTTTAATTTCATTTTGCTTAAAATTCCTTTTTATTAACAGTTTTAATAAAACAGCAAAATGTCTTCAGCACACCAAATACTTCATGATCTGAGCATCAGCTACAATACGTCACACAAACAAAACCATTGGTTACAGTCCCTAGAATTGCTGTACTTTACCACATCAGCAGTAAATAACACTGGTCCTGAGAGCTTTTGAATCTTAAACTGCTAATGCCTTCTAATTATTTTTCTAGGGGTTTTTTTGAAGTTAAACAAAAGAGTTGCAGTGGTGACTGTCAGATTGTCAGAGGACTTGTCTGTCCAAGCATCTTTGTCTTCTTGTGCAAGTCTCTGTTTCTGTTAACTCACACTAGAAAATTACAAGTTATTTGTGTCTTCTGATAGGAAGGCCCAGGAAAAATATTTTTCTTCATTTGAAAATTATTTCTTTTTCTGGTTTTTCTCCTGATACCTTCTTTATTCTTTTTTTTTTGTTGGCTTCAAAAATTGGAAGAAATCTCTAAGCTACCAATGGATTTCTCAGTCAGTCACTGGTAAAGGCTTCATCTTTTTCCAAACAGCAAGCCAGAACTTTGCCACCTTCAGCAGAAAGGCAAAATTCGCAAATATGACTCAGGATGGACAAAGGCTGCAGAAGTAGTTGGATTTTTGGAAAAGCATGAAGAAATGCCCATGGCCGTGGCATTTACGTGTGCTTATTACCAAAGAGGAACTCTAACAGTCTAGAGCTCTGTGCAAGCTTGGGAAGTGGATTTGTCATGGAAATGTCTTTAGAAATGCCCCAATGGTAGATCATGGTTCAGGACATTGAAACCATCTCTGTGGATTTCCAAATGTGGTGTATACAACAGTTTTTTTCCAGAACCTGCTGGTTGCCACTGAGGTTGCACAAGATAAAGGCCTGGTGCTTTTTCCTGCATCGTGTTTATCAGGGAAGCCAGAGGTCTGAATGCACTTCACTGGGACTATTCAGTGCTCAGACAGAGGTGGACATGATAATTAAAATGTTTGAGTTCTAAGGCTAAAGGTTCTATACAAGTATTAAAAGAAATAGCCAAATCCACCAGTGAAGATTTTACAGGATTAGGGTGGATATTGTCCCTGGAGGAATGAGCCAGAGGATTTTTGGAGTCTCTTTCAGGCCCATTTTCTATGATTCCTTGAGAAGTTTGTTACCTCAGGTAAGATACAAATCTCCCATTTCACTGCTCTTGCAAGTACTGCTGGAATTAAATTGCAGTTTGAAACAAGCAGGTGGCTGCTTAACTTTATACACATGCTGGGCTAATTTTTAATGACACACCTGCTAGAAATGTCCACCCAACTTCTGATGCACTGTTCAGTCTTTCCAGGGATTACCCATATGGTATCATAGCTAAATGCTGCATCCAAGCCCAGATTCACCACAATTTGTTACTTGGCAGCTGAGAACCGAAGCAGGGGACTTATTCTTCTCCCTGATGGTGAGCAGGAAAGCATCTATCAGGAAACACATCAGGAAACACATCCTTCAGGAGAGATGGCATTCCCACTTTGGGCAGCCTGGTTCACTCTGGGTGCTGCTCAGGTCTTGATTCCAAAGACAGCCACTCCTGTAATGTACTAATGTAGCAACCATGAATTCAGCTCAGGGAACGTTCCTCTCATCACACCTCTGTTAATGCCTCTGGTTTCTTCTCTTCTCCAATGATATTGAAGTCTCTAAGATGGATATACACCCAGTTGTCACTGAATATACTCTGACCTAGGACTTCAAATGCTCCTCCTGAGGGTCTGTTAATTTAGAAGAGTCTTTGTTTCACACAGCTTTGAAATGGCCATTCAGTTGGGCCTTATTCAGCTAGAAGAAGGATTAGAATACACATCCTGTAACACTCCCTGAGCACAAACATGTCACTGGCTAATACATGTCCCCACTGAAGAGTCACTACTCATGAGCAGGGTCATCCAGCTATTTCAGAGTTATTCATTCCTGAATGTGCTGACATGGAATAAGCACTGACTTGCCTCAGGCCCTGTGCTTGAACCCAGCCAGCAGGTCTGAACAGCCCCTGTTCAGCTAAGGCAACCTCACACTTTATTCTCACTATTTTTTTTCAGGTTTGCATGCCCCGTTGGGGCTGGCAGGCAAAACTGTGGAGAAAGAAAGAGCACAGATCCACCAGGATCTGACTGTGAGGAATCTCTGCAGCTCACTCACAGCATCCTGGCATCATGTAGCCCTCAGCGACTGCAGGCTCTGGGGAAGAGGGCTAAAGTTTTGATCAATTACCACTTCATGCTCTTAGTCAGGAGGTCATGATCTGTATATGTAGGGGGGCTTTGGTGTTTAAGGAGAGCCTGGTTTTTCATATACGTGAGGCAGAATCTGAACTAACTTTAGAAAGACCCAGCAATACTGAATGCAACTGACTGTCAGAGCATGTGCTAAATGCAAATGCAAGGAATAAAAGGTCCCCAAGAACAAATTGTCTGCAAATCATTTTTTCTTTCAGCTGAAAGAACTTTCTGGTACTAATCCATTCCATATTCCATAAGAATGTTCTCTGGTTTGCTAAAACTAACTGATCTCTCTAATAACAGCAAGGTCCTGGCTTTGTTTCAAGGCAAAGGTTCACTCAATTAATTCTCATTAACAGAGGACCACAAAACCTGCACTAAAACCTTTCTGGATGTGTGACCTTCAGCAGAACAGCTTCATTAAGTCTGAGATCTTGGAGAAAATGTTTGCTGAATAAAGTCATTCCTAATTAATGTTAAAATGTCAAGGATTCATCTGCCATCCATCTTTACTCCTTTTCCTTTATGCTCTTCATTATGTCTTTAATGGGCAACCAATATAAAAGTCAAAAGCAGCATCTTTTAAATGTGCATATAACAGGTGGGACAGTGCAGCAAAGCAAATTTGCCAGATGTGCTTTCCCATGAAACATTTCTAACTTCCTAAATATCTTTCCAAACCCTCGCTTAAATGCTGCCATTAAACATTGATTAATTAATTTATTTGTGAAAACCATAAGTATGGAGGATTAATTTTCCCTTGCACCCTCTCTGATGTTACCTTGAGTTTTATTCCAAGCCATATGCACGTCTTGATTAACAGTGTTTACTTGCCCTGTGATTAATATAATTGTCTATTCTCCAAGGATTGCTCATCCAAATTTTATATTTTTTAAATTAAACCTTCTGTGGTGAGTTTCTACTCATCAGACCAGAGGGATGTCCTGGTTGGAATGGGGAGGGTCATCAGAGAGTGGTGTACAAACCTGGTGGGTCTGAACTCAGAAAATCCTCATCTGTTTTTCCAATGACCAGTGATGGCAGCAGACCTTGGAGCTGCTTGGACCTGTGTAGCAGGACTTCATGGTGAACATTCTGCAGCCTCTCTAATTTCTATTCTCACATTAAAGTAATGGCACCCATCTTCCTGCCCATCAATCTGTACAGCATATGCAAGCCCTTCTGGTGGTTTAAATAGGAATGACTCACATGATATTAAGCCTCTTAATGAAAATGGATTACGTTATTGTCTTTCACAAAATGGGAGGTTTAAAAAGCCAAGTTAATGTCTTCCAAATGTCAGTAACTGGAGATACTTTGGACCAAGAGTGAATTTTATAGCTTTTCTGCAGATCTATAAGATGAACTCCTCTTTACAACGAAGGATATTAGATGATAGGGAAAGTATTAGAAATTAGAAGTTATATGAATTTGAATTTAATGAGAACTAGGTTCTGCCAGTATTAAAAATAATTTCACATGATGGCAATATTGTTTCCTCCTTACATACTTGAGCTCTGACATGTTTGCATTGGAGTCTTTCTGAGTACCTTTTCAATGGCAACTATATTACTGAAATCTCAAAAATCCCAGAAGTCAGTGGTATAAAGGATCAGGCTCTAACCCTGGCTGCTTATGGCAAATCACCTTGTAGAAGTGATTGAAAAAATGAAATAGGGATAAAAGTCAAGATGGCATCCAAGGCATAGACTCTAAGGCCTGGTATCATGTTTTGAAGTTCCAGCCTTTCATAAGTTACAGAAAATTGCTATATTTGTTTATTCCAGACTGGCAACAGAACTTAGGAATATTTAAATTGTTGCTGAAGCACTTGCATAAACAGTGTTTGAATTGATTGATATGTGTCTAGTCTGATGTTGTGAACTCAGATCATGTGCAGGACACATGGCAGGAGCAGCAGGGCCTCTTATGCTGTCATGAGTGTGTGTACTAATAGGAATAATTTGATGTTTCTTCAGCAAAGGTAATTAAGCCTAATAACCTATAAATACAGAGTAATTGTTATCAATTGTGTTCATTTGTGTATATGGCGTAATTTGATGAGTATTTTTGATTGATATTCCTGTGGCATCCTCCCTGTGCTGTGATTAGACTGGGATTTTCATATCTGCGCTGTTTCATTTGTTGCTAACTAGTAATTTACCTCTAATAGCCCTTTTTTTTTCTGTTCTCTCTCTCTCTTTTTTTTTTAATTAGAGGAGATCTTGAAGACTCACATTGCTCATTGGTGGTCTCCTGATGGCACCAGGTTGGCATATGCAACAATTAATGCCTCCAGAGTCCCCACCATGGAGATCCCAATATATACAGGCATCATTTACCCTACTGTTAAAACATATCATTATCCAAAGGTAAGGGAAAATAAAACAATCAGTCCTGCTGTTCTATCAGAAATAAATAATTGTTTCTTTCCAGTAGACTCAGACAGGAGACTAACAATGCATGCTCATAGGCAATGAAAATAAACATATCCAAGGGAAGATCAGCTGTTCCCCAGTGAGTGTGGTCTCCACTGCTCTTTAGCTGCATTTGTAAAATTGCAGCTTTCTGGTTCTATGAGAATTAGTAATTCTATATACCATGAAAATAAATTTTTAAATCCTTGCTTTTTATGCACACAAAAGCAATTGTGCTTCCATGCTGGAATGGATGGAAGTTGGGTGGTGTCTGAGGGTTTGTCTCCAGGATGGGGTTGTTGGTGTCTGAGGGCTTGGAATTTCTATATTTCTATATTTGGATATGTTTCTATATTTAGATACATTTCTATATTTAGATTTTATATTANGGTAATTAACCCTAATAACCTATAAATACAGAGTAATTGTTATCAATTGTGTTCATTTGTGTATATGGCGTAATTTGATGAGTATTTTTGATTGATATTCCTGTGGCATCCTCCCTGTGCTGTGATTAGACTGGGATTTTCATATCTGCGCTGTTTCATTTGTTGCTAACTAGTAATTTACCTCTAATAGCCCTTTTTTTTTCTGTTCTCTCTCTCTCTTTTTTTTTTAATTAGAGGAGATCTTGAAGACTCACATTGCTCATTGGTGGTCTCCTGATGGCACCAGGTTGGCATATGCAACAATTAATGCCTCCAGAGTCCCCACCATGGAGATCCCAATATATACAGGCATCATTTACCCTACTGTTAAAACATATCATTATCCAAAGGTAAGGGAAAATAAAACAATCAGTCCTGCTGTTCTATCAGAAATAAATAATTGTTTCTTTCCAGTAGACTCAGACAGGAGACTAACAATGCATGCTCATAGGCAATGAAAATAAACATATCCAAGGGAAGATCAGCTGTTCCCCAGTGAGTGTGGTCTCCACTGCTCTTTAGCTGCATTTGTAAAATTGCAGCTTTCTGGTTCTATGAGAATTAGTAATTCTATATACCATGAAAATAAATTTTTAAATCCTTGCTTTTTATGCGCACAAAAGCAATTGTGCTTCCATGCTGGAATGGATGGAAGTTGGGTAGTGTCTGAGGGTTTGTCTCCAGGATGGGGTTGTTGGTGTCTGAGGGCTTGGAATTTCTATATTTCTATATTTGGATATGTTTCTATATTTAGATACATTTCTATATTTAGATTTTATATTAGATAGATAGATAGATAGATAGATAGATAGATAGATAGATAGATAGATACACACATACATACATGTATTCTATATTTAGATGTATTTTCTTCCATATAGAAGGAAAATGTAGTATTTGGGCTTCCTTAGAATACCCAGGCTGGCCTAATGTCAGCAGAGACATTGGTTTTAGAGATTTGCTGTGCCTGAAAGACAGAAAATAGGAGCCAATCTCCCCTTGAGTGCAGAGACCTGCAGCGAGTGCACAGCACTGACACAGCTCTCCACCAGCACAGACTCACTGCTGCTGTTATTGCTGTAATTTCCTGCTCTAAAGCAGTACAGGGGTGTCTGCTGCAGTCATTCCTTCTGGGTTTCTTGCTTTAAGCACTGATTGCCTAAGACCTCACATGCTGGTCCAAATTGAACCATAATTTAACAGGAGAGATACCCACATACATGCAGGTTTTGTGGAAATCACAGTGGTTCAGCAGGGGATGCCTTTTCCTACAGTACAAAATGAATCAGTATTTTACTATATCAAGCACCATCCTGTTAGGCAGCCTTTCATCAAAAGGTTCAGGAAGTAGCAAAATTTCTAGTTGCCATGAAAATTTTTTACTGAGGTTAGAAGTGTCCTGAGTAAAATTGCCCCTTGTTTATGCCTACCAACCTCTCCACACCTCTGTGCCACATCCCCAGATTTGCAGTGTCCCTGTGGAAGACCACAGCAGTGCAATCCATATCCCCTTCCATGGGAATGCTTTTTATAATCCATGGGGATGTAATAATTCAAAACCATTCTGTGTTGTATATGATAGGGTAATTTATTCTTTTTTAAAATCCAGGCTGGAATGGAAAATCCAACTATTTCTTTGCATGTGATTGGTCTGAATGGACCCACCCATGACCTGGAAATGACTCCCCCGGATGATCAGAGAATGAGGTAGGTGCTTTCTCACCCTGGAATGCTGGCCCCAGTTCCCTTGGGGTTTTAGATCAGAGTCTGACTTTTTTCAAGATCATTTTACAGTTTTTAACACTGGACCTTTCTCTGCTGCTATCAAAAAGTTTCATTTTGTGTAAATTGGCTTAAATTTTTTCAAATAATCTGTCTTTTTACCTGTATTTTATAGAACATTATATTAAAACAGATTTACACTGAATTGTTTTAAAATAACCCAAACTCATTTATGCAAAAGAAGATGTATGACCTGTGGCCAAACCAGATGGGCATTTGCCTTTCAAAAGTACAACTTCAGACCTGTGCACAGCAGGTGGGAATTCAGGATCACAGTATTCCCAACACAGTATCAGATTGGTGGCTCCTGAACAATATAATTTCTCTTTTGGTAGCATTCTCTGTAAGCAGAGAGACTCAGAAAGGTTTTAATTACAGCAATAACTTCCAACTGCAGGATCCAAGTGTTGTTAATAAATTTGTTCTATGTGGTTATGGGTGGCTGTAATTTATTTGGTTGCAATCAGTATTGCAAAATGATGCAAAATACATCGTCATTAATTAGTGCCTGTATATTTCATCAGAACCACGGCCATTGCCATCTCTAGGGATGATGGAAGTAGTGCTGCCAGAGCAATAGGGGTGCATTTTCATTATGCATATGTTTTCTGTAATGAGAGGATTAGTGTGATAAAATTTCATTAAAATAGGCAAGAGGGATGTGCTGCCCATTGAGTTACAGAAGGGAGTTTCAAGAAAGCAGGGGAAGCTGGTGATAAGGATCTCCCAGCAGACACATCCTATCTGAAGCATTTCAATGTGCTCAGTACAGATGATACATGGACAGAGTGGTATTTCGTGTTCTTTTTATCTGGAGCAAAGTGATTTAGTACAATTAATAAAGCTGATAATAAAGTGGAGATATGCCATGGCCTTTTTTCTTTCAAAATTGAAAGAAGCCAGAAATTTTCCACGGAAATTGGATATTTTTCAGTTAAAACAAACAAACAAACAAACAAACAAACCAACCAACCCAAAACAAACAAAGCAATGCTGATGATGGGAAAACATATTTTGGGGTGAAATGTACAGTACTGATCACTTGTAGTCTTTAAATATCCTTCATTCTGAACACTTTAGTCAGGTTTTCTCCAATGCCATGCTTTTCTGTGAGAAAAAGAAAGTGAAGGAAAGGAGTTGAAACTGAAAGGGGGAAAAGTATTTAATTTAATATTTAATGCCTGATAGGCCTTTTTTATTTTGGTGAAAGCCACTGGACCTCAAGAGTTTCATCAGCACATGGTCAGAATTGGATCATGACGCAGCTTATTTCTCATATTTGCATCTCTGGTGGCAAATTGAGGAATGATGTTACCTCCCTTGAGTGAAGAAATCATCTCTTGCCCTTGCATGGGCCAGAAACAAATAAATAATGGAAAAACTCAGACAATTCCAGTCTGGATCTGAGGCAGGAGCTGTCTGTGCCCCAGGGACCATGGGCTGGGCTGCTGCCTGTCTCTTGGCCTGTAGTACATCAGTGTCTGTTCTTTGTGGCTTTATGGCTTTATTCCCATGGTCATACTGTAGGTGTTCATGTTGTAGAGTCATACCTCATGTTGGGGATTCCTGCCCCCAGGAAGCAGCCATGTAATGCCAGGGCATGGACAAGGGTGCTGCACAACATCCAGTCTCAGATGATTGCAAACCGAACCAACAAAGTCTTTACTGGGATGGGGAAATCCACTGCAAACTCAGTATGGCTTCACCCTTCCTGGCAGGGCTCAGACAAAGTGTCCCTTCCCTTTTGCTCTATGTGGATGTCTATAAATGCAGTGGTCAAGGACCTGCTGGTACAGATTTCATTCTGTGGAAGAAACAGGTTCTCCCTTAAATCAGCTCCATATAAAATATGGGACAGGTCAGACAGAGAGGCCTTGGGAAATGCACTGACTTCCCATTTCTCTCCACTGGCTGCTCAACCAGTGCAGCTGCAGGGGCAGCAGATGTTTAAAATTAGCCGAGATGAATCACACCTTCTTGTCTCATTTTCCTCTGCAAAATGGGAGCCATAAAACTTGGTTGTCCTATAGAAGAGATGTGAAGGGAAGTAAACTAAATGAAAGACTCCACACTACTCAGAAACTGCAATAATGACTATACAAGTACCTGCAGTTATCTGTGGGCTGGGTTACCCGTGGTCTTGATGGCTGGGAGAGGCTTCAGAGAGAAGTTGAGACTCCATGCCCTTCTCTGGGGTGGTAGGGAACACCCTGATTCACCTATAATAATAATTAAAAGCTCCTGAGAAAGAACTGTGGCTCCTGTGTTCAAACAGTGAGAGGAATGTAAAAATTGAATACATGCCCTTGAAACTTTAAATTGGATTTATGGAAAAAATGCTCCAAGCCACAATAAGTACTAAAACCACATTCCTTTTCTGAGGAGACTGAATCTGCTCAGTTCATTTTGGAGAGAAAGAAGAGACAGTTATACAGTTTAATTTTGCTGTGTTGTTTGGTTTTTTTTCCTCTTAGGGCCTACGCTGTTGCTGATAAAGAGTAAAATTATAATTTTATTTCAGGCTCTAAATTTTCAGACTGCTGTTGTCTCACCTGGGCATATCCTTCCCCCCAGTGCAGTGGATGCAAGCATTGAGGCCTTTTGTTCCTTTTTCCCCCAGCCAATTACAGGCACTAAATATTACTGAAAAGCACAAAATCAATTTCCAACCTGTTATTTTTCTAGACAAACAGATCTTTGTGCTTTTGCCCTTTCTCTTCAGTATATGCAGGAGCTCTTGCCAGAGCACGAAGGACTCTCCAGCGACACAGTGCGTTATTTCCAACGAGAGCAACAATTCCTTATACATATTTTATAGCAAACAAATGAACTAATAAATTTTTTATAGACTGTATGCTGTAAAAAGTCCTATTATACTTTAAGGATGTCTTGGCCCACACAGCCCAGCAGTATATTATAACATCACCAGCTTTGGTGGTTCAGCCAGAGTTGTGCCCTACAAACGAAGTGGTGGAGCCCTGAATTGCTGCGGGGGTGGACATCTGGTAGCACCATGCCCTGGCTCTGAGAAGGCCACCATCAGTGAATTTATTCCTGTATTTTCCAGCCCAGCCTAATTGGTTGCATTCCTCACTATTGCACAGGACTTTTCCTGCAGATACCGATTACAGGCCTGTGCAGCCCATACCCACGATTTACTCCAAGCATCATCACAACCTGAATATGCCCAGCAATGAGATGGTGCAGGGAGTGTGGGAGGGTGGTTTTGCTCATGCAAACTGTCTCTGCTGACGTCTTTATGGCAACCGCAACCAATTGAATCTGCTTAAAAGAAACCCCGTGTCACTCCAAACATTATCCTTCTTACTATTTGTCTTTTAATGCAACACTCCGGGATACTTTGGTGTGTAGTTGGAATACTCAGAGGCCATCAACTTTTCATAAGCATAAAGAACCCAACCATTGATGGTGATGGGTCTGAGTCAGCCCAGGTTAGTGTGCTCAGAATGGAAATGGTTTGCAATTTCTTTTCCACCTGTGCATAAATTTGTAGCTCTGGGCAGTTCAATCCGTCTCAGAAGACAGAACAGCTTGAAAGATTCTTTATCTCTGTATTTGTCTCTTCTTTGAAAATAACTTCCAGAAGTGGCAGATAAAACACCTGCACAGCCCTAAAAATGTCATTTTTAGGGGTTGAAATACATACATAAAGCAGCCTAGAGACATCAGGACACAATGTTCTTTAAAACCACAGCTCTCTCCTGCCCTGTTTGCCTGCAGCAGCCCCCGACTGCTCTGCCATGTGGCAACTCATTGGGATGGCAGCATTGTGATTTGGTTTGTGCATGTCTGTGTTTGCAGGGACTACTACATCACCATGGTGAAATGGGCCACCAGCACCAAGGTGGCCGTGAACTGGCTGAACAGGGCCCAGAACGTGTCCATCCTGACGCTCTGCGACGCCACCACGGGGGTTTGCACCAAGGTGGGAGAGATTTGCACAGCGGTCACTTGCCATCAGTGTTCATAACCCATGCAAGGAGAAAAGATTTAAGTTATTTTACATGATAAAAAGTCAGCTGGCACACATTAATTTAGGCAGACAGAGTATAAACAGTGTTCATAATTTTTAATTCTTTTTCAACACCTAGAAATCCAAAAACATCCTCTGTGTTTGTGAGGGAGAGTGATTACCTGTCTTGAAATACCTGTATCCTCACACGAGCTCACACACCTCAACAGTTTGCAACCTAAATATCTTTGCAACATTCTAGCTGCATTATATCTGTTTAATGGCATTAAAACCAGCTCGTGCTCATCTACACATGTCTTAATTGTGGTTAATTAATCCCTTCTATAAATGCACTAATAACAAATGGTGTATTGATGTAAGATCTGGATTAGCAGATTCCATCATTTAAACTGGCATGTTTCCACTGTAAAAAATTGTTCTGATACACCCATCCCTTCGAAAAAAATGATGCAATTCTGTGCATAGAGTATGGTGAGAAGTTTTTTCTTAATAACTTTCATTTCAACCTTTATTTATTTCTTAAGAAGCTTTATTTCTTTGTGGAATAATATGTCTTGGGGGATATCCATCAGGGAGGAAAGTCAAGGAAAGCAGCCACTGGCTTTCACTTCAGAAACACATATTTAAACAGTTTCTTTGTGTTTCTGAACAACCTTTCAACTACAATCCGACAGCTTCTTGCATTGATAGGCAAAATATAATACTTGACAAGTATGGTATTAATGATCTTTTTTGTGTTTTAGAAACATGAAGATGAGAGTGATGCCTGGCTGCACAGACAGGTAAGAGTGATCTTTTCCTTGAGGCCAAGCTTTTGGTAGGATTATTGTTTCACTGAGTTTTTCCCCAAAGAGAAAAACTGATTTCTGGTCCTGAAAGAGATACTTGGAAGATGGCATCTACTCTGGTAGGTCCCACAGTTCTTATCCTGCAATTTAGTTGTATTTAAAAGAGATGAAAAGCTGATGTTGGTAGAAAATCACTCACTGGCAGTATCTATATAGGACTCATCAGCCTCAGAAGCAATCCTTCATACCCTGCCCTGACACTGATGATGATGATTTAAACATTATGGTGGTTGCTTTCTGGTCATTTTATGAAGAGGATCTGTGTCCATTCAGAGACAAAATCATGCAGATGGACTGTTAATTCACTCAAATATCATATGTAACACTTGTCCAAGAGTCAGTTTGTGAGGAGACCTCAGATTAGATTAAGCTGCTCTTGAGAGAGAAGCTGTGATCTCAATTCAGCCACGACACTGAACTGTTTCTCAAGCCTTGTGTGAATGCCAGACAGGGAGCAGCATGTCCCATAATATCTTGTACTCTATATTTTTCCAAGTCCAGGTTTAAAGCATTTCAAATTTTTGTCACAGTTGGTTCAGAGGAGCCAGGACCCTGTAGAAATGACACAACATAAGTTCACAGCAAGAGCAATGCTCTCCTCTGTTCCAGTGGCTGTCCTGCAGCAATGGGCTGCTATGTGTGATCCAGATGAAAATTGATTGTATGGGGAAATAGATTTTGTGCCCCAAGCATTTCAAATAATCTTTTGCTGATATGGAGTAAAAATGATGCTGAAATATTCTTTCCATTCATAAGGACCATATTGGCTTGAGTAGGAAACAAAAGCTTAAAAGACAAGCCAAATCAAGGGAAAATTAAATTGTCCAGATATTGTATATTTTAAAAAAAATAATAAAAAAGAACTTAATAGGATTTATTTATTTCATAAGCTTGAGGGCAATAGCAGTAAAGTAATCCTTTTGTTGCTATTTATTGCAGTATAGTAGTTGTGTTTTATAATATTAATACAGTATAGTGGAACTTGTGTTTTTACACTGCTGTGGTTTTTTAGTCACTTACCACATGGACAGGCATTAAAAGATGGTGCTTTATCCTCAATATCTGGGGTAAATGATCTGTCAGTCCCTAATGGGCCTGCTCCAGGGAAATATGTTTTGTTTTACTACATCTCCAAAAAGCATATACTCAGTTTGAGAGCACACACTTAGTTTGATGTTAGAGAAGGATGTTCATTACAGCCAAATGAGTCAGACATCTCAGTGCTAAACTAAAATAACATATTCTATGGACTTTGGAGACATTTGATAGCACCCTTCAAAAGCTTTTGTAGGAGTCTGAAGAATTATATAGCTCTTTTGCCTGTATTTCTGACAACAAAATTACTTAAAATTCTAGTTTTGAGTGAATATGATTACTGGGATAATTGTATTTTCTATATTTGCCTTTTATTCTATGACACATTAATCTAGATAACTGGAAAGGTGTTTTCATGGCTCGTGTGTCTGACTGTGAGGATGATGTGAAAATGTTAAATGCTAGTTTGGGCCCACTAACCTCTTCAAGAAGGAGATGAATTGCACATCAGGCAGCTGCTGAAGGAGCTCAGGAGTGTGGCTCAGCTCAGGATCATGACTCCTTGGTCAAGACATTTTAATATAAGTATTTGCAAGTGAGCCAGGTGCTCTGTCCCCTCTGGAGACAGCCAGGGTGGTGGCAGTGGGGTCACACAGTCAGGGGACCCTGGGCAGGGTTCAGCCCACCCCAAAGACCTCCTTTTGAGAATTTTATATCATTAGGGCCAAGGAATCCAACTGCTTGCCTCATTCTTTAAAACGCTCCTTCAAAATTCTCCACATGCATGGTTTGAAAAGCACACACAGGTTTTACCTTTTTCCCGTGAATTTAAGTGCGTCCTGGAATAGGGACAAACAGCCAGCTGGGAGTAGGAGACAAGAAGGTACTCATCAGGGACATGAGGGAGTCTCCAAGGATGACAGGGTTGACTTTTTTCAGCTTTCTGAAATCCTGGGAGTTCTGAGATAAAGCATACAAGGCACGAATTTGAATTTTGTTGTTGTAGTAGTTTGGTGACTCAGTGGTGTTTAACAGTCTGTCTACAGAAGGTCGTAGTAAACAATCTCATGTTTCCTTCTGGGCTTAAGTTCATGAACACATTTTATGCAAGTCCAAAATCATTCAAGAGCCTGTCTCCAACACAGGCAAAGAGAAATGATGCAGCCACTCCCTGTGCAGCTAAACAATAGGATAAACTACTTAAAGTATAATGAGAAATACACAGTATTTACACAGCATTTGCTAGAAATTATCTGTCACTCTTTGCCAGATGAGGAGGCACATGTTCACCAAAATTGTCCAGGGACTCTGGAAGTTTGTACTTCTTTTATTTATATACTTGCTTGTGCACTTCTGAGCACAAGAGCCAGACTGAACTTCACTCATACTTTTGCTTAAATACACAAATTGTTTGAAACACTAATTTTAGCTGTAAGCAATTTTGTTTCAGTTTTTGTGAGGAAGCCATTTTCCAATAGTGCTGGGGATGGTCATATACAGGCAGTGAGTCAGCAAGGGAGAAATCAGGCAATTTCTGAGCACCTGCTGAAGATAAACTTTACTGGCATTTTAATTGGTTTATTTATTTAATTGTGAGTGTGGCCTGAAAAAAAATTTAATTATAAACCAGGGTGCAATTGCAACTCCACCAAAAGCTGCAGTGTTTGACATTGATGTTGGCAGGACCAGAAGATTACCATAAAATTGTTTAGAGACCTATAACCTCCAAAACTGCCTGCGTGGGCTGGCTGCCCTCCCCTGATAACAGTTTCTTTGGGTTGCATTTTTCTTTCCAGGCCTCCTATTTCCCCAGGGTTTCAGATGACCTCTGTCTGAAACTAAGGACTCGCTCTCTTGAAAGGCTGAGATGTTGAAAACCTTGCACCATTTTAATTTTACTACTCCCTTGCTTTAATCCTGCATGATAACCCAGAAATTATTGTTACATGTAGTTAGTAGGAGGTATGAAAAGAGATTTTTAAAATAAAAACAGAGTTTAGTGGAACTTACAAACAGGACCCACTTTTTCACTCCATAAAGCCCTTTTGCCGTGCAATTACCTCATAACTGACCTAATTTTGGCCCAAAGACAAAGGATGCAGCAGAAATAGGATCCAGAGACTCATAAAAAAGCAGCTCCTGGCTACAAACAAAGTTTTTGGTGCTTAAATGAAGAGTTCCCATTTCATCCAGTGGAGAGGATCAGTACCCAGAGACATGGGATCCTCTCCAGTTTTTGACCCTGATTTGGGTGCATTCAGAGATGGCCACAGGTGTGGTGCACCCAGGCTTAGATGAGCATGGGGACAGGGATGGAGGATGAAGCTCAGCATTGCCTCAGGGGCTGAGTGTGTCAGGAGATGGAAAGAGATCTTCCCCCTGAGCCCTAAAGAGGAGGGGACTGCACTGTCACGTTAGAGTCGATGCACACTGGGCGTTTTCTTTGTTGGATTTAAACGAAGTGTTTGTCAATGTGCAAGGAGTTAAAAGGATTCATGTCACACCCTTCTGTTTATCAGAGCTATGGGCCTGTGACACTAAAAGTGCTGGGACATTTCACTGAAAGAATAAATGCCCACACAGCAAAATCATTAATGCTGGGATCTGGGCAAAGGTGGATCAGACAGAGAGGGCAGGAGACTGCTGAAGAAGGGAAAATGCAGGGAAAATGCATCAGAGAATCAATTGGAAAGGATTCAGTCATTCAGATTAATTTGTTTCCTTTTTAAAACCCGAGGATGAACCAGAAAATCATAATTCTTATGGAAGTGTAACTCTCAGTCAGTAATAAAACCAATATGCAAAGAATCTGCTTTGCCACTGATTTCTGTGAGGAAATGTGTGGAGTCCAGCCAAGAGCATGTGAGGCACTGTAGAAGAACAGGAGGCAGGGAGTGTGTTGAGCACAGACAAACCAGTTTGGAGCTGCAATGTGTGGTGCTGAAATATGGTGATAGTTTGACCCATGGTAGTGTATGGGTGGTTTTGGTGGAGCTGTACTTCTGGGTCCACAAAGCTTTCATACATTCCAACTCACCATAAATTGGATAATTCCTCTTTTAAACATTTGTCCCAGTGAACGTTTGATCATGCAGATCCTCAAGGTCAGAAACATTTGTGTGCACTCCCCACCATGCTGTACACACCTTATCTTCCCTTGTTTTACCAGAGGGGTCTTCCTCAGGTGGCTGCAGAGCCAGTGATGCTCAAACACAATTGAATACCCTCTCCCTTTTTTTTTTAAATTTTTTTAAATTGTTATTCTTTACTCCAGGACTTTGTGCTCCTCTCTAAGATCTACAGAAACTCAAACTGCGGTTAGCATTGTCTCCTCACCCATCCCGAATCTGCCAAACTTGGGATAAGCCACAGAGGCACTCCTTGTTTTCTTCTCCTGACTATTTGAGTTGTGCAGCTCTGAGTTCCAGCACTGAACCCTCCAGGAGGTTCAGAGCCCTCCAGCAGCCATTACCTTTTCTTTTCCAATAAAGCTGAAGTATTTGGTGGCATAATTTTCTCATATTTCACCACCATCTACAACAAAAAGACTACAGACATTAGAGACTATATCCATATCCTTTAAGATGTATTAATGAAACATGAGTTTGTCCAATCCCTTTTTGCACCTGGTGATACCAGCTGTGTCCATAAACCTCCTGTGGCAAAAAGTTCCAAACATTCCGTACCTGCTGCATAGTAAAAGTATTTTCTTTTACTAGCACTAAACTGATTATTTTCAAGGAGGGCTGTTCTGTTCTAGTATTGTGGGATTCAGTCAGTAATGGTCGACCAAAGGCTCAGACAGTTCATATCCCGTGCAGAATATTTTAATTATGTGCCCAGTGTAGCTCCCTAAATTATAAAATCCTGTTCCAAGAGACTTTCCCTCTGTCCCCCCATTTTCCACTGGGATAAGTCATCATCTCTGTCACAAAGTTCTGATTGTATTAATGTGCTGTCTTTCCAGCAACAGGAACATGCAAACAGACTGTCTTGTAACATCAGCCCAGTGCTAAAACCTCACATCTGTCACCTGTGCCATGAACCTCCTTCCCCTGTAGCTCTGAATGAACCTCAAACTCATCTGCACGATGCCTGCTCTCACTGGCAGAGACATACTGCTGGAATATATAATGCAGGAGGCACAGATATAGAAATGGAGGATGAACTCATTGCTACCTACCTCAGGAAAGGAAAACCTGTCAAGCAGAAGGTTTGCCTGAGCTGTCACAGTCATTATTCAATGAGGTTTCTCCTGTCGTGAAAGACATTTGGAAATAATATAGAGTTTCATGTTTCAGGTTCCAGAACAATGTCAGAAACAAATGAAACCATTACTTCATAGAGCTGCAATAAGCTGCAAATGGGCACATTTTAAAATATACTGAAAACCTAAGCAGGGGAAAATAAAAGGAAAAAAAGAACATTTTGAACACCTAATAGAGCATTGACAAATCGGATAAATCGTGGAAAAGAATTAATCAGTAAAGAACAAAGGAGCAAAGGAACACAGAGTAAGAATAATGTGTTCGCTTACGGGAAATAAAAACATTTATTCCTTTGCTGTGCCATAAGTCTCCCTGTACAATCAGGTTCCTGCTGGTTCAGTGTGGTATCTTGGCACATGCCAAGCAGAAAGCCAAGGGGTTTAACACTGAACTGCAGAGGACCCAGTAGAGGCTGGCAACAGTCTCCTTGTTGAGTGCCCTGAAGGAAGAAGGATTCACAAAGCTCAGCCAAGGAAGGGCTCATCCAGCCACAGAAAATCCTGATATCACAGGAGAGCACAGGAGAAGTTCAGCTTTTTATTTAGTCCCAACTAGTCAAGATTCAGAGTAAATTTCATGTAGCCATTTCTGTTGGTAGAGTGCTCCTTTGTCCCACCACATGGACCATCCTTCTGCCTTCCCTGGTAACCTTCTGTTCAACCATCTCATGCAGTGGAGACTTCCCGTGTGCCTCAGGGTTCTTGTTCACCAAAAGAAGACTCCCTTCCAGGAGATGCTTGCTTGCCACATGCGGTGTTTGATTTTCCTTCAGCTGAGTCACTTCTGTATCTCTGGGTGAGAGTTCCAGTCACCCAATAAAAGTCAATCCCCACGTTCACCTGGGAGCTCTGTGTCAAAGAGAGTTCTGCAGGAGATCCTCTCCTTCATAAATAATTCAGTGAGATAAGCCTGTGTAAGACAGTAGAAAAAGACAGCAGTTAGTTGCTGTTCAGCTGTGTTTGCTCCAGGACAGGAACAGAGAGGTTCTTCCAGCAGGGTAAGCAGGGTTTGTCACACTGGTTCTAAAGGCTGTGTTCCAAGTGCCCCAAGCAGCCAGCTGCATATGTGTACTTCTGGCTTTGCAAATGGGAATTGACTTTATAGCCGAGGAACTCGCCCTGCTGCCTGCCTTCCCACAGCTGAAAGGCGTCTGCTTTCCCGAGAGCAAGAAGCAATAATCCTCAAAACTTTCTCCGGTTTTCAGCAGTCTCTTTGTTTGCCTCAGGTCGCTGTCAAAGAGCACTTTCTATTTTGTTGTGAATTAATTTCACAGGGCGTTGGAGTGCTGAGCAATTCTAAGTACAACCAATTAGGACTAATACACCCCTTAATTTTGCTGCTTATACAGAATGAGGAGCCCATTTTCTCCAAGGACGGTCGGAAGTTCTTCTTCGTCCGGGCCATTCCCCAGGGAGGACGTGGGCACTTCTACCACATCGCCATGTCATCATCACAGGTGACTCACTGCTGCTGCTGCTGCTGCTGCTGCTCTGGGTCTCCCCCGAGGCAGACAGCAATAAAAAGTGGTGTCTGGGCTTGCAGCAGCGAGATGGGGAGGTGAAGATGTAGAAAGGTCTTGTGCGTAAAAGAAAACCTCCAATGATGCTTTATTGGGCATAAGAAAACGTGAATTTCCAAATGAAATACTTAGAAGAAAAAGGTCAATCAACTTTCCAGACATTATCATTGTTTTGTTTTGGTTTTGTAATGCCACCTTAGTTGTAGGTAAGTAAATCCCCACCCTGCCATAAAGGATTAAATAGAAGCATGTGGGCACGCTGGATTAGAGGAAGGGGTTTGAAGCTGCTCTGTGCTGGATTCACCTCATTATCTTCAGTGAAGTCATGGTTAAGATGATTCTGACTCTGTTATTTCTGTGCCTGCAGATTCACAGAAATAGCAGGTGTAGTGGTAGAAATTGCAGGTGTAATGTTTATTTTTCATGGGCAGTGCAGCCAGGAGAGCTCCCTCTTTCAGAAGTTTTAACAATAAAGAAATCTACTTCTCTTTTCTTTCTGGCAGCCCAACAGTAGCAACGATGACTTACAGGCTATTACATCTGGAGATTGGGATGTGACAAAGATACTGGCATATGATGAAAAGAGGCAGAAAATGTAAGTAAACTTTGGCCTGACAAATCAGACTTCCTTTGTTTAGCCCTGGGCTCTGGGTCATTTACAAAGGTGTTGTGTATACACTGAAACCTGTGAGCATAAGGAGGTGGGGATAAGAAAGAAGGAGAAGCTGTCTCCATTTTGGGTTAACCTCTCACACCATTACACATATCTTGTGTTATTTTGATTAATCTGTACAGTTCAAACCTCTCTTTCTGTGACTATTAAATAAATTTGTGCAGAGGAGTAATTTCTCCTGCTGTAACTTCTGATATTAGCCTCTGTAGGAAAGAAGCCTGTTTTCATCAACCACCTAGATAGTCGGTTTTGGAAAGGATCCTTTGTTGACCTGCAAAAATACCAATGCAGTGGGAAAAAAAAGAGTATTTAGTTAGAATTAGAAAAAAAAAATTAAAAAAGAAAAACAAACCCACCCTCCTTCACACTTGCTCTTTATGCTTGCAAAATGACTTCTGTAAACGTTCACTTTTTCAAATACACTTCAAGAAATTACATAAGAAAATATTCAGACAGCTTTCTGGAACCAAATAACAGATTCCTTTCCCGACAAAATTTTAGATGGATGTGAGGTTCTCACCTCTCAGTTACTTAAGGTCACTGAACAGTTGAGTAAATAGTCTCTGGAATACAATAAAGGTCGAGTGATCATTAAGAGCACAGTGCTTCTTCAAGATTTTGAATGCTCTCAATTACCAATAACTTCAGGACAATATAAAATCATAGAAACATAGAATCACAGAATGGCTTGGTCTGGAAGGCAAAGATCATCCAGTTCCAGCTCCCTGTCATGGGCAGGGACAACTTCCACTGGACCAGGTTGCCCATCAGACCTGGCCTTGAACACTCCCAGGGGTGGTCTAAGTAGCAAACTAGCACCAAAATCTTACTGGCTTTTTAACTGGCCAGTCAAGCAGAAAATACCACACACAATTGTGCAATCAAGACGTGTGCCTAGGCAAGTGCAGCTTGTTGGAAGCAGATCAGCAGGGATCAATATCCTTCCTGACATTGCTCACCCCGTGGATGCTATATTTGCTCCTGTGCTCTGTCATTATCCACACAAAATGCATCTGGGGGATTCATTCAGACCCCAGAGGCAGGACTGAGGTTGGCCACCTCCTGCAGCATCTCTCCTTTACCTCCAGAAGCTGCCACTGCACAACAGAGCTTGGGCTGTTTGTCAGAAAGGAGCTCACCACAGCCTCAGCACAAAACAAGGACAACAAAGTGTTCTTCAGCTCCATCAAACCCTGGTTAGCTGTCTATCTGGGAAAAGAGTAAAATGTGGCTAGAGAAGTAAAATCTTTCTCTAGAGAAAGAAGAAAGGCCTTTAAAAGAAATTCTGAGTCATGAAACTTGAGATGAAAAGGTGGATGTCTTCCACTTAATCAGTTGATCCTTTTTGATCCACTGATACGACCAGTGTAGGAACCAAAGCTTTCCATGCTTGTTTTAATTGCAATGCAGTCTACAATGTACTTTCTTGAGCCTCTCAGTGATGTGTCACTCTGTATCTTTTTCTAAATCAGTTTGAACTTTCCTTGCTTTTACAAGATCATGAAACTGGCAATATGAGTGAAGGTATTGTTGCATGAGATACTTCTAAACACCCTTCTAATGGTGCAATTCACTTTTGTTTTTCCCCTCCAGTTATTTCCACAGCACAGAAGATTCTCCAAGAAGGAGACATTTATACAGGTATGTGCTTTACTAACTTCATATCCAGAATTTCCCATTTCTTCAATTCTACATGAGCCGTAAGCAATTGCAGTAGAAGCAGTTTCTTAAGTTTTCTTCTTTAATGGCATTGCAAGATCTTTCAATGTGTCACTGGAAAAGACAGAACAATGTAACCATTGTGAACAAAATGCTTGACACTTGGAAATGTTTTACATTTAACAATTTTCCCATATTAATGCAAATTTCAAGTTGGTCTCAAGACTGACTCTCACAAAACTTTCCAACAGAACTGCTTAGCACTTGAAAGAATTCAAAAATACGTAAACTAATGGTATAAACTGCTTTTATACTTTCCAATAGAGGTTTTGAGAAATTTCATAGTAGCTTACCTCTTCATGAAACTGAAAAGCATTAGCAATATTTTACGTTTAGAGACCTTTTTCTGCAGTTCCAGAAGAGTTTGGCATCCTCCCTAAGTGTACGATGAGTAAAAGGCTGGTTTTACAGCAAGCTATGGGTAGTGTTGCAATTGTGAAATACTGTGGAAACAGATTACAAAGGGGAGGAAACACAAACTTTTAAACAAACATTTCAGAATCATTACTCCATTTGCCCTGTTTTTCTTCTCAGTGACCCTTCTGCCATCACCACATCTGCGATGAAGGGCAGAGTTGGTGATGGCATAAGTGGATAAGGGACAGTCAGTACATTTTTCTTCTCTCACATGACATCATACCTTTTTTTTCCTCGGTGGGAAGGAAACTAGAGCAAACTAAATGACCTGTGGTTAAATAATTTTTTTCCTTTTGACACCTATATGCCTGTTCACTGCACTCCACAGTTTTTTGAGAGTGTTTATTTCCTTGAAGAAAATTTTAAAAATTTGACATTAACTCTCCATTTCTATTGAAATGAGAAGAATACCTCACTTAAAACCTCACAGGCACAGCTGTTCAAGATCTGCTGGATTGAGTCAAAGGCCTGCTCCCCATCCCTCCTTGTCTTGGCATCCATCTCACCCTGGTGCCTCATCAGCCTCATCTCCCTACACACATAACAGAGAAAAAGCAGATGAAGATCTGTTTAGGGCTTTTTCCTCTTTTTTTGTGTTCGATTTAGTAGATTTAATTAGGATTGAAGTCAGAGATAAAATCTGAGCCTAAACAAGAACCCATGATCAGCTTATTTCAGTCTCTGTGATCCTACAAAGGTTGCTTAGCCTCATGTCTTGAAATGGTAGCAAAAACCACTCATCTCGTTTACAGTAATACTGGAAAGGTCTCTTGTTTAATATTCTTGAAGTTTCAAAATGCTGTAGTGGTGCAAAATGTTATCTATTAATATTTGTTAATAATCTGTAATTCATTCTTCAACATTCAGTGGACTCTTAGCAGCACTTGTGAGCGAATGGACAGGCCACATTACTTTCTTCAACAACAGATCCCTAAATACAGTCTTTACTTTCTACTTAGAGGGTATAAAAGCAGCTATTTAAACCTGTAAAAAGGGCTTTGGCCTCTGAGGCAGCAGCTAGCAAATCAGCCCAGTGATGCAACCAGTAAGAAACTTAGAGAAAGCAATTCCAGCACTTTATTGTCTTTTATAATATAAATAAGTGTAGAAATATTGCTCCTTTGTTTCATTACTTCGTCCACCAAATTATGACTTCCTCTTGTGGAATTGCAACCATCATTTTCTTTTAAAAACTATACCTTCCTTCATAACCACCTGACCTTGTAAAATGACATCAGTATCCATTTATATATTCTCTGTTCAAGCAGGAGGGGAAAAAAAATCCATTACTGCTATTTAAACTCAACCAAATGGAAATACTTTGTCTCTTACTAATGTTGGACACATTAGATTTATATTCTTGCTCTAAAGTAAGGTTCAAGTAATGTTGCTTTCAAATAACATTTGCTCAGTGACCTTCATGGAATTGTATTAACTTTTTCAGTGCAAGCACGAATGGGAACTTCAACAGGAGGTGCCTGTCCTGTGATCTGATTGAAAACTGTACTTATTTCAGTGCATCCTTCAGCCACAATCTGGAATACTTCCTCCTGACATGTGAAGGTATGTTGGGTTCTGTTATTGCAGTTGTTGTGCCTCAGGGGCAGGGCTTAGAGCCAGCACTGATATCTTCAGACATCCTGTGTACCTGTGGGCAGCCTTGAAAGACTGGCCATGATTATCTGGGTCACATTGCTTTTAAACCTTTACTCTTGATATTTTTCTTTTCTTTTGTGTTTTTACTTGTAGCTAGAATGCAGATATTTGCAACCTTTTTCTGTGCCTACCTGCACAGAAGGTAGAGGCAGATTCCTCTAGCCACCACAACCATCCTTAAAGGAAAGTAACAGCAAAACCTGGAGGATATAAAACATCAGAAAGTTTATGAGAGAGAAGCCAGCAAGGTGGGGTTGACTGGGGGTGACTGGGACTGAGTTCCAGATGCATCAACCAGTACTGTGAACAGAGGGATTTAAAGTAAGTTACAACGAGAAGACAGTTTGCCAGGAAAAGGCAGTTTACAGGAATGTGCCTAATGGACAATGTGAGTACAGAATATCTGGTGCTTCCCCACTCATTCATCATAACTTGGCAAAATCTGCAGGTCCAACAGGGATTTCCTGTTTTGAAAATGCCCGAGTATCCAAGAGCCTAAGGATACACTTAAGGATACACTTCAGGAGAAGAGTCATCGAAGTTTTCTCCAGCTCTGTTAAGACAAAACGCAGAACTCCACAAAACTTAATCCTATGTAATTTAATTCTGCTTAAATATCCAAAATTGCACACACAGTGCATGCACACCAGTCATCTGCTCCTAGGATTGAAGCTGCTCAAATGGCTGCATGTCCCCTGAAACAAGGCTTGGAGAGCAGCAAGCAAACAGGAAATTCCTTATTTTCAGCAGCTCAGGAGAGAAGTGAGTAGGTTTTGAAGGGATATTAGGAAGGAATTCCTTACTGTGAGGGTGATGATGCCTTGGAACATGTTGCCCAGAAAAGCTGTGGATGCCCCATCCCTGGAAGTGTTGAAGGCCAGGTTGGATGGGGCTCTGAGCAAGCTGGGATATTGGTGCCCATGGCTGGGGGACATCAGGGGTCTCTCTGGTGATGCAGGGGCTGCCCCTTCTCTGACTGGGAAATACCCATTCTGCCAGTAACTGTTTGTGGTGAACACCAAGGGTAAAGAAGGAATATTTGAGATGGTAAAATGAGAAATAATCAAGACAAAATGGAGAAGTAAAATGGTTACCATACTATGAAGTAAAACTGCTGGACTAGGACAATTGTAAAAACGTGTTTTTCCCCGGGAAGGGAACAATAGGCTGCATGTTGGAGGCATTTAGAGGTATTAAAAAAAAATCTGGCACACACAGTACAGAAAAATAGCATTAACAGGGCATTGCATTAATTAACTTAATGGATTAATTAACTTAATGGACTTACCTGTAAATATGAATTTATAGCTATGGCAGACATATGCAGAGAAGTGTCATTTGTCAATAAGCATTCAGTTTTATAGTGAATATTATATTTACAATGTTCCTCTCTTTAAAAGATAAACCTTGTTTATTTTTCTTCTTGTTTTCATTTCAAGAACAGCTGTCAGGAGCTACCAGAGACAGTGTCCATTTCCTTTGCACCAAGATAATTGTTTAACTGTAATTAGAAGCATTTGTGAATAACAAGACTAAGGTTTCTAAAGGGCCTTATCGACAATTATGAGGTGATATGTTTTTGATTACATTCTATCTCATCCACAAAAACCTGCAGCAATACCTGAAGAGGTTAATGAGTTTTATTAGTGTGTACATTAATCCAGTACACAAGATAATGATTTTGCATAATAAACCATGGGCCTGATTCTCAGCTGCTGTAAACAATAACTCAATTATAGGGTCATTAGGGTTAGATATGTTTACATCTGCTGAATATATCTTTGTCAGAGTTTTCATTATTCAGGACTAAATCCTCAAACTGCAATCTCACTGTAGCACAAATACAGCACAGCTTCGTCTGTGGAGCTCATCTCAGTGTCTCCATTTAGATACCTTTAAAAAAATATGCATACATGAGAAAATACAGAAATCTTGGTAGAATTTCCATTTTCAGGGATTTTATAAAAATATCAGTCCGTTGCATTTGGTGGAGTTATTCCTTATTTACATGACTGAAGGGGAGAGGTCTTTCAACCCATTTGCTTTCAAGCAGTTTACAGGAACCACATTTTTTTGGGCACTTTCCATGTTGGGTCCATCTAACTTCAGATGTGAGCTGTGGGTGCACTTGCAGCTGGGACAACTCCCTTTGGTTCCTGTTGCAGATGATGTGAGCCTGGTCAGTGGAAACCTCTGTTCTGGATGAAGTGCAGACTTCTGGATAAAAATATTTTGCTGTCAGGCTTTGGTCATGTACATAGATGTTGTGGTTTCACGGAGAATCACCTGGATCCACTAAGAGGAGAATTCTTATTCCTCAGCTCCTCAGACTGCTGAGCCTGAGCTTGGCCGTGCTTCAGTTCCTCAGGGTGCTGGGTTATTGCTCACAAGCACTCTTGCTCTAGTACAGTTTTGATTAACAGGAAATCTTATTTATTCATGTGCACATATAACACAGAAATGGAAAAACTCCTTGATGAGGATATATCAAGGTGCCTTGCTTGTCCTGCAGTTGATCAAGCAGACAGAGCAAGCCCACCAGGGTGAACAAGAGTTTGTCTTACAATGTCTGCTCCCCAAGGGCTTCTGCCAGGATTGCCCATCTCTGCTTCCCAAAAAAAACCCCACAGCTGGAGCTGATGTTCAAGTCCAGACAGAGTCAGACAGTACCTGTGGCTGGTTGGTGCTTTCGTCTCCATAACACGTCTAGCGTGCATAAATTTTGTATCTAAACATGTCTAAAATGCATAAATCTCCATAATATGTATAAAATGCATCAATATGTATAAAAGCACCCAGAGCTCAGGTCTTGCTGTGTACTCAGTGACTGTGACATGAAAATGGGTGTTCATAGTGATCACTGGTGAACCCCATGTCAGCCCTGTATGTATCCTTGAAGGTAGCTAAATTAAATTATTTTTCTCTAATCAAGCCTGTAGAAGCTTAAAAAATTGTATTTTCTCAGCTGTCCACAGGATAAATGCATGGGCAAATATTTATGGCTTGAAAACAATTTCTGTACTGACAGAGAATAACCTCCACCATACCTCGGTTTCATTCTGTCCCTTCCTTTGTGACCTTCTGTTGCAAATTTCCCTGAATTTAGAGCCACGGACATGACTGTGGCTCAGCTGAACTTCTCTACAATGTATGTCAAAGTTTGTAAGATTTGATCAATCAGTGCTTAAAAAATACTCCGTGATACTTAAATGAAAGGCAAGGGAAAGGGAAAATATCTGTCCTAAAAGAACTCCAAAAAACCAAGAAAGGTCTGGCATTGCTCATTTGATCCCAAAGGTCAAGACCTGGAAGTTTTCTACTCACTCTTTTGGTACTTTAAAGGCAACATATAATTGCCTTAAAAGATTTTCTTCTGTCCTGCAGAATACATTTAACAGCATTGCTACTTGGCACAGGCTGAAATGAGAGCAGCATGCTGTAATAAAAGGTAACCTCCCTTGAAAGAGGACAGTGTAATGCTTACTGTCAGGAGGCAACATTTATTGCAATCAGTCAGTCCCAGAAGGCTAGTTACCTTATTTTTCATCTAATTTTCTATGCTGATGATTGAATTACTGTAGCAGGATCTAAGGGAACATGATGCTTTGCAGACTGCTGTTGGATTATCTCCTCTAGACACGGTTGAAAAAGCAATATCTGCTTGACCAAGGTCACTCCTACTGTCATTTTCACCATAAAATATGGGTTTACACTTCTGTCTCCTCTCATAAACCAGCACAGGCACCTTGACTGATTCCCTCTAAGATAAACAGAAATAAAATCTTTATTTATCAATCTTTATCATCAATAAAATGAAAGTGGTTTGCTATTTTATACATAAATATAATTGAGGATGGATTTTTCTCATCTGAAATGGGATGTAAATTTCAGTTGCTTTGAGAAAAGGATAGGAAATTGCAAATTTTGGCTATGGGAAGAAGTTTATTCCTGTTTCTTTAGTGGGACTCAGACACATAGGGTGCAAGGCTGAATGACACAAGCCAATAAAGCACTAAGCTATCATGGTTTTAGGTGATAGTTCCTTCTCCTCTGAAGGATGAAGCCTTATCAATTACTACCACTGTAGTCAACTGTGCCGTGTTTTAGTATTTCCGTTGTACATAGATGCACTTTGTCTTCAGGGACTCCTTCCCTCTGTCCCCAGTGTGACCCTCCAGAACCATTAAACCTCGACTCCTAATGAGGCTGTTCATGGGGAAAGCAAGGGAAGCAGCCCTTTCTGTTGCAGGATAATTGGTGCTCTGACACTCAGGTGCTTTGGCTGCAGTGTCTTCACTCTCATAAAAAAATCTGTGAAATCACAGAGGGTTCCAGTTGGACTCACAGAACTGGCAGAGGTTTCCTGGAACCTGGAGTTCAAGTCCCTGATGTTGCAGACAGTGGTGCCGTAGCATCCTTTACATAAGTTGGTCCTTCTCCATCAACTGACCTCAGCCAAAAATCTGATCCTGGCCAGCTCAATGTCCCTGGGGAGGTGTGAGGTTCCACACAAAGGGTTAATGCCTTCTGGCTCTGAGGCAAGAGGAATAGAGAGGAAGACCCCTGGCCTGTGCATACATCTCTGCAATTAATGACATTTAATGCACAATGAAAATGATGGGGGGAGGGCAGTGTTGTCCATGGGACTCCCACCATCCTGCTAATTAAAGTTCTCCATAATCATGTGTTATCAGGAAGGGATTAATAATTTTTAGGGATGTCACAAAGAAAATTGGAGGGGAGAGGACTGTAACAAGGGCTAAGGGAAGATTTCCAGTTAGGGAAGACACAGCTTTCACTTTGAGGAGGGACAACAGTGCAACTGGACAGGGAACTATCTTCTTCTGTAGTCCTTCCTCCTCTTCCAGAAACAGTAAGATTGCTTTGTTTCAAAATGCCATAAACCCACTATTGTTTATCCTGTCTCTTTGAAAATTATCTCTGCTGGAAGCTGTGTCTGTGGCTGACTGGTAGCCTTTATTGTCAGTCTTGTGCAGGCCAAATGACTTTAAATCTGTCTGTCTCTTTGGAGAAAAGAAAACAGACTCTTGTAAGAACAATATTAAAATATTGTCACCTGATTTGGCTGTCGTCTCTGGCACTGTTGTTCTCAGTAGCTTAGCCTAGATGCTGTAGATCATTAATGACAGGTAACAGAAATGAAGTCATTTCTGCCTTTCCTAGCAGGCAATCCTGCAGCTGTAGAGCAAAATTTTATGCTGTAACTGAGCTGTGCTTGATAAAATACCTAAAGAACCAATACAAAAGGAATGTACCTGGGTATATCTGCTTTTCCCCACGTGTGTCCTCTGAGCCAGTGATGACAACAACTCTGCAACTGAACTCCTGGTCCTAAGGCACTGAGGGGTGCCTATAGGCCTGGGAAATCTTTAAAAATAGGATTTATTGCTATTACATCCTGCCAGAAAAAAATTGTGTTTCAATCCCATTCACAGATAACAAGTGTTACAAAAGCACTGATTAGGAAAAACTTCTCAATTTAAGGATCTCCTTTGAGAGTGATTCATACTAATGAAGGAGCAGCACAACCAAATTAGCGATGATCTGAGTCAAGTTCCTCATGCCATTGGACATTCATTCTTTCCAACTGTGATTTTATGAGTTTTAAAGACAAGTGCTGCAAGTTTTTCCTCTACAGAGGCAGCATGTAGCTATAGACTTCTCATCTCCTTAAACTGTTTCTTGAGAATTTAATTATCTTCTCTCCTCCCTCTTGGTGGAACTTGGCAACACCATCTGGAGATGGGAACACTTAGGAGCATCACTTGCTGCTTTTGCTTAAGAGGTTTATGCTGAGCCTTAAAAAGTCACTTTGTTATTCCACATTTGTTTTATTTTCCAGAATTCTGCTGGAGTCAGTAAAGATTTTCACTGCCAAGTTTCATCAAATGATCTGTCTCTGCTTTGGGGCAGGTTGTCCTGACTTTGGTTTTAAATCCATTTTAACACCACAAAGCCTGGAGCATGATTTAACGAGGTTCAGCCTTCCACAATGGAGAGTCAAAACCCACAGTTTGGAATCCTTTTAGGGATCCAGGCTGTTCTGCCCACTGATGTGGACACAACACAAGCTCCTGCCCACACAGATGACAGAAAGCTGAAATGTTTGGTACTGCTGGAGTTTACCATAAACAGAGAAATTTTTAGTGTGGGTGAGTCTAAGTCACAAAAGGCATTGAGTGAAATCCTTGTTTTATGATGAGGGCTGCTTTAGGAGAAGCATTTATGCTTGTTGGGACCAGGATCCAAACCCAGGCTCATGTCCTTGACTAATGCCATCTCTCTAAACCCAGTCAGTGATTGCTCACTAGCGTTTCTCCTGCTTTCTTTTAATAACATGGGAAGGACATTTTACTAAAAATCACAATCCAGCACTCCTGGGCAAGGGAACTTTTAATGGAGGCTGGAGGTGGTCAGAAAAATGGGAAAGCTGGGTCATTAATGCTGCCTCATGTGCTGCAATATCCCGTGAACAGCGTGAGATAAGCTCACACAGCAGCTGGGTGGGTGGGAAAAACCTTTGAAGCACCAGCAGCAGCACCAGAGTCATTGGCATAGCTCAGCTCAAGGTTTAAACCCCAGGATTTTTATTTTTTCTTAAACATAAAATTCTGAGCATTATTTCTAGTGTTGTGGCTCTACTTAATGTCCTTTCTGCATAAAGTCGTTGACCTTTCTTGAGGAGATACATATTTTGGAAAATCTCCTAGTGTTTTGTTCTCTCGTGGGATTACCAACTGATTTGGAAAGGCTTGAATGCATTCCATAGAAAAGCTAAATTAAAACCAGTAAATCACATGGATTTGTTGATGAATTCCCCTAACAAAGTAACATTTTGTTTTGTTTTGCCCATTTACTTATGGGTTCAGTCTGTTTCGTCTGCACTTTTTGTAAGTGGCTTTGGGGAACTTTTTCCCTGAAAATCACTTAAAATATCACTCCTGTGAAAACTTTGTGTGTAACATTCAGCAAAAAACCAGGGGTTCTACTGATAATGACTTACTTTGTGAATAAAAGTGTCTGAATCCTTTCTGCCTCGGGACAGAAGATCATGACATTTGTCTTTCACTGTGAATGAATCAAATCACATTTTTCTTTAGTTTCTCCATCAAAATGAGGGGGCCATGTCACAGAGATATGTTTGGCAGCAATTTTTACATTTATGACTCCTTGAACAGAAAGAGCTTAATATTATTTAATGTCTCAGAAAACTCCTATACTGATATTCATCAGGATACAGGAAGAGGGAGTAGAAGTTTTATTGTTGGCAAAATAAATACTGCACTAAGTTTTTAATCTGAATTATAGAAAGGTATGAAAATTCTTTAGCAACCTCTCTCCAGATGATAATTTTCATGTTTTTACCAAGTGGGGAGCAGAGGTACAGCGAGCATAAGTGGTTTGCCTATGGACACATCTGGAGTCAAGTATCATGACCCCCATTTCCTTCCTCATATTGCAAGACAGTACTCCAAGGAAAAGAAGCACTGACTCCTGGAACAGACCAGAAATGTGTCTCCTCCTGCAGCCTGTCTCCATCGTGGATGGTGGATAATTAACCCTCTTCAGGATTTTTGCAATAATGTACCCATCAGGGACATGTCTGCCCAGCTCCTGCAATAAGAGGTTGGCTCATGCCTTCAGGCAGGAGAATAATGAACCTCTTTCTGCATCTTCCTAGGTTCCTTCATTTAATCAGACCTTTTAACCTGTGCCATTTGGGCCAGACCTACCATCCCAGGAAAGCAATGGAAAATCTGGAGATGAGGATATTTTTACTAACTATGGACAAGCAGATGTAAATCAATGATTCACAAAGCACAAATTTATAAGACGGTGTTTTAAACCTCTCTACATTGCCCATATATTCCCTTGAAAATCACGTAGAAATGTTGTGTGTCACAGTCTCATCAATAATGTTCCTGGAACCAGACTGTAATTAGCAGTTGTTATGCTCAGGTAAACATCAGTGCAAGCCATAATGGAAGTATACAGCTTAGCTCTTCCCTGAATATATTGGGCTATTTATGAACTATAAAACAGCTCCATATTTAAGCAAACATATCTGCAAAAAGCAGGTGGATTGCTTTCTTTTTTCTCCTTTCTGTTACAAAATAATCATGGTTTTTGTACAATGCTGTTGGATTCTCTAAATCCTGAGCTGGATGTGTACACCTATGGTACATATGCTTACAAACAGGTGTTTTTTACAGTAGTTGTTTTAATTTGTTGACCCACATCCAGACATGGAGGATTCCAAGACACATTTGGTAACAGTGGTCTGAGAAGTACCTAATCAGCTGCCAAATGCTGGTCAGGACACACAGGTTTGGTTTTTTTCTGCTGTCACGAGCTCCTTTAGGGAACTCAAGCAGGTCTTGTAATTCCAGCTTCCTAGAGGTGTTGTGAAAATAAAGTCCATTACTGACTGCAACGCTCAGATGTGCAGTGACAATAAGGGGCATAGAGGCTCCTGGATGGATACATTTCCAGAGTGGTTTTGAAAGCTTCGGTGAATCTTCACTCTAATTCGCTGCAGAGAAACCTTCCTAGCACAGAAACCCGGCCATCAGTATGCAGGAGAGCACTCCTGTGACAGAACCAGCATGTAAAGTGATTAAATGGTACCGGAGTGAGGAGTTAACGAGGCATGGCCGCAGACGTTTGCTGGTAGCGCGCAGCTCCACGCGATGCCTCGTCTCAACAGCAATCCAATAACGAGCCTGTAATTACACCGTGGGCTTTAATAAGTGCAGGGCCAGTCCTCCCAGGTGCTGGATGCTCCTAACACCCACAGCAGCAGAGGAGCCCTTGGTGTGTTGCAGGATGGGGCACCAGCAAGCCCAGCCTCCCGTGCCCCCACAGCATCGCTCAGTGCCTTTAGAGACAGGCAGGGATCTCTCGAACGAGGGACTGGATTTTGAGTTATAGCAGCACTAAAGCGGTTATGAAAAACATAATAACCCATTTTGGCTTAAAGCACGTCATTATGTGTTATATGTTTTCACAGCACTGAGAGTCTGTCAGGGTCTGGGGGACCCAGTGCAGCTGCAGGGGGAAATACCTTGCTGTGGGTTTTTTTCACTTGGAGGGTCCTCAGACATGTATGTGTGTGCTGTTTGCTTCTTGTGGGTGATACAGAAGTACTGAGCTTCTAAGAAGGGCTTGAACAGAGAAAAAATTTGCTTGTCAAATGCTGCTGGGGAAATGTTTCATTAGGAGTGTTTTCTGTCCATAGCGCCCAAGTTAAAATAATAGAAACTCTTTTTCTTGCTTTTGAGAGATGAAGAAGCTGAATCTCCTATTTAGCACCCCCAAGTAACCACTTCATTGTGACCTGGAGTATCTCTGGCAGATAACCAAGGAAACCTTGTGGTTGTGGGTACAAATATCTCACTCCAGGGCCTGAAAACAATATCAAATGCANTAAAACAGCTCCATATTTAAGCAAACATATCTGCAAAAAGCAGGTGGATTGCTTTCTTTTTTCTCCTTTCTGTTACAAAATAATCATGGTTTTTGTACAATGCTGTTGGATTCTCTAAATCCTGAGCTGGATGTGTACACCTATGGTACATATGCTTACAAACAGGTGTTTTTTACAGTAGTTGTTTTAATTTGTTGACCCACATCCAGACATGGAGGATTCCAAGACACATTTGGTAACAGTGGTCTGAGAAGTACCTAATCAGCTGCCAAATGCTGGTCAGGACACACAGGTTTGGTTTTTTTCTGCTGTCACGAGCTCCTTTAGGGAACTCAAGCAGGTCTTGTAATTCCAGCTTCCTAGAGGTGTTGTGAAAATAAAGTCCATTACTGACTGCAACGCTCAGATGTGCAGTGACAATAAGGGGCATAGAGGCTCCTGGATGGATACATTTCCAGAGTGGTTTTGAAAGCTTCGGTGAATCTTCACTCTAATTCGCTGCAGAGAAACCTTCCTAGCACAGAAACCCGGCCATCAGTATGCAGGAGAGCACTCCTGTGACAGAACCAGCATGTAAAGTGATTAAATGGTACCGGAGTGAGGAGTTAACGAGGCATGGCCGCAGACGTTTGCTGGTAGCGCGCAGCTCCACGCGATGCCTCGTCTCAACAGCAATCCAATAACGAGCCTGTAATTACACCGTGGGCTTTAATAAGTGCAGGGCCAGTCCTCCCAGGTGCTGGATGCTCCTAACACCCACAGCAGCAGAGGAGCCCTTGGTGTGTTGCAGGATGGGGCACCAGCAAGCCCAGCCTCCCGTGCCCCCACAGCATCGCTCAGTGCCTTTAGAGACAGGCAGGGATCTCTCGAACGAGGGACTGGATTTTGAGTTATAGCAGCACTAAAGCGGTTATGAAAAACATAATAACCCATTTTGGCTTAAAGCACGTCATTATGTGTTATATGTTTTCACAGCACTGAGAGTCTGTCAGGGTCTGGGGGACCCAGTGCAGCTGCAGGGGGAAATACCTTGCTGTGGGTTTTTTTCACTTGGAGGGTCCTCAGACATGTATGTGTGTGCTGTTTGCTTCTTGTGGGTGATACAGAAGTACTGAGCTTCTAAGAAGGGCTTGAACAGAGAAAAAATTTGCTTGTCAAATGCTGCTGGGGAAATGTTTCATTAGGAGTGTTTTCTGTCCATAGCGCCCAAGTTAAAATAATAGAAACTCTTTTTCTTGCTTTTGAGAGATGAAGAAGCTGAATCTCCTATTTAGCACCCCCAAGTAACCACTTCATTGTGACCTGGAGTATCTCTGGCAGATAACCAAGGAAACCTTGTGGTTGTGGGTACAAATATCTCACTCCAGGGCCTGAAAACAATATCAAATGCACAGGGAGGAAATACCTACATTTAATCCCTACTTAAATTTAGTGAAGTAGAAAGCCTGCTGCCTGGCAAGATTTCTGAAGCATATGGGTTTAGTGTCAACTAAAAATGTCATAAAACTGCCCATCATGGTAAAGGCAAAGCATCTTAGAGAGTCTCACTTCCTACTGGAATTCAAGTAAATGCTTTCTCAGTGCAGCTGTTCCTGCTAAGAGGGCCAGAGCTTGGCAGTTCAGGTGACCTTTGGCAAATATCATGATAAATTAAGTTGTTGAGGTCTAAAGAGACTTAATTGAATGCTGAAATAACTATTAGCACTGAAAATGAGTTTTATTAGCCAAGTCAAGAGCCTATGGATATAAAAGTGCAATAGGCACTCCTTGGTTTAAACAAATGTGAAATGTTGATTCCTGGATTTTACTGCTGGGATATGCACCAGCTGGAGGCTGCAGCTCCGTGTAGCCACGTCAGTAGCTCTGAAGACCTCAGGCAAGGCTGAGAGCCAGCTTTAAATACTTTCTTTACTGCTGACACCATAAGCAATAACTCCCAGGTGGTGACTGGGAGGGGGAAACCCAGGGGAAGGTTGTTTCTGCCTGCTGTCCCGACAGGTTGTGCCTCCCCGTGCCCTGCCTCTCCTTACTGTGAAGTGCAATGACCCCCCTTAAAGCTCCCTGTTGTATTTTTCATCAGTACAGCTCAGAGGAACACAGCACTGCCTGTCCACAAGGACTGGAAGACAAAGTCAGTGCAGATCCACCCTCTGTCCACCTCAGGGACTTTTTCACCAATCTGCCACCTGTGCCACAAACAGGGTCATTCCAGCTGGGCCCAGGAACTGAACTGAATGAAAATTAAATAAATATTATGGTTTTTTTCTGCTGGGATCGGTTCTAGAAGCTGTTCTGCTGCTTTACTGGACAATTTCCCAACTATTTCTGGTATTGTAAGGGAGTGGGATATGATGGGATGGGACCAAGTGGCTGAGGTGGGGATGGGAGTGGACAATACTAAATTCAGTGTCTTGGGGAAACTGAGTGAGGATTTCATCATCATAGTGATGCCTATCTCTGGTCTTAAAATCAAGAACCAAACACGGTTAGAAACAAAAAAGGGATTTTACCTTGGTATNCCCCTGTCCCTGCACAGGAGCCCCCCAGAATCATTTAGAAGTTTTTTATGGGTCACCTGATGACTGCAGCCTATTACTGTTGCACTCCAGAGTAGACTGGTATCTATATATTCTATATCATTCAAAAATAAAATACGGTTTTCATCAGTTCACCCAGATTTAATGTTATTTTAGATCCCACCAAGTGCTATAGTATACTTCAATATAAATTTTTGCTACTTGGTTCTTGATGTGCAGGCCTTGGGGGTTCAGGTTTTCTGAACTATCTGAGCTGTCCTTGGCTTGGTTCTGGGTCTACAGCAAGGGGCAGAAAGCCAATATTTGACAGTGTGTGCTCTGGGGTCTGAACACAGGGGTGTCTGTCCAGGTAGAGCAGGGCAGGCAACCCCCAAGAGGTTTTATCCTTGTGTTACCACACAGGACAGGTATCCTGGCCAAAATACCCAAAATACCTGTCTAACAAAACCCAAGATCCATCAGAATCAGAGAGATAATGTTCAAGCCCAGCTGAATGTCCTGCAATGTGCTCAGCGCCTCCAGGAGCCAGGCATGCCCCAGCCGTGCGCCTGCAGGTTCCCACCCAGCTGGATGCTAAACGGGCACAGCAGCGTGCTGGGGCCCGGGAGGCATTCCCGGGGCTTGCTCACATCTCAGGTCACTGGGTGAGTGTTATCTGTTGTGACCAGAGTGATTTCCCATACAAGGATGATTACCACAACCTCGGGTTCTTGTGTACCGGGTAGCGGGAGGCTGTAATTAGCGCTTCCAGGCAAACTGTGACCTTTCGGAACTTTTCCTGAGGCTTATGAAGCCTAAATTAGTTTCTGCTGTTTGAAAGCATGCACAGACTTAATCTCTGGGCCCTATTTATATTATAATTACTATATAATTCACATTTGCATTCACTTGACTCCTTTTCTTACTTAACAGCCGAGGTTGGCTCTCGCTTCTCAAGTCCTTTGTGCGCAGTTCACGGGTCACAAATCCCGTGGGTGGAGGCAGGGTGGGGGATGCTCATTCTCGCTCCCTCACACGCTGTACAACTGCAAAACAGCAGGCTGGGGTGAAACCCCCTTCTGCACAAACAGAAGGTACCACCAGAGCTTTTTCTGCAGGAAAAGAGAGGATGGTGTTCCTGGTTTGGGAGTTGGATGAGAACTTCTTTTCTATCTCCTGTTAACAACAGAGTTACGGCTATAGTTTGAGATTAATTAAAATGGTGACTGCTGTGGATATTCCAGTATGGTTTTTCTTCCTTTAAGCAGACCACTCATTTATGTTATAAAGTGTTTCACTCTTTATACATCTTTAATGTGTTGTAAACTCCCCACAAATACTCAGTGACATAAAAACAGGTGGAAAAATGCCCCAAACTAGTATGCATGAATATTTAACAATAAAATTAATAGAAAATGTCCGTAATTTTCAGTGCATGAAAAAATATTTTGGAATTAAAGCGAAACTCCTCTCCTCTTTGAAATGGTCCTATTCTGCAAAGCACTATGTGTTCCTTGCTTTTACATGTTTTGATCCTGTTTTCATTTTGATTCTTGCTTGCAAATACGAGCTGCCTGGCATTGCCCAGAGGAAGGTGATCTATCATCTGCTTCCAGCCAGGGTTCTTGTCACTTGGTCATTCCGTACGTACAAAATTTTATCTGAGCTCCACTTGCAGGAGATAAATGACCATGACCACAGGCTTCCTCTGATGCTTCAAATAATGAAGCTTCACAAATCAGGCAGAAGCCTCTTGCACATCGAGACCAGGGTGCATGTGCATTATTTCCAGCTATATGAGCAACCTTGGATGAACTCATTATTCTGCAGTGGGTAGTACAGATGTTACCATCTCACAAGATTTAAAGCTTCCTCTGAGGAAAACTGCTTCTTTCACCTTGTTTGCCACCTGACCAGCTGTAAGGTTTATTGCTGGCTTTTGTTTTCTGTTTGCATGGTACTTGTTAAGCCCTTTATTAATGCAGTCAGTACATTAAGGGTATATTAAAACCTGAGAAGTCATGAGAGGAAAACAGCTTAATAACCAGACAATGGGAAACAATGTTATTTATGGGTTGGTGGTGGTGGTTTTTTAAGTTAATATCCAGCACTAGTTATTACTTAATTAGCTAGGAAATCATTATTTTGTTGCAAGAGAATTTTACTTATGGAAAAGAATAAATTAAGATTATCTAAATCAATTTATACTAGGCTTTTAATGGAATAAACAGAAAATATGCAATGGGGTTTTGTTCAGTCTGTTAATGAGGTGTAAATGGCACTGAGAGAGATTATTTTCTTTCATGCTGCAATTATAAGGAATTATCCTTTTTCCTTGAATATCATAGAATCATGGAATGGTTTGTGTTGGAAGGGACCTTAAAGCTCATCTTATTCCACCTCCTGCCATGAGCAGGGACACCTTCCACTAGACCAGGGTGCTCAGAGCCCCACCCAACCTGGCCTTGAACATTTCCAGGGGTGGGGCAGCCACAACTTCTCTGGGAAACTTCTTCCAGTACTTCACCACCGTATTGTGATACTTTTAAAATCTTAAATCACAAAATCATAGGAGAATTCAGGTTGAGAGGAGCTTTAGAAGATCTCTAGTGGAACCTTCTGCTCCCAGGAGAGTCAGTGAGGATATCAGACCTGGCTGCTCAGGGCTCTGTGTAGTCTTGCCTTCAAAGCCTCCAAGAATGGAGAGTGCACAACCTCCTTGGACATGCTGAGCTATCCAGTGACTTTCCAAAGTAGTCAGGGAATATAGAAAACGCCAGACATAGTCCCCCACATATGGTATGTCTTTTAGGATTAGCATGTACTAATCCAATAAGAAACTTACACTTTAAAAATGGAGTCAAATGTTAACTTTTGGTTTCATCTCTTTTCAAAGTTTGCAGAAAACCTGGATGAAACTTGGATTGAAAGAGGTTAAATTGAGGTATTCGAAAAGGACAGAACCTGGAAAAAAAGAGGGAGTTGAGTATGGGGATTTTTGTGTTCAGATTCCATAGATTGGACCAGCATACTAAAACAAAATACCCTGGGCTTTTGGGAAGTCAGTTACCCCCACGTGAACTGGAGTTGTTCCCTCCTACCTCTGGTACTTGCAGCTCCAGAGGTGCATTATCAGGTTCATGAACTCTGCAAGCAAATTCTCCTGATCCACCTCCTTTTCACAGTTGATCTTGTCACTACAGTGGTTATACACCTGCTCCATGCCCTGGGGTTTGTATGTTTTCCACGTTCCTTTTTGGATCCATCCACATGCATTATTGCATTATGGCTTTTTAGAACCTTAACCAAAGCCTCTTGAAAGGGAGGAAACACTCAGCCCACTCAATGTGACACCTCATTGGCTGATATTAATTAAGAAGGAGAAGAGGGAGATTAGTGAAAGAATTGTGAGTGAAGGTTAAGTACCAGCAAAACGAACAGGAAGTAGATTATGATGAAGAGGAATAAAAGTCTAATTGGAGATCAGCAGCAGGGTTCGTTAGGAGTTGGTCTGAGGAATGACCCTACTCAGATTGTTCCCTGGCAGCCTGGGAACCCGAAGCTGGATGAAGCTGGTGGAATTTGTTAAGACACAAAGCTGATAAGCATCATCAGAAGGCGGAGATAAATACTGGAGAATCCGGACGTCTTGCAGGGCTGGAGCGGGAGAAATTAATAGCACAAAGAGCAAAATTAAGTGCATGGTGTCTCAGGGCAAGAATTTGTCTTGTGTGTTTGAAGCTCAAAAGTTACAAATGCCTCAGCAGAGAAGATGGGTGCCTGGACACACAACACTGACCACTGGATATCTGCAAACTGCCTACCTGCTGTGGTCGTGGAGTAGGTGAATGCTCTTTTAGGATGGATCAGGCACGGAATTTTCCATGGAACTGGGCAAGTAGCAGTTTCAATATAAGAACCAATTAGAACATCCTCAACAGCAGGGGTAGAATTCTGGTCTTTTCTGTTCAGGAACGAGGAATTGAATATAAAACACTCTTGCATCAAAGAATAAGATGAAAAGAAACTTTGTCCTACAAAAGGGAATTATTAAAATAATCTAGTTTATCTGACTGGATGAGAGCTTTTGAGCACATGACTGCTGTGACTATGATGGAAATACTCATGCTTAGTAGAAAACAGATTGTTGGAACAAGCCCAGAAAGGTGTAAATTGGAGTGACAGCCAGTACTGCTTCAAGTTGGAAGGCAGCTTCTACCAGAAGAGCAAGACACCAGTAGGAATTACATCAGCAAACCCAATTATATTTAGAGGGAGTTTGTCAATACTTCTGTAACACACAATTTCCTGAAGCAGCAAGGGAGGATCTTTGCAGACTCAAAGGCCCTGTGTCCTTCAGTGGCCATGGGACAGAGAGTGGGATGAGCTGGTCAGTGCCAGCCCAGCTTCCCACACTGCTCTTTGCAGGCCCCTCTCAAAATCCCATGGAATGGACTGACAACCTGACCACACTTATTCATTCCAGCAACCTTTTGAAGAACCCATCAGGCCTGTTCTGTGTAGTGGAATTAAGACCAAATCTCTTGTTCATTTGCCCTCTAGTCACTGCTAACTGATGCCACCTCAGAGCAACCAGATTTATTTCTGCTCCACATAAAGCATGAAATTTATTACCAGTATCACACAGGGCAGAGACAAGCAGTACCGTCGGAGTGCTTGCCTGAGAACAAGCCAGGATTGATTATTTTACAAGACAAGCTACATTTGAGGAAGTAAAGATTTGATTAAAAAATTAAATGCCTTGGGGAGGGTGAATAGCAGCATAAATCTGTTTGATGTTTATGTCAACAAGGTTGCCAAAGCAAACAGCACGAACATCTGTCCATAGCGTCAGCTGGAAAATGCTGCAAATGGGGAAATATTTTAATTGTGAGCACTGGTTCAGGGAACTCCCCATGTCTTTATTTATTAGGCTGATAATATCACCCCAACATATGAACTTTATGCAGCACGTATAAATAATTCATGGATTAGCAAATAAAGAGATCTGGAATCTGTACACAGAGATGGCTGTTGCCAATTATCTCACTTGTGCAGAGCCAGACCCTTTCAGCTCCCATCGCTTGCAGCTGCTCTTTTAAATCATTCATCAGTGCTTAAGAGATATGCTGGTGGCACTGGCAGAGAGTATTTGAATTTTCATTGTTTACACACTGTGAATTTAGCTTGTGGTCTGAAATTATCTGCAACGTTGAAGCCTTTGAGAATATAGATGAGAAGAATAAGACAATTCCTCTTTTTATCCTTTTTAAACACTACTATAATTTTGATTAACTTTTCTTCAATTTTACTTCATATTCTTTTTATAATCACTGCTTTCATTTTAAAGTTATAATAACTGATATAATTCCCTGTGCGGTTTAGATCATGAAAACATCAGGAATACTCTGGAGTATAAAAAGTATTGCAAAACAAATATTTTCTTCAAGGTTGTAAAATTATTTTCCATTTTTATTCTAGAAATCTATACCTTATCACCTAAATACCTAGAGTTGCTTCTTTCTGATCATGCTTAAGCAGAACCTTTTTGGAAATAATAATAAAAGCTGCTTAAAAATTGATGAGAAACCATGGCCAGTGTTTTTTCTTGTCAAATTACTGAGGCACTGAGTTTCTGTGCCCATTCAGATCACGATGGGTAGCACTTCCTGGGTGATAAATTTGCCTGTTTTCATTAGAGTGATATAGCTCAATTTACTTCTCGCATGGATAATTACAGTAATGGTTTTAAAGTCAAAGGCCTTACAATAAACGCAGACTTTCAGCTGTATTAATTGAAAATCTAGTTCATGTAACTAGAGTTTTGTGCAGTGTTATTAACCATGCATCTATCTGGGATGTACAGTGTGTGTCTATACACAGAATTTCTGTCAACAGTTTTGCTCCTTTCTTTTAAACTATAAATAAAGAAACAACTTTCAAACTTCTGTCAGGATGCTGGAGTTGCCTGGTGTAATGCTGGAGGCAGGAGAGGGGAGTGGAGCCTGCAGTGGCATTCAAGCACACCCCATCCCACTCCTGACACAGGGATGCAGAGAGGGGTAACAGGGGCCTGTATGATGCTACCCCTAAAAATTCTGGGGAGGTGGCAGGGAGCAGCAGTGCCAGGTCCCACACCTTGGGGAGTCACAGCCCTGCTTGTACCTTCCCCTCTGGGACAAGAAATCTAACAGCATCATCTTCACCGTGTCATGCAGAGAGTGGCCTGCCCATGATTTTGGGAGCAGTCATGAGGTTATAAGGTATGAGCTGGGTCTGTCTTACCTTTGCAAAACAGGGCAAAGCAGCTCAGTGTCTGTTTTACTTTCTTTGTTGTGTTTTATCCTGCAAGGAGCACAAGTGGGTTTTGTCCTTCAAGGATCCCTGTGCTCCCATGCTCTCAGGACCTCTGTGAGCAAGAGGCAGAGCACTCACAAGGTTTCTGAGGGGGGCAGGTAGGCACAGGGGGATCATCAGTGCTGATTAAAGAACAGAAGCAGCAGAATGTGCCTGAGAATGTGGGGGCTCAGGAGTCCCCATCAAAGCCCGTTTGGACGGGCTCTGGAGGAAGGAGACACGGAGCAGAGGATGTCCTCACCCTGCCTCTGTCAGCTCCCAGCAGCTCATTGAACAAATTAGGTTTCCCTCTCAGATCTGCACATGACAGTGGATGGCATTTAGCAGATGGCATGTGTAATGGGACTGTCACACCGCCACAGCTTTAAAAATAAAGCTGGGGAGGCAGTTAATGAATATACACTTCTCGTTTCAAGGAATTCTTTCTGTCCCTGTCAGACATTAGGCACTCAACTTGTGAGTGTTGAAAGACTTCTGATGTGTGTGTATTAAAAGACACAGTCTAGCATGTAACTGCATTGTTTTACTTAAAAAATTGGCATTGAAATAAGCAATTTGTGTCATTCCTTAAAAAGTGACTTTTTCTTCTTGATAACTTTCAGCCTGCTCACAAGTGAAATGCATTCTTTAACTGGAGTGTTGTCATTGAGAATATTTAATAGTAAGAATAATCCTTCTCACAGAGATGATTCCACTCTGTAGTTTTCTGTCTTTATCATTTTTCCTTGTTTGTTAAAAAATAAAAATTAGGCAAGTCAAAAAATCTACTTTTTTAAGGATACTTATTAATTTTAATTTTTTTTTTCTTTCATATTACCTCAAACTGAATATCTTTATACAGGACTTCACTTAAAAATATTGATTTGGGGAGATAACAGTAGCAGTAGCAGTAGTTAGTAGTGAGAGACTAAGGAAACACAATATATAATACATGTAATTTTCTAAATTATACACTAGAATTTTTCTTTATTTATTAGTTTCTCAAAGCTTTTTCAATGCCAACAAAAAAAAAAGGAAAAATAAATTAGAAAATAAAAGGATTATAAGCATTGTATTTCTCTCTTNAAATTAGGCAAGTCAAAAAATCTACTTTTTCAAGGATACTTATTAATTTTAAATTTTTTTTCTTTCATATTACCTCAAACTGAATATCTTTATACAGGACTTCACTTAAAAATATTGATTTGGGGAGGTAACAGTAGCAGTAGCAGTAGTTAGTAGTGAGAGACTAAGGAAACACAATATATAATACATGTAATTTTCTAAATTATACACTAGAATTTTTCTTTATTTATTAGTTTCTCAAAGCTTTTTCAATGCCAACAAAAAAAAAGGAAAAATAAATTAGAAAATAAAAGGATTATAAGCATTGTATTTCTCTCTTTATCCCTTTCTTTTTGTTGGCATTTCAGTGTTAATTAAAGGACTGCTCTAGCTCCAACTGAAGTCATTTGGGAGGATTCCTTTTATTTTCAGTGATCATTTTATCATGCCCATGTTTATTAAGTTTGTTGCTTTTCCAGCAGTCTGGCTTCTGGGACTGCAGGGAAAAAGCAGGGCAGATTTATAAATAAATATGGTCAGCATATCAATGTATATCAGTAGGAGAAAGGTAAATTCAGCTAAATCCTGGTGAGTAAACCTGTTTTCCTTTGTGCATTATAATCCACCTTCCTGCATTCTAAAAAATGGTGCTAACAAAAGAATTGGATTGTCAGGGGAGAAGATTCTCAATTACAAGGAAAGAAAAGTCAGGCTGCCATATTAGTCAGCTTAATTATAAATAAAATCTTTTTCTGCCTTTTCTCTGTGTAGGTAAGGTCTGGAGGAAACGCTCTTGACTGCCTGCAATGGGATGTGGGCTCTTGGCAGCACACGGAAAACCACTGACACAATTATAGCACCTTAAAGCTTTTCTTGCTCTTAAGAATTTATTTCATGTACCAAACCAGTATGAATGGCTCACAGGAACTTGCTTTTGCTGCCATTTGTGTGCACACTCTCAGTCACAGCATTTCATGGGAATTTTTTCAGCCAGCCCTACAGAAATTGCTGGTACACAAGTGGTGATCCCACAGGATTTGCTTGTAGCTTGAAGGACTTAAGGAGGCACCTTAAAGGGGTTGGAATCTCAGTGAATATCAGTCTCTTAAAGCTGTCTTACTTTTGAAGCTTAGAGAATGTTGGGTTTTTTGATATTCAGTGCTCAGTTTTGGGTCCCTCAAAACAAGGAAAACATGGAGGTGCTGGAATGTGTCCAGGGAAGGGCAACAGAGCTGGGGAAGGGTCTGGAGCACAAGTCCATGAGGAACAGCTGAGGGAGCTGGGGGTGTTCAGCCTGGAGAAGAAGAAATTTGAGGGAGACCTTATCACTCTCTACAACCACCTGAAAGGAGGTCATAGCCGGGTGGGCGTCATGTCTCCTCCCAAGGAACAAGCCAGCAAGCAAGAGGAAATGGCCTCAAGTTTCACCAGGGGAGGTTTAGATTGGATATTAGGAAAAATTTTTTTCTCCAAAAGATTTTCCAAGCATTGGAACAGGCTGTCCAGGGAAGTGATGGAGTCACCACCCCTGGAGGTATTTAAAAGACAAGTAAATGTGGCACTGAGGGACACGGTTTAGTGGTGGGCTTGGGAGTGCTGGGTTAATGGTTGGACTCGATCATCTTAGAGGTGTTTTCCAACCTAGATGATTCCATGGGTCTGTGATTCTGGGATCTTCCCACACACACGGCATGGGAGCCTCCTGGCCCTGATGTTGGGATCTTTGCTGGGCACACAGATTTCCCCAGCTGCTCACACTCACTGCAGTTGTACCATGTTATATTATGGGGAAAGGGAAGGAAAGTAAGGTAACCACTGCGTCTGAGGTGAAGAATTCAACATTTCATCACTGCAGGGCTACTTCCACCTTCCTGAGCAGCACTGTCAGGCTCAAGGAAAAATCTACAAACAGATGTGGGAGCAACATGTGAGTGGCTGTCCTGGGTCAGCCCACCTTGGCCCAGTGTCCTGTCTCCAAGAGCAGTCACCAGATGACAACTGGAAAACAAGGAGAAGGAAGATGACAACCACAATATGAACTTGATCTCATGTACCATCCCATTTTTCTGTCAATCAGCCATTGACTGATGACTTTCTGAGCAAGAGGATGAACCCAGATCACTGTGCTAAGGACAGAAGCACCCTACAGCATCCTCTGGTGAAGACTGTGGCATCCTGAATGCTGCAGCATCCTGGGGCAGTGAACTGTGTGGTTCACTCATGTGCACTGCATAGTAATGATAATCCTCTTTGTATAACACTGACTGATTTCAATACCCAAATGTTGCATTTTAAGACAGAATATGTGGGGTTTTTTAGTGTGAGAGCCAAGCTGGTGTTTAATTCATTAAGAAAAAAATAATTTGCAAAACAGCAACATTTATCCATAGCATACAAAATGTAAATGCTTTGTGCTGTGATGTTTGGGTGTCATTAGAATAATTTTAAAGGCAAGTGATTTAATTGTGTTTGTGCTAATTATAATGTTTACAAATTAGGGAAAGATGCATTTAGTGGTCTGTTGGGAAAGGGCTTTGAAACCTCACATGTCTTTGAGCCTACAGTACTGTCATTTAGTCATAAACTCTTTCTAACACCAGGGCGATTTGCTTTTTAGATTACTCTTGCATGAAAAGCGAGTCTCAAGAGCCTTCAGCTCCATGGAATTCAAAACCAGGTTCACGTGTGCCTGTGTGTGCTTTGATAGAAATGTAACCAAGTTCTTTTCTTCTCCTTTCCAAGGTCCCCGTGTCCCGATGGTGACTGTTCACAACACAACGGATGCACAGAGTAAGAGCGGGCTTGGGCTTTGCAATTGTTCATAAAAAGCAGCCAGGCAGGACAGTGAGATGTAGCTGCTCTTTGCTAAACTTACACTCCTGGGGAGCCCAGATTCTGCCTAAATGCAAGCTTTCTGCAAGGCAAAGGGACTTGCAGAGCCGTTGTGCTGCCATCACAACAGCTGCTGTTTGGGGTAAAAACACACGGGTTGGGCCATGATGTTTTCTTGTCCTCTTTCTCAAAAAAATGCACAGTTTAAATCCCTCTCTTTCTGTTAGTCTTCCACTGATTTTGTTTTTCATCCCATATATAAGAAATAAGATAATAAGATAAATAGAAGAAATATTTAGCTTAATCTGTGGTTTTAATAAAATCACTCTGATATGAATTATCAGAGATAATGCAGAGGAGCGAGCCCCACAAGTGGTGCCTCTGCCTGGTTCCCTGATCTGTCCACAGAGATTGTAGCACTTATTGTTTGGTAAAGCTTTTTCATGCTAATGATTTGCATCTACATCAGCACAAAGCTGGGACTATTCCAAAAATAGGTTCCTTCCCTCAAAATATTTGGCACTCTCTATAGCCATTACCAGACTGGCAATGTAGAGTCCAGAAAGCCATGGAGTTTCTGGGGTTCCACTCTGGCAGAGTGTGGCACTGAGTCTCTCGTGAAACCAAGATTTATCTTCTCCCATCATTTTAATGGGAAAACATAATCTTTCATTTTTAATAAAGAGTTCAGCCCAGCCTGAACTGCAGTTAGGGACTTCAGGCACTGATATGACCCAAATATTAAGCAGCACCTTTGTTCTGTTTCTATCTGCTTTGTACATGATCAGTACCAGTTTATCAAATATCAGTTTCACTTACCTGGATTTACAGCAACTCACTGCTCTTATCTCAAAAGAAAAAAAAAAGAGAGAGAGTAAACCAAGAAATTCGGGTCTCAAACTAAAGGTTTACTGTGAAATGCTGAGCTGCTTCATTTCCCACTGAAGGTAGTAAGTGTCACAGGAAAGACTCTCTGCACAAGGGAGTGTCAGCTCTTTCTTCTGCCCAGCAGAGCCTGAGCTTGGCAGTGCCCTCCCCAGGTATAACCCCAGAGCAGCCCAGCTGATGCTCACAAGGCCCTTCAGCCAGGAGGGTTTCTACACCCTGACCCGGAGCTCCAAAGTCACTTTCTTTCTCCCTCACTTTAAATAAAACACCTTAATTTTACCACAGACATGGAGATGTCTGACTGGCTCTATCAGCATGGGATAGTGCTCTCATGAGTGGTGTTATACCCTCCTGTATAGTTTTATAAAATACTTTTAGGTGAATGAAATGACAGACAATATAAAACAGAAACAGTGAATGAAGGGCTTTAAAAAGTAAAACAAAACACACCAGGAGCAGTTTTACTTTGACAGATGCATATGGGTAGCATCTATTACACAGAGAACTCAATCTACTCATGTGCAGAACACATCCTCTACTGAAATTCATGATCTTCTGCATATGATTACCATTTCCCTTGGTTCTTTCCTTTTTTCCCTGCTCATTCTTTTGCTTTTGAATAAAGGGCAACTGACAGCTGCATGTTACTGAATTTACTTATTTAATATGAGCCCATTACTCTGTAAAAGGGAGTTTGCCCCTGTATTCTGCAATAATCTGATAATAGTGAGTTGCACTGAATATTAGAGCATGCTTACATTTAATTAAGCAATGACCATTTGTACTCCACAGACTCAAGCTCCCTGTGGTCCTAAAGCAAAAAGGAAAGTCCTTTAGGAGATATGCCAATCTTTTTTATTTCCTTCACAGTCTTCCTGGCTTTCTGTGAATGCAATTATATGAACAAATAAAACGGCTTGACTAAATTCCCCTACGTGGCAAGCCCCTTTCTGCTGATAAAGCTACTTGTGTGTGCCATAATTAAATGAGAATCTTAATATTTAACTAAATGTAATAGGCTGTTGCTTTGGCACTTTTGTGGGGGTTGTGGTTTTGATAAAGAGCCAGGCTTTGCAGAAGCAGGGTGAATATTCACTGAACCAGTATACTACTGCTGAAAGACCTCTGAAATGTATTAACTGGGAAGGGCAAGTTTTTGTCTGCCTGTCCAGCAGAGATGGGCAGTGAGAGCAGGATAATCATACACACATACATACATACATACATATATATATATATATGGTACCAGAAGTGTTATTTGAGGAGCTGGGGTTACATATCTATTTATCAGTGTGTCTCAAAAGGGAATTTAGAGGCAGTGAAACATAATGTGGTGTGAAATCTCACACCCTCCTTGGGTTCGCGTGGCAGAGATAATGCCCTGGATCCCCCTGGTTCACACCCAGGCTGATGCCAGGGGAATGAGCACTGCAACAGACTCCCCAGACCAGGATTCACTCACCCCAGCCCTTGAATCCCTCCTCCACGGGGCTCAGGATCTTTGCCATCACATGGAGACATTTCCCACCACGTAAGACGCACAGCCTGAAGTGTCTCCTAAAGAGGGGCTCTTTCCCTACCAGCTGGGAAGGACCTACTCTTGTTGGTGCTGGAGGTGGCTGCTTTTTCTAGAAGAGGCTCAGCAGGTAGAGCACATGGCCAGGATGAGAGGATAAAGGTTAAATCCTAGGAAGGAGGAAGGAATCCTCTGTTTCTGACCCAGAGAGTCCTTGGGTAAGACAACACAAGCAAAGTGAAACATTTTTGAAACACTCCAAATGTCAAAACTGCTCCAAAACCTGACACTGCAGGTTTGTATGAGCTTTGTCCACTCTCCTTCCCCCATGACTTCCCTTCCCATGGATTTTATCTTGCACAGCAGCACAACCTTGGCCTGAAGCCCTCCACAGTCTCCTCCCCTTCCTGATTATTCTGTATAACTTGGACACAGACTTAAGGACCTCTTCATTTGAGATCTATATTTGCATGGCAGGTGGATGTCTGACTGGGACCCATGCTAGTGCCCCAACATAGCAGGTCACATTCCCACCTCCTGCCAATCAGCAGAATGCCACTGATTTCAGGAATACAGCTTTTTGCCAATGCAGAACTTAGAGGGGGTTTCGAAGACTTAACTGAATTAGACATCTGTGAGGACTAGAAGGAAATCACAGGATTTGTGATTTCCATTTGTAAGGAAACTTGTGTTATATATATCAAGGTGACTATAAAATGTTAAAATGCATTTTCACAAACTGTGCCAAAAGTTTTCGTGATCTTGTCCTTCTTCTTTCAGAAATTTTTGAGCTGGAGGTAAATGAAAATGTGCAGCTGGCTGTAAATGACAGGCAAATGCCTAAGGTAGAATACAGGGAAATCAAGATAGATGATTACAGTAAGTAGCACCTTTCTTCTCACTTATTTTTCTCTTTCACTGCTATAGCTGTGAAATGACACAGCCATCCTGGGTAGACTGGCAGGAAGAGAAATGACTTTGACTCTCAATAAACTCACACAGTTTGCAAAGCACTCTCCTAGAATGTGCTACATAAGGAGGTTATTACAGAGGCAGAATTTGATGAGAATTCAGCTGAAGAAAGGCAAAATGATAGGGTTGGGGGGTTTTTTGCCTCTTAAAACTTTCTTTGTGGAGAAAAAGCCACTCTGGGAAATGACACGGTGGGGTGCCCCCATTGTTGGAGGCATTTGCCCTGGGTGTGTGTGTGTCATTTGAAATGAGTTTGGAGTGGGGTAATGTGTGTTCTTGCTGGCTACAAATGGGGCTGCCTCTCAGTGCACAATCTGAGCTGCAGTGAATGCAGATGACTCTCCAATGACTGCCCATTGGAGTCACTCAGGATTCTTCGAGAAAGCCATATGATTTTGGAAGGTTGGGAAAAAAAAAAAAAAAAGCTTTATGAGAAAAGACAAAGGAGATTTCACCTGGAGTAAAGAAAGCAGACACTTGGAGCAGTTTGCACCTGCAGCTGGTGTGTTATTTCTACCACTTGTATAATCATTCCCCACATATATATATATATATTTGTGCCAGAGAGAGAGAGAGAAAAGCCAGGTGGCAAACAGCCAAAGTGTAAGCCTGTCTCTGTAGATGTACTTGAAACAACCTAAAAACCATCTCCTCTGGCTGTAAGCAGATAACTTACTTATATGGGGAAAATCCACATACTCAGAGATGCACAATGGCTCCCCAAAATCCCAGCCTGCATGTATGGTGGCAGCTCTAGAAAAAAACCCAAAGACCCTGGGTTCAAATGTGGCCCATAATGTTTTCCATACCGGGGAGGAGTGAATCTCTCAAGCCACAGGCGGTGAAGTGAAAGCAGCGAGCTGTGCTGGGGCAGGTTACTGACTTCAGCCATTTCCAGATGTTATAAAATGTGAAGCAAAGGCTGAGAGATGGTTGCCATTCGAAAAGGATAACAATGGCCCTAAAATGTTCTGTTTGCCGCAGGGGCATAAGGAGCATAAACCAGTGCATAAAATAACAGGAACAGACGTGTGCTTCCAGGTTTTATGGACAGGAAAGGATGGGTAAAGAGCCCATATTTCCCCTCATGAGCCAGCTCATGGGAGACTGGCAGTTTATTAGGGGTAACTCAGCTTGATACTAAATTTTTTAACTGCAGGTCCCATTGCAATTCTGCTCATTTAACCAAAAATATACTTGTGTGCAATAAATACAAACTGGTAGCAGCCATGTGGCCATTCTGCTGTGCCCACCCTGTGTTCCCAAAGCTTTGGGCTGAGCAGCCTTGGGAACACTGCAGGTAGCACCCAGTAATATTTAAAGTCAAGCGATGGCCTTTTTGGCTGTCCCTGGGCCATTGATCCAATTTGCAGCTATTAGCATTCAGATGGAATAACTAATTAGGCAGAGTGTCAGGCAACGATTGCAAAGCAAACCACTTAAACCATGCTGCTAATCTGTGTATTAATCTACTGAAAATGCTCCTAATACCGATTTAATTGCTGGGCCTTTGCTAATCTAGATTGTAGATAACGTTTTAAAAATAAACGTGCTGTCCTTAATGCAGAGAGTGTTTGTGTGGAGGCAGCTTTGGCAACTGATACAGAGCCATAGGAATGACATTCAGCTAAAAGAAGCTTTAGTGGTCACATCCCTCCTGTACATTGGTTCTGTACCAGTATAACAACGTGGGCTTCAGCACCTTTGCCTCCTGTTTACAGCAAAATTTAGCCCTTTGGAAGTTAGGACTGAAATACTTGTTTCTCCCTCTGTCTTCACACCATTGTAGCAAAATAATTCTATTTCTCTCCCCCAGCCACCATACTTAATTGGGTTTTAAATTACCATTTTCATTGCCAATTTTCCTCCTTCTCTGCTGCCCTGAAATATTGATTTCTGTCTGCGTCACTCATCCAGCTGCCAAAAAAGGAAAATTATAGCTATTGACAGATGTTAATTGAATGCTGTAAAAGTGATGCATGACTGAGCAGCTCGCACTGTACTCTCCATTTACATTTCTTGTCACCTCAGCTATCACAATGTGGGTCTTTTTTTCTGACAACATCTGTGTTTCTAAGGTGTTATTTGCCACTGCCTCTGAAGAAATGCCATTTTGCTCCTACTCATCTGTGGCCAAAACACCGGAAAAATCTATTGGAATCATGTCAGCATTCCCACATACAAGATGTGTTGTTATTTGTTCTTTTTTTTACTTAGGGTTGCCAATGCAGATCTTAAAGCCAGCAACCTTTTCGGACACGGCGCACTACCCCTTGCTTTTGATTGTGTAAGTTCCTGCTTGTCCTTCCTTTCTGTTCACACTATCAGGGCAGCGTGGAAACCTTGTCCATGATCAGGAACTTTTAAGATATGTTTTGTACAAGGGATGCCAGAGTCCAGCACGTTGGTCCCTACCCCATCTCACTTCACAGCTGGGAGAGGCCAGATGTACATCCCTTCTTTCCCATGTTGGAGCCAAGGTTTTGAGCTCCCAGGAGGGCACCCTGTTGAAATCCTGCAGAGTAAATTGTGGATTTTGTGAAGGTGTTCCATGTACCCTTCAATCATTTGTGGGGCAGAAATGGGAGGAGGAGGAATACAAGATGGATTTTGACTTTCTGTCCCAGTGCTTAGGGCACCCACCTTGTGATTAACAGGTAATTTTAGGGTAGAATTCAGTCAGCCTTACTAGAGCTTAAATTTGAGGTGCCCTCATGCAGAAATCATTTCCTTGTAAGTGCTGGTGTTCCCTGAAGTGACAGTAAAGAGAGAGCTGGAAACCTTTGAAGATCTCCACGAAGTTAGCATTTCTATTAGATAGGTAGGCTTTCCTCCTGGCGGGAAGAGCAGATGGGTATTTCTTTATGCAACATTTAGCAATAATAATACACATTACTGAGGGCTTTTCTGGGAATTTGGAAAGAAACTGCGGGAGGGAATTCACTGACCTTGGAAGAACCTGTTTGGCCCTGGCTGCATCCCAGTGCATCGCTTGCTGCCTGCCAGGGAACACCCCACAACAGAAAAGCCTCATGCAGGAGGGACGGATGCCTGGTGAATGCCTGTGCCACCCTGCACAACCCTCCATGAAGGACAAAGCCACTGCAGTGAGCGTGTTGTTGCATCACCAAATTACTGCGGAGAAAATGTGCTTCATTATGGGAGTGCTCGAGGAAGATTGGTTCTCATCAAGCACACAGCACTTGATTAGGCTGCCTCTGGAGCTGCACGGGCCGGGGTCTCGCTTGGATACGTGCAAATGGCTGGAGTCACACGCACATTAAAATCCTGCAGTGAAGTGCCTGATGTCTCTGAGAACCCCAAAACCGACAAAAAGTGGGTAAAAGTGCCAGTGGCTCTACAGTAATCCCAGCCCTAAATTATTGCTTAAAGCCATCATCATCATCCCTTGTTTTTTCCAAGCTGCCTGGCTGAAGTAGGGTCTGTATTTCTCAAGACAGATCCCCTGTACAGGATCAGACCCTAAGCAGAAGGGTGAAGAGGAGGTCTTGCCCACCCCTTCCCCCTTCCCATCAATTTTGGGCCAAACTGGGCATTATTAAGCTGTTTTTTATCACTTTAGAAGAGTCCTTTTCCTCTGTACTTGTGTGGAGCGGCGATGACAGAACCACTTCAGCAGAAAATAAAAAAGAGCTTTGGGGAAAGTAGAAAGTAGATATCCATTAGAGCAGGTATGAAAAAGGGAAAACTCAGCTGATACCTGTGTCACTGCCCTGGTTCCTCACGGGAGGAATCCTGACCAGTTAGAGATGTGCTTGCTGGTGAGGTTCAAAGCTCAGCTTAGAGTCTGCTGTGCACAGAGGGAGGCAGAAACCAACGTGGAGCTTCCACCGAGCCTCAAAACCCATCCCACACAACCAGCCTCCTGCGTGCCATCCTTGCAGAGGCTGGTGTCCCCTTCCAGAAACCTGTCCTGCCCTACCCTGCACGATGGGGCTGGGGGTCCCCCTCCCATGGCAATCCCACAGCCCTGGGGAGGGCGTTTGGTGCCGTTGCCTTTGCTTGATGCCTGTTTCTGTTCCAGAGATGGGACACCCGGCAGCCAGATCGTCACGGAGCGGTTCGAGGTGACGTGGGAGAGCGTCATGGTCAGCTCCCACAACGCCATCGTGCTCAAGTTCGACGGCCGCGGCAGCGGCTTCCAGGGCGCCAAGTTACTGCACGAGGTCAAGAGGAGGCTGGGCCTTTTGGAAGAGAAGGACCAGTTGGAAGCTGTCCGGTGAATGGCACTGTTATTGAAGAAATTCATTCATTACAATAATTAACCCAAGACTGTCATTAGTGCTGTGATGTGTGGGGTAGGGCAAGGAGATGACAGAGGCAATGTAGTCATACAATTGCAACTGCACGTGAGAGGGAGCTCATGTCAGCCAGAGCAGAGGGAGAAAAACAAGCCCTAAACAGAGCTAAATTAGAGCACACTTATCTGCATCACGTGTTCAAAGCCTATTTATTTTTAGCTCTATACAGTCATACAGCTACAAACAAGTAAGCTTGAATATCTGTTCCTACATTAATCTTTTGCTTGCCTGGTAGTTGGAAAAAAAATCCGTCTTTAAATCCTTAAACTTTTAAAACAGAATAACCAGGGCAAAACCCTAAATGTCAAGTCCTGTCATATTGTTAGATTTATTCTGCTCATAATCATGTTAAAACCACTATCAGAGTATTGCAATAGCTTTGCAATAGCTTATTATGGCTTCCAGAGGTAGTGCAGGTTATTTGTTGCCATTGCTTGGTCAAATCCAACACATGAGGTTGCAAGATTAAATCAGACAGATTCATGTGAAAGCAGCTTGGACCGGGGTGACTTAGATTGTCTGTGTCAAGGGGAAAGGGCCTTACCCTGAAAAAGGGCAGGTTTAGATTGGATATTGGAAAGAAATTCTTAACTGTGGAGGTGTGAGAACTGGAACAGGTTGCCCAGAGAAGGTGTGGATGCCTCATCCCTGGAAGTGTTCCTGGCCAGGTTGAATGGGGCTTGGAGCAACCTGAGATGGTGGAAGGTGTCCCTGCCCATGGCAGAGAGGTTAGAACTGGATGATCTTTAAGGTCCCTTTCAACTCAAACCATTCTATGAATTTTTCTGGGGCCAGTTTAATTTAAAGCTGATTAAAATCACACTGGTTCTGCTATCAAAGGGAAAAATATTTTTAACCCATTACTTTTCCTCTCTCATCTTCTAGGACAATGCTGCAGGAGCATTTCATTGATAAAACGAGAGTTGGTGTGTTTGGGAAGGTAATGCTTTGCCATTGTTCCTCTGTGCTGTTCCAGTTGGCTGATATGGCTAAACAGCTGAATTAAACCCTGATTTATTGAATATGTCAGTGGTGACTTTTTTATTATTATTTATTTTTGAGATAGACTGCACCTTGCTCATTGATGTTAAAAGTGGAAGCTTTCATTTCACCAATGTATTCATCAATGACTTCTTTCAATTAACTTCCAAGTGCAAAAAGTGACTATTGCTCAGAAAAACATTGTCAGATAATTAGGGGGTTTTTTTCCCTTAAAAACTTTTACTTCATTTTCACTTTGTTTCTTAAAGCCTGTGAGAACGTGGGTACGTCTAACTCATGTGTCCAACAACGCTGTGGATTTCTGAGGCTGGTTTGCCATGTGTGCCTGGCTGGGAAACAGCCTCTGTAAAGTACACACAGTTTGAGATGAGAGCGGGACTGCGAGTAGAAATTGTTTATTGTGGGAGACAAGGGCTTGGAGTGGGTGAGGAGAGCTGCACGTGGAGCAGCATCTCTGCAGGGAATTGTTAACAGGCTGGCAGCAGATGCTGAAATTGTGATGCTCATTTTAAATAGAGAAAGACTGGGGTAAACATTTTGGAGAGGTAACATACCTGGTTAGAGCTATAGCCACAAAGTGGGATGAAAGAGGCCAGCTCTTGGTCACACAACCCTCCTGCCTTCAGGAGGGTGCCAGCCACAGGGCCAGGGAGATGTCCCTTGTTTCGTGTTTTTCCAGGGCAAGGTGTTAAATGTTCTGTAGTGGCCAAGCATTTGCTGCAAGGTCTCAGCTGCCCTGTTTCTGTACCCAAAAGCAGCAGTGCCTCCCAGCAGGAATGCTGACACCCCTGTCCCCTTTCTGTTCCAGGATTATGGTGGCTACCTGAGCACTTACATGCTTCCAGCCGGTGAGGAGAACCAGGTGTTCACCTGTGGAGCTGCTCTTTCCCCAGTGACAGACTTCAGACTATATGGTAAACCCCATCCCTGAGCCCACAGACCCTCCTGCTGACCACAAATGATGTTTCTTCCCTATCCTTTCCCAGCTGCCATATTTCCTTCCCAAGATCCTTCTCGGTTTATATTCTGTGTCTTTTTAGGATTAGCCACAAACCCTTTTTCCCCACTGAAGCGATTTTGCTGGCACCACTGGGACCAGCCATGGTGGTCAGAGTAACCAAATCACTTTACTACTCCTTTTAAATAGAGGAGAATTGTCTTTAAACCCCTCCAGCCTTTGCCACTAACCAGACCCACTGCCCTGAAGGTGCTTCCTTCTTGCCTGAACCACCCATCCATGCAAGCTGTGGTCCAGTCTGCCTGGCCCATCCTGGCTCTCACCACAGAAGTACACGGCCCCAAGTGAAAGGAGAAAGGGACACGACATGACAGTGCCCTTCTATCTCAGTTGCATTAACAAAGAAAAGATAAAGGCTTTTCTGTGAATTTTTTAGAGACCAGAAGTACATGGTCACAATGGCAGACTGTGGTATCACACATATCCTTAGTGCATTTTCAACAACTTAGAAATGCATCCTCTATAATTAAGGCCATGTTAGAAAATAAGGTGGTTTTTAACCTTTGCAATATTTGACTCAGAAGTCATTGTACTCGCTTATGACTGAAAGTGATATTTTCATTTTTTCTCTTCAAGCTTCGGCCTTTTCTGAAAGATACTTGGGCTTGCACGGGATTGATAACAGAGCATACGAGGTAACTGCATGGACACTGCATTTCCCTGATAAAATGGGAACTGGGTCTTAACTCTCCCTCCACGTGTTCTCCTCTGGGGTGGAAGCAAGGTTATGCAAGGGGGACTCACTAGTGAAGCTCTGAAGGTGTCCTTCAGTCTGCTTACTGCTTTCCTTGTCTTAATAGTAATCATGGATAAAGTTTTTATTGATTAGCCCTCGTGTCTGCCTCTCTAAATTGGATAAATACAGTTTTAGAGACTGAAAGAGCTGAGTGATTCAGATGTGCCCAAGAGGACACGGTGTCAATGCCTCCTTAAAGTTCCTGCCAGTGGTCTTGCCACTTTGTTTCTCTCTGAAATAAACAAACTCAAGTGAAGCTCAGCTTGATTTTCTTGAACCTTGTGATGTTTCAGGTAGGCAGAACTCTGTGCCAGAGCTGAGCAGGACATGGGAAAGGAGACACAGCATCAGTTAACAAAGACATTGTTTAATACATGTGGTGGGATCAGTTGGATCCTGTGCTGCAGCTACTTGGAGGCAAAACCTGGCAAAGAATAGTCACACAAAACTTGTTATAGAGAAAACCTTGTCCAGCTTCTAAGCCTTGTCTCCAGCCAGAAGAAGTGAAGGCAGCAAAGGTCTGACACTGTTCTCACAGAGAAAGCAGGTGACACCCTGTGTCCTCACACGGGAAGATTTATCTTGGTTACCTAAACTCTGAGTTCATTGCCTCTCAAATTTTGCACTCATAATCTCTACATAAGTGCACACTCTTTTTGTCCTTTTATAAATTGTTTGTATTTATTTTCCCCTGTGCATCTGAGAGACAGCTGGGGGAAAAGGCCTTCTCAGCAGTGGCTATTTGAATTTCATATCAGATCCTCCCCCAAGCTATCAAAACTCATTGAGGCTGGCTTTCAAACCACACCAAAGTCACTCCAGATCCATGAAGAGTTCTTAGGCACAGGCACCTGGGCACACTTTTTTATTCTCTGGAAATTCACTTTGATCTTTTCCATGATCTGCAGTTCAGGCTTTTAGTGAACATTATCAGAACAGATGAGGGTCTCTGACATCTTCCTGCTGCTGACACTGCCCTGCCAGCACAGGATGGGGGTCTATTTTATCTCTAGATTTATATAAGTAGCCAGGAAAATATGTTGTGCTGGTGTCTGCTTGTTATCCTTGTGATAAAGTATTAAATGGAAATAAGTGCTTCTATTGCCTCCATATATATTGCTAATTTCTAGCAAGTTTTTTAATCTTATTGCAACCTTTACCTTCACAGATCAGCAAATTATCACACAGAGTACCATTACTAAAGGAACAGACATTTTTGATCATTCACGCTACTGCTGATGGTGAGTTAGCCCATCATTTGAGCTCATTATATGTTGGTGATAACTTTGATTTTTGTTAATTAAATTCGCCTCTTTAATGATTTCAATCTGTTTTTACAGAAAAAATCCATTTTCAGCATACTACGGACCTTATCACACACCTAATTAGGGCAAAGGCTAATTACAGCTTGCAGGTACAGTATATATTTCTTTTTTTCCTATTTGAACAGTTATTTTCCAGTTTGAACTCAAACTGCTGCTATGAAACAAGCTTTAAAAAGCCACTAGCAAACTCAGCCTGGCAGTAGAAGTAGCATCAGAATATAACATGCTTCTATTAGTCCCATGCTTATGTGATATCACTATTTTGGTCTGGACAGTTGTAGAACAATTACTGAATTACAGTAAATTAGGCTGTGAGAGACATATCCCTAAGGAATTTATTCCTGTTGACTTTCTTTGGGAACAACAGAACAAATTCAGGATGAATTTCAGGGGAAACAGGGTTCTAAATTAAATCAGCCAGAAGAGTTACGAAGATAAATGTCACTTAAATCTGATATCCCACTGTGAATGGCATATTCTGGTCTAGAAAGCCCCACTTTCCACCAAATTATATCTCTGTTTTGCTGAAGGGTCCATGTCCAAGCCATTCAGTCTTTCAAAACGAACCCACCCTTGCATCCCTGCCTAGACAACCCATTATGATCCTCTTGGATTTCTTCAAGTTACCTGCTCCATTTAAATGAAAAGTTGGGTTTAAACTATTTCATTTCTAGCTTCCCTTTTTTTTTTTTCACTTTAATTACTTCTCCAGCAAAATTTATTATTTTTTTTTACTTAATGACATTTGTGCTTTAAAGCCCTCATTCTAGTCAGTATAACCTAATGCCATCTCTCTCTCATGGCTTTTTGGTTCTCACAAGGAAAGTGTGGGCTGGTTCTTCTTAGACTGAACCTGTTCAGAATGGAATTAAATGGAAAATCCTCCCCCCCCATAAAAAATTTCCTTGTGAGGGAAGATGCAAGTCTGCACTCAGAGCACTATGGTGCCCAAATTACCCTGGGCCTCACGTGCACCCATGGGAAGCCCTACGATGCTGGGGAGATGCAGCGGGTTTGCAGCTCAAGCTGCAGGTGTGGGTGGTCAGTCCTGAGACTTTAAGCTCTAAAAGGTGTATATTTACCTGTTTTTTTGCAGATTTACCCTGATCAAAGCCATTACTTCAGCAATGCAGCATTTGAGCAGCACTTGTACCAGTCCATTGTCAACTTCTTTGTGGAGTGTTTCCAAGTTCCAGACAAACTGCCACTAGCCCCACTGAAAGAGGAGGAGGACGATGATTAACCCTACTTGTCCGTGCTAAGCACAAGGCAGATCTCTCTGACAATATGCAACTGGATCATTTTCCTGAAGAAAGAGATGTTGTTAGCATGTATTTAAAAAAAAGAACAAAAAACTGAAAGCAGCTCCTCTGCTTTACTTGACAGCAACTCCTTCCTAAATGGAAGAACATTAAGCATGGTGAACTCAGCAGAAACTGCTGTCTGAAATAAATCCATCACAACCAACATCTTCTTTTTCTTTGGTTGTTTTGGGGGTATTTTTCCCTTTTTTTTTCTTTCAGTTTTTGGGGTTTTTTTTGTTTGCCACAAAATGACTTCTAGAGTGGAAGTGGTAAGACATTGAACTTGAAGGAACACCCCAAGAAACCACTTTGAGGACTGGAAGATTTAATGTCTCTTTGCATTCGAGCAGTCAAGCAGTAGCAGTGAAATCCATCATCCACATTAAGGTTACTATAGTTAGCATCACACTGTGTCAGAAAAAAAAAATCTAATACGTGGAGAAGATTATAGCACAATTATTTTAAAGGATACACATTCAAACACTTGCCTGCTCTTTTCCATCTTCGGGAGGTTTGTCGTTGCTACAGGATACACAAACTCAATTGTGCGAAAAATCACTACAGTTACACCGATCTTTACCTTCCTGTAATTATTTTGTTAATTCTGTATGGCTTTTGCTTCTGTTGTTCACTGGGCCTCATGCTTACCTTATTAGCTTCTCAGCTTGTTCTGGATGGGGAAAAAACATGCAATGAATTAACCAACTCACTTTAGACCTCAGGGGTCTAATGAGGCAATGGGACTTGAGCTACCCAGATATTAAAAAATCCATTGGAATAAAGCAAAGAAAAACTCACTCTTGAGTTCCCAAAATAGCTCTTGCTAGCAAGATTGAGTATTTTCTTTGGCAGCCTTGAAAAATATGCACATAAATAAGCTAAATCAGCTTACATTGAGATATTTTTTATTGCAATGTAGAAAAATATGCGACAGTCATGATTTTTCTTTCTCTTCCTTTGGTGTTGGAACAAATGGTTGGCAACCTGTTGGGGAACAGCTAGGTGAGGCTGTGGTACAGGAATTTGTACCAGAGACCTCACAGATCATCTTAAAAAGCCATTTAAACAGAGATGATGTGCAGAGATTTATTGCATATGCTGTCTGTGGCTTAGTTTTATTCCAGGTCAACGATTAGCATATTCCAAACTCGTTTAATTATCTCTTCTGTTCACACTAGTTTTGACAACCATAAAAGAAAAAAAAAAAAGGAGGATTTTTTGCTTTAAAAGGTCTAACTGTTCATTTTAGCAGTGGAAAGCAACTTTTAAAACTTCTTGTGAAAGCATTCAGGTCTCAGAAAGGAATCCAACCTCCATCCACTTCCACGTCCTGCGTCCTAAGAATTTTGACAGTGTCGCTCCTTGTAAAATATTCTGACCAAATGTACAGCCAGTATTAATACTGTATATTTCATTTTGTTGTATATAAAGGAATGTAAGTCAGCTCTCCATCAGATCCCCAATCCAATATTAGTCTTGTGTTCGACATGCATGCGGTAACACTTCTTTGCTGATCAGGACTCCTTAGAAGTACTAGCTTGGAAATATAACAATTAATGTAATTTCTTTTCTTGTTTTAACAGCTTGAATGTCAATGCCAGTTTCTACTTTTTACATAGTACTGTGGGTAAACTCACATCCTGACAGCAATGATGATGTTTCCATTGTGTTCTTTAGTGTGTCTTTTTTCTTACCTTTATTTTAAGCTTTGAATGTTGGTTGTACTTTGACCATCATGAAAAAATATATTGATAAACCACGGAAATTACCTAGTTTGGTTGGGATTATCTCCTTTAATTTACAGTGCATCGACATTGTGTGAACAAGAACTACGGTGTAAATCTGCTTTATCTGGCAAAATGCCAAATAGACCACGAGAATGCTGCGTGTCCAGATTTTGCTACGCTGAACAGGCTCGAGAGCCTGAAATGAACTTGAACTGAGAAATGTAAAAATCTGCTCTGTCCACAATCTTTTGTAGAAAGAACTTTAGGATGTGGCATGGTAGTGTTTGTTCATTCATGGAATAAAACATTATTTTACCACCCTGGTTGCTACTGCTGTTATTTCATGTTAAGATATTAAACAAGCATCAGGTTGCTGGAAGTGCCATTTCTGGTTGAATTGAGCCCAAACTGGCACCTGCTGACTTGCTGCACCTCGTCAGTGCCAGGGTGTTGTCCCATCAGCTGACACCCATTTGACCAAACCAGATTCAGAGGAAGAGAAATTTAATACTTCAAAGCAAAACCAAGAAATGACTGATGACACTTACTCCAGTCTTTGTTTCCAGCAGATCAGGAAACAAGAAAATGGAACACTGGGACAGTTAAGAGCAGATTGCATCAGTACAAAATAGCTTTGCTGTTATTTTGCTTAATTACCTAAATGCAGCTAGTATTTTTTTTATTGTCCAAACAAATCAAGCTTATACTCTCAGCTAACTGGCATATCTGGCTGCCATAATGTTCAACTGTGGCATCCCAAAGAGGAAGAGAACTAATGAGCAGTGCCCTACTATTCAGAAGGAAACCGCAGAGGGAAAAATGGAGGCATTGCTGGTAGCTAATTAACAAAGCCAGGCAGCCAGCCACGTCTGTAATTGTCTATGGGTTCAGGCACAGAGCTTATAAACCCATCCAAGCTCTGCTTACGAGCTCAAGCCAAACAAATGCTGCATCTTTGAAGGGTGGGAAGGAAAAAAAATTGAGTGAACGAGGAAGGGTATGTGGGATGTTCCCATGGGAAGACCAGTGGAGTCTGCTGTTTGCAACAGGGAAAAATGTTTAGTTGAGGAGGCCAAAGGTATGGGGCCAGTGCTGGTGCCTGGGAGGTGCTGCTGCATTTGCTGTCATGCTCATGTTGTCCCAAAGCTCACTCAGGCTGTTTTCACTTTGTGTGTTGGGTCTCAGGACACATCTGCCCCACAGTCCTTCCTGGGGCTGGGGCAGAGCTGCCAGACCTGCCTGGCTGAGGGCTGGCCTGAGGACAACTTTCTTCCTTGACCTGAGTAAATGCTGGCTCCCTGTGATGCTCATTCATCTCTGGACTTTTTTACCTGCTTCCCATCTGCAAAACAACAGTAAATGGCAAAAATGGAAAAGATAACAGAAAAACCTCAAGATCTCAGTTGCCAATTCCTTAATCACGGTGCCTTACTGAGCCCAATGTTTGCTTATTTTTATTCTGCTCTCTAAAGTAAAGCTCCCAGCTGGAGGCTCAGAGTGGAGCTTAGGGCACTTGCTAAGATCTGTCTCCTCTTCCCACTTCATCTTTCCATTCTCTCCCTATTCAGCATGGTCACTGTCTGAAAGCAAACCCACCACTTCCTTGGAAACTAGGAAGAGACAAATATAAAAACAGTGTGGTGAGCCCTCCCAATAAGCCATAACCAAAATAAATTCTTTATTCTGATAGTTAATTTATGATGATTTTTTTTTTCTTTTTGCTTTGAGACATTCCTGAAAACACTCAGATTAAATGATTATGCATTCTGCCTCCTCAGTGGAAGAACAGCTTTAATCAAAATGTCCATTTCCATGATTGGGAGTGAAGAAGAGTAAAAAGCCAATACAGGTGGAATGAGGCCCCAGGAAAGCACAAAAGTAAACCATGCTCCACTATTCCTGTGGAATAGCAAGGTTCCCTCCAGGCTGGTTTTTTTTCCCTTCCTTCACTTTAAATTTACCTTTTGGGTCAATTTAAAGCAAGAAACAACTCTCTGAGCTGATGTGAATGCTCTCATCCTTGCTGGAAAAGGAATCCTTACAATGTCTTTGCAACAGCTGTTGTCAGTGTCCTGAATTGCAGTCTGTGCTGAGCAGTTCCAGTAACTCGAACTGACATGTAATTTCCAGTGAGTATTTGGAACCTGCCTGCAGAAGATCCTGAGCACCTGCTGCCCACCACCTTGTCTGGGGGCACCTTGAATTGAGGCTTAGCTCTTCACCCAGAAAACCAAACCCAGCGCAAAGCATGAACAAGGCAAATCCTCTGCTCCACGTTCTGCTCTGAAACACCACAGGAAAGGAGTGTGGAGAGTCAGGAGCCCACATTGCAGCTGTGACAGTTCCTGGTTGACTTTTGTTCCCTGTAAATTCCCATTTGGATGTGCAGAAAGCAGGGAATTCAGGATGTTGTTTTGCCTGTACTCGACCTCAGAGCAATGCAGCCATCACGTGAGCCACGGCACACATGAGGAAATGTGACCATCACAGGAGGCTGGCATGTGATGACAGAAGTTTGTCACCTCTTAAAAAGTGTTGCATATCAAGGGGGAAATGAGACCCCAGAGGAGGCATAGCCCATCCTGAGACACAATCCCTCCCCTGACATGGTTAGGGTCATGCCCATGAGAAACACAGAGACTCTCCAGATGTTTTCAGTCTGTGCACTGAGACAGGTGCCAAAAGGCAGATGAGAAAAGCAAGACTAACACAGTAAGCTTAAATTTCCCAGCTATCAAACCTCTGTGGGAAATCTGTAGGAGCCTGGAAATCAGTGTGAGCTGAAGACAGCTGAGATCTGGGTCTCAGCTCTTCCCCCATGGCAGAGACTTGGAGCTGCTCATCACAGCCAGCACCCTTGGAGCTGCCAGGAGCAAGAAACACATGTACCCATAATGATGCTGAGAGTGCTGGGGGGAAACAGAAAGGGGCACATTCTCACCCAAAAGCCACCAGCCATGCCTGCAATTTTATCCTGCACTTTGTGCTCATGGAAGTTAATGGTCACTGAGGAAATCAGCGGTGGAATGTGAGCAGCAAGCACACGTCAGCGGGTGTGCTGAAAGACAGAGAGGGGCTGGTGCCATGACAGGAGCAGAAACCACTGCTGCAGGACTATCAGCACCAGAGCTGGTGATAAAGTGTTTGTCAGATGATGATGATGGTGTTGTAAGGGAGAGGAGCAAACAATGTCCCAGCTCTCAGTGGAAACCAAAGCCAGAGCTACGGAATCATTTTTAATCCTTATCGTCTCTGCACAGTGGGCTGCAGTTCTTCTTGAAGAGGCATTTTTTGAAAGTAGAAGCCCTGGAAACAAACCTTATGTCTCTGTGAACCAGTGGACTTCTGTTTTCACTGTGATTATACTGATAATTTTATCATTTACAAGGAAATTGGGATGGGAGAAACTTTTTTCACTTGTCTCTGGAGGCAGGCTGTAAACAATTTATCTTGCAACACAGCAGCCAGCAACCAGAAACTCAGCCTAAACTTCCTTTAAAAAATCTGCAACTCTGCCTCAATCAATAACAGCCGAAAAAGTACAGCCTTTTCCTACATCAGGATTTCAAGGAGAAAATATCCTTCATGCCCTCACTCATAATCTTCAGGAAAGAAAGTAAAGAAGAGGAATTAATCCCCACTTCATTGGATGCAAAGACTTCCCCTATCTGCGGATTGTCTGGGTTACCTCTTCTGGGAACTCCTGTAGGAAGATGCTTTAAGGAAAAGTTACAGTGCCACAGTTTTTTCTGGACAGATGCCAGCCAGTTTCGTGGAGAGATGTAGGAAAATGCAGATATCTACATGGAACATCTCTGCAGCTGAGACAGCCATTCTAGACTTTATAACTTTTTATGCAGACTAATAGGCACTTTATGGCACAGTTTCATAGAATCATGGCTGGATTGTAAGGGACCTTAAAGAACACCTAGTTCCAATGCCCATTCCAACCCCAATTCATCCAGCCAGCTCCCTATGCCCACTTTATGAGGGCACACTCTATGGGCTGCATGGACCAGGTGGTTTTGGGTGAGAAGACCAGCTGCAGATATCTCTTTTCATCCCAGAAAACAGGGACCATAAACAGAAAAAGTATTGGATTTGTAAAGGAATGATTCCTAAACCCTCAGTTTTCTACCAAGTTGCTGAGTGCAGCTATGAGCAGAGCACAGGCACTTGCTGTTATACATTTAATACACTTTCCAGCACTGGGAGGCTTTTGAGTGGTAGGATGCCATCTGCTGCTCCAAAGGGTTATTTGCTCTCTCCTTATCCCTTCCCAGCGGGCAGCTCCCACTGATGGGGAGAAATTTGGAGTATAATCAGGACACTTGTGAAGTGAAAAATTTTTCGTCCATAAAAAAATACCTTCTCAGATAATAGAAAATGGAGTGAAGAGTTTAATCTCACAAGCGCTGGCTCAGTTCTGAAGAAAAGTTTGTGCAATGAACGAGGCATCCTAGAGAAGACATACAATATTTACCCACAGACCAGCTTGCCAGGAAGATTGGATTTTGTACAATTCCCAGTTCAATGCCAAGAATTGCTGGTAATTCTGCCAGCACCCAGCCCCATTACCACAGAAACAATCACCTCCACATCTGTGAGCCGATGCGATGGCCTGTGACCCTGAGATATGGTCCCAGCATGTCTTTCTAAAGCCTGTAGAGTGAAGAACAAATTAAAACACCCCATCAGCTCTCAGGGACTGGAACTTAAACCTGAAAGCAAGCTCTATTAAGTCCAGTAATAGACACCAGTCATACTCAGCCACACAATGGAAGTAAAAGGGGATGAATAGCACTCCATCAGCTCCGGCACTCCAGAAGTAATAAGCATCATGCTGGGCTCACTGCACTGACTAATCCATAATTTATTTGGCTTCATAAATATCAAAACATACCACAGCTGTTAGTACTTCAGTGCAAACCCTGCAAATATTGCTTCAATTATTCAAGAGCTCGTCGCAGGAGCCAGTCGACTGCTTCGAAGGTGCAATTATAGAAGGTATCTATTGCTTGGGAGTTTCAGCAGAGCAGTTGCCACCCAGGCCCCTGAGGCAGTTGGTACAGGGAGTGCTGGGAGCACCGACAATAAGAGGACAAAATTGCCTTTCCCTCAGAAATAGCCTAAAGCCTTGAGCCCCACACAGGAAGGGACGCAGGCACTTGATGGCAGCGCTCACAGGGGTTGTGTGTGGTCCCTGAGAGCCTTCAGAGACATCTCAGCTTCAGCATCTCCCTCTGAGGCGCTGCCCAAATGGTCATTAAACCGACAATCCCAAAGCTTGCACTCCTAAATTTACCCTCCGTGCAAGACAGACCCAGACTTGCTTGAATGATCAAGTCCAGCAGCCCAAGTCACGTCTCCACCAAGGAGCCCCCACCTGAAGCCACCCTAGGCTTTTCCTCCTGATGACACCTCCCTCTCCCAGTGACATTTGGGTGCCAGAGACAAGACCACAGACTGTGTCCAGTTGCTGCTTGGCTGGAGGTCAGGGTTAGAGGGACCAGATGAGACAGTGGCATCAGGTCCCCCACACATCATGCCTGCCCATGCTCCCCTCTTCACTGGGGTTCATACATCAAACCCCCTCTGTTTAAAGCCAGGTTTCCAGATTGGACCATGTGGAAGTTGCTGGTTGTGTTTTGTGGGCCAACACATTTCTCCATTGAAAAGAAAATATAAAATATCAGTTTAATTTTTATTTCTTTCCTGTTCCTTCCTCCTGCAAAGAAATGGGGAAAGGGAAGCCCCAGGGGCCAGCAACCATCAGGGGCTCAGCCCAGCACAGAGCAGCACCCAGCCTGGATGCAAGGATGGGTTTGGGATCCCCACATCATTCATGAAACAACAAAAAGAATATTATCTGGAATAGATTTTAGATAGCCTGGCCAATGCCTGCAACACTTCCAGTCAAGCAAGCGGGACAAAGTCAAAATGCAAGTGTGACCAGACATACAGCAAATCCCATTTGAGGATATAAAGCCTGACTTTGTAAAATAAACTCAAATTTACTTTCATGTCCAGGTACTAGAGAGTACCTGGACATGAAAGTAAATTTGGTAAAGTAAAAGTAAATTAAAAAGGGCCAGTTTGGTCTGGCCCTTTGCTCCAGAACTGGGAAGCTGTTTTCCTACATATCCAAAGTTTTTAAAAGGTGGGGTTTTTTCTCATCTTTAAGGGGACCACAGCAAACTTCTGATGTTTCAACATGGCCAGAGCTGTCTAAAAGCCACCCAGGATTCCAAAGTCCAACTTTCTGGTTTTTTAACAGACAACTTCCTGGTCCCATGACTTCTTCAAAACAACAACAACTACAATAAAACCCCTTTTTCATTCAGTATTTCTATTAAAGGGTTTGCTGGAGCACAGTAGGACCTTTTCCTGCAGGGAGGGGAAGGGCAGCGCAGCGGGGAAGGGCTCCTGCAAGTGAACAGCATGAAATTTTCATGCAAATTTCCCACCAGGGCCTCTGGAATAAAGCTCCAGATTTCCCTGCCCTTAATGAATAAATCACTCAGCTCGTTAGTGGAGTCTCTGGCAAGAGGGCAGCAAGCATCACCTTTGTTACTGAGCTGACCAAAGGATTGACATGACCAGGGATAAATATTGCTCTTAAACTGGTGCTGATGAAGCCTTGAAAACCATGTTAGCTCATAATCTCACACACAGAGAAGCAATGTGCAGATAATTGAGATATAAGTGCTGCTCAGGCACCAACTTCAGAGATGTTTTTTCCTCCCTTAGTAGGCAAACAAGCCATTTCCAAGGCAGTGAAGCTCTTTAATGTATGTCTGGAGGGGGCCTTTGCACAGCAGCAAAAACAAAGGGGCTCTGGAAAGGGTCCCTTAATAGAAATATAAACATATATATCTATATCTCAGCTGCTGGGGCAGATGTGCTGCAGGAGAGGTGTTTTGGTCGGTGTCCTGTGCGCAGATGTGTCCTGGGGCATTGTGCAAGGTCAGTAGCTCAAGCATTTCCCATAACACACATCCCATGAATGCCACACAGCCCAGGCCAGCAGGAGCCTGTCTGAATCAGGGCTGTGCTTCAGGAAGCTCCACAAACAGGGCCAGTGATGCTGCCCAGAGCAAGAGTGCATCATTGGAAGGGGGATTCTCTCATCCCCTCTGATGCCCATTAGTGGTACCCGACAGGGACAGCTCCCCAGTTACATCTGGCTCTCCCTCCAGCCCTGCCTTCTCCCTCCTTCCTCATTAATAAAACAAAAAGTAAATTTTCTGGAGCTCACCCCCATTACAAAGCATCTGGGTGTCTTATTTTCCTAATCAGGCACTTTGGATGGGGCAGCAAGAGTTCCAGCTCCAAATCCAGCCTTGGCTCCACACATGGCAAGTGAGCTCAGTCCTGGCATGGGTCTGGTAAGTAGAGGGAAGAGCAGCATCAGTGATGCTGGTTCGAGAGCAGAGCCCTGGTGTTCCTGGATATGAATGTGCCTGGTTCTCCTGAAGAGTGGGAAAACATTTGAGGTGTCCAAGAGATCATCCAGCATATTCCCAGGCAACAAGGTAGTGCCAGTGTTGAAGCAAAAGGCTTCTTGTGCACCCTTCCCTTCCCCACACACCCCAGGGAAAGGCAGATCAGCTCTCCAGCATTTCCTTTGCACAGGACACTGGCCTGCTTTAAGGCATGGGCATTGACAGGGAAATCCTTGCTGGAATTTCAAATCCTCCAAATGAAGCTCTCTGTCACTCAGAGCACAGCTTTGCATTTTCTCATATTTTGTACACTGATCTCTCCCAGGCTAAAAGGTCTCATGGCTTGGTGTCCACAGAAGCCACAAACTGATTGATCAGTCTTGTTGTATTTGTGCTCTAGCTTATTAAACTCACCAGTAATAATGGTCTTGGAAAACATGGAAAAACAGCCCCACCTGCCTGTCTCCACCCTTGCTCGCACTTCCAGAAGGACATTCACTGGCACCTGCCACACTTTCTCTACCACACACTTCAAACCCCACAAATCTGAGCCAGCAACTCTCAGCACCTTCTTTACTGCACTAGTTTGGTAAATCCAGTGCATATCCGTGGAATCAAGCTGTTATCAAGAGAAATATAAATGTGGAAAGCCTGCTACAAGAAATACAGACTGGCAGCTGCCAGGCTTTCAGTCAATATATGAACATATGGCAGTTGTCTGATTTTAACTTCATAACTCTCTCAGTCTGCAGAGTGGCATAAACACTTTTCTGTGTACACCTCTGACAGCTTTAACTTCAACAGGGCATAGAGGGAAAGAGGCTGATCCCTGACTGCTCGACTGTACTTGTTTCACAGCTCAGCTCCTCTGCATGTCTGGGGACGTGTCCCTGTGCTGGGACAAGCCTCGTTCAGCATTCCCAGTCCCACGGCGCTGCTGCAGTTTGTGCTGCTCGCACTCTGCTTTCCAACATTTCCCAACAATGCTTTCTTCAAGACAGAAACGTTTGGAGTTAGGAAAAAGTCTCCAAAACAATACAGATTCAGGCACCGCCACTGCTTTTACAAAAGCAGCACACAAACTCACCTCATCGTGCCGTGGTGCAGAAGCTCATGACTCAGACACTGGAAAAAGTTGAGTCATATTGTGAAAAACGAAGTTCACTCTCCTGTTAGGATGGAAAAGTTTAATAAAGGACAATAAGGGACAAGGAAAATAAAGCAGAAGTCACAGCGCTGGGTGCTTTTGGCCCTCAGCCAAGAGCACACCTTTGACCTCAGAGACATCCTTTACATACACCCGGAGTATTACATATTCATATACAATTAGACATATTCATAAACAATTATACATATTCAAAACCCTTTCCCGTAACAATTCAGAATGGAATCTTGCCCCGATATTTCCCGGAATCAACAGGACTTATCTGTTGGTATGCCGGTAGCAGGAGGGTCCAGGCAAATAGTTCATAAGCATAGCTATTTCTAAGTTTTTTTCCCCCCCCAGTGAAAAAAGTATTAAGAAAATCACATCTTCACAACAAACCTGCCTTATATAGCATTTTACATATAGCATCTATTTGTGACAAAGCCACTGTTACAAAAGCTACTTTAGCATCACTTATTTTAACATTTGCAGAAAGCCAATATTATAGCATCTATTTATCACAATATGAGTACAGTCTCTCAAAGGGCTAATGGAGCCCTCAGCAGGTGCTGGAGAGGAATACTGGATATTTAGATGGACACTGAGTTTGTTTAGAAGGCAGGGGAAGGACAGACCTCAGCTCTATCTGCTTTCATGTCGTTTCCCCTCTGGAATTTCTTCCTCCGGGACCTTAAGTCCTGCGAAGCTTGTGCCTCTGTCCCTACAAATGGTAGAACCCCAAAACATTGCACAGGGAGATCTGGCTCTGCCAGGGAAAAGAAAGGATGCTAAAGTTGTCTCCTGCATGCTGCACCTTCCCCGCTCTGCCCCTCCACCAGCCTGCAGAGGTGGCACACAGAGATGTGGCCCGTGAGGTCTTGGGGACATCTCCATGGGGACAGAAGCCAGGTCCAGCTCAATTTGCTGTGGAAGATGATGTTCTGGCTTCAGGCCATCCTCTGCTCCTAGCAAAACAACTTCACCTTGGTTTCCATGAGAGGAATTGAATGAGACGTTCATCCAGAAACTAAAGAACATTTTACAGCTGTGAATCACGATTGTGTGAGACAGATAATTAGGCAATTAGAACAATTAGGTGTTAAAAAGACACGATGTCTAGAAATGAGGGTGAAGAACAAGGAGAGACAGGAAAAATCTTGCTGGAAGCTTTTCAAATGGCAAGGAGGTAGGAGCAAGATGCTGGAGAGAGGAGAAGGGAAGAAGGCAGAGAGCAAGGTAAGTTGTCTTGGTCAAGGTGTACAAAAACTAGTATTTGTCCCCGTGAATTTGTGGGATTTCTGAGGTGGTTGTGTTTGCTTATCAGAATCAACACTCAAAAACCTACAGAGGACACCAATTATGCATTATTTGGGCTTTGGAGCCATTAAGACTTTTTGCAACCTTTACATTTTAATGCTGTGGTAAGCCAGAGGCAGCACTTGGAGAACAGTCCTGCCTCCAGGCATCTCCTTGGAGAGCCACATTCCCTATCAGGCTGAAACAGCCTGTTCTTCTTCTGGGGATTACAATTTGCTTTGTCTGCCTGGGACTTTTGAGTCTCTCGTGTCTCATACAGGGCTGACCAGAACGTGGTCTTGGCAGAATAAACTGGGTAAAACTGCTTTCAGAGTCATTTCAGGTCTTTGCTTTTTCCAGGCTGTCAATTTGGTCATTTGTTCAGGATCTTCAAGATGAGCCATGGCCTGGAGCAAGGCTCAGAGCCCCAGCTGTCCCCAGCTCTGGACGCTGTGTGGCTGTGCCTGTAGCTGGGTGTGCTGGTGGGCACCTCAGAGAGGCCCCTGTGGAAACAAGAAAAAATCCCTCCTTCCTTAGGGAAAAGTCAATGTCTTGGGTGCACCAGCCAAGAGAAAGGGCATTTGCAGGACTAAAGAATTTGTGGAGCTTCACACAGCAAACACCATACAGCTTTTTCTCTGCTCTGCCAGGAGCTGCTCTGCTTCTCATCACAGGGAGCAGATCTGGTACCAGGGTGGAGAAGGGACTGTAGTTACAAACTGGGACTTTGAGAGGTGCTCAAAGATTGCCCCATTTCTCTGCTTGGGAAAAGGGTTTATCTGACTTGCTGTCTGAAAAGCTCCAAAAAAATTGAGCAGAAAGTTGGGTTTGGTTTTTTGGACTGTAATTCAGGTAACCAGGTGAAGCTTATAGCTCTGCTCCTGATTTTCTGGGGCTCCACAACCATCTTCTGGCTTGTCCAGGCACTGCTGCCCATGCATGTGGAGAGCAGTACTGATTCTCCTTGTCAAAGTCCACCTTGTAAAACCGCTCTGGCACAGGTAGACTTTACTCTGCTCTTGCAGCAACAGCACAGGAAAGCTCAAATTGCTGATGGTGACACCCAAGGGTTTTTTCAGCATTTATCCCTGCCTCACACAGGGCTCTCCAGCCTCCCATCACCCAGCACAGAATCTGGGCCCCTCCCCAGCCTCCTCACCTTGCACCACATCTCCACTGTGCCCACTGAGGCTGCCATCCCCCCTGCCCCTGCCTCCCCACCCTCAGCTCACCTCTCCCCTCTCCCCTTCACTTGTTGAACCAGCCCTTCCCCAGCTCTTTATACTGCTCTCAGTGGAAGGCAAAGAAAGCACAACTTTTAAGTGCAAAAGGGCTTTTCTGGATTTCACGGGCTGTGTTTTGCCCTGATGTTTGGGAAGGGGCTGGGTGCAGCCTATCCCTGCTGAAGGGACTGAGGTGCAAGGTGCCATGGCATTTTTCTGTCCTGCCACCACACCAGCCTCTGTGCTCAGCTGGAACAATCCCTTCTTAACACAGGATGCAGCTGGAAAACCATTATAAAGATTTTCTTCCCACTTTCTGCACATGCCAGCAGGGCAAAGGGGACACACAGGGTGACTCCTGCTCCTCTCTCCCCTTGTGCCTACTTCACAGCCCCTCCTGTGACTGACATCGTTTTATATTTTACCCACCCTCCCCTGCATTTGTTTTATATTTCACCTTCACTCTCTTGCATTTATCCCAGCCAAAAACCACTTTTAGCTCTGATTTCCAAAAATTCCTCGATGCCTTTTTGTCAGTGCTTTGCCAGCATTTCAGGGCTGTAGCATCTTCCTAAGCACATCTGTTCATCCCTTTCTCTGCCTTGCATGATGCTGTCCAAATCTCACCACACAGGATTAGGCACCCACCCCTGTTCAACATATGCCCTTTTACTGTTGTTGCTGTACTTCAGTGCCAGCTATGCTCAAGTTTTTTAGGGGGTTTGTTGCCACAATCAGTTTTCACAATGTAGTTACACTTTCTCACAAGCCCACTGACACACTTAGAGAAGTGGCTGCGGTACCTGTGCTTTAAAACACTTTAAAAAGCAAATTTATCTATTTAAATGAAGCATGTAATGGCATTAAAAAAAACCAAAAAGTGGATTAAGTATCGAGCTTATTGAAGCAAATGGGAGTTTTGTCCCTGACGTCAGCCAAGCTGGGGTTTCACCCAAAATCTGAGAGAGCACAGATGAGCAGATAATAGAAACAAGCCAGCTGTGAAAGCTGGATCTGCAATCTCAGCCTGAACTCCCCTGCCCCACACAAGGGTTACAGCATGGCTCTGCCTCTAATTGCTGTAGGAATTGCCATCCTATTGCATTTTCTGCTATTCCATCACTGAAAGAAGCACACTTCTGATACCAGTGACTGGGAAAAAAAAAAAAGAAAAGCAAAGCAACAAAACCCATAGGTATTATCTGGCCTTGTGCACTTATGAAATGAGAAGGTTATTACCACAGAGAGGAATTAAGCTACAATGCTGATGCTCTGTCTCGCTGAGGGTTTACAGAGTGGTAATTAAGAGAAGCACTTTCTGCATAAGAGAGCTCTTCTGCTGCAGAGGAAGAAAAAACATTTCTGCTCGTTTTAATCAGGCATTGATGGATGGCGTTAATCAGCTGCGATAAGGTGTCACCGTCTCCCTCATCCTCTGCAGAGCTCCTGGAGCTGCTGGATACCCCCAGCACGCTCCCTCCCTGGCTGGACCACAGCCCACATCGCTGGGGAAGCACGCAGAGGCTGGATCTAGTAGGACAGGGAAACCACCAGCCCCGCTGTTTGCTTGTTTCAACATTTCCAGCATTGCTTTGGAACCCCCGCAGCTTCGCGGACACCAAACCCTGAAATCCCTGTGCCTGCATGAATGAAAAACACCTTTCCCCAGGTCAGGCTGCTGCTGCCCATTGGCATAAACCACTGGAATGAATTTTAGAGCCAGTGACACAGGATGGACACATCTCTGTGGCTGAGGTGGACTCGAAGGACTTTATGTGGTGAGTGCTCCTTTCCCAGAGGTTCCTCACTCACCTCCATGAGCAGCCTGGTCTGGGAGGCTGCAGGAGGACATCAGGAGCCCTGTGCTGCTTTGAAGGTCTCTTGATGCCTGAAGTGGCTACCTGGACACAGAGATAGACAGGAATAAGGGCATAAAGGTGATATTTATTTAAAAGGCCTTCAAAGGTATACCCTGGGAGCCCAGAGGCTACTGCCAAAATGGACCCCAAGGTGGACAGTGAGTCACGAGTTCTTCACACTTTTATAGGTTTGGTCCATTTGCATATCAGCATCAATTTGCCAATTAAAACTTTAGCTAATGAGGTCATTTCTCTAAGGTCACCCCCCTTTCTCAAGATGTTGGTTTACACATTTTGGGCCCAGGACAGCCTGGGTGTCCTTGGAGAGCAAACCCAGAGAGGATTTGTTATGTCTGTCCTAGCATGAAAGTACAGCAGCCAGCAGGCTATAAAACACTTCAGAGCTTTACAGTAGGCAATACAGGATTTGAAAAATATAAAAATATAAAAGCTAAAACTCAAGGCATCACTCTTTGCCCACACATCCCACAGCACTGGGAGCTCTCATCCCTGGGAGGCTGGGGAATCTCCCTGTTGTGGGCAGGGAAGCAGCATGGCAAGTTTAAAGCCCCCTGCACCACGTTCAAAGCCAGGAACACTGCTTGCACTAAGCAGACCTGGGAATTTTGGGGTGAGCAGGTCACTCACCATGAAACAGCATGACCATGCTCAAAGCAGTCTCCAATGCTACAGCCCACAATGGGCACCAGGGCTCAACCCAAAACCTGCTCAAGGCAACTGAATCCTTCAGAGTTTCCATCTGCTTGGCAGCTTTTGAGGCTGGGTGAAAAAAAAAGTGCAGAAGGCACGTAAATGTGGCTGATGGGAATGATCTCCACTTCCCTGGAGTGCAAGTGGTGAGAGAGGGGGGAGAACAGTACAAATGCAGGGGTCTGAACCCAGACACCCAGTGCTGCTCCTCTGTTTACCCACAGCACTGTCCTTGCCAGGTTTGAGGGGTTTTGATCCAAGGGAAGCTGTGAAGATGAGCAGACTGTGAGAGACAGCTGAGCCTCCCTCCTCCGAAAATGCTTCTTTTGCATCTTCTGCCTCTGGAAAAGTTGGGAACAATTTTTCTTGTCCTCCTGCTTGTCCAAAATCAGCAGGGAACTTTCTCCAGCATCTGTCTCCTTGGAACATCATGGGCAGCTTTCATTTTATTTTCAAGCCCATCTTTGAAGTGCAGGGACAGAGAACAGCCCCTGGATGTGCCTCAGCAGAGGGTCAAGCTGGGTGCCAGAGGCAGAGCACTGGGCTTGGTGCCAGTGGGTGCAAACACTCGTGCCCTGTGGTCCTGCTCAGTCCTGCAGCTGCCAGAGCTCAGAGCCACAGCTGTGGGGGAGCAAAAGAGGATGAAATGGAATTTCTTTCAGTGAAAAAGAGCCTTCCAAGGACACAGCTGTTACTTTGAAGAGTGAGGCAGGAAAAGCCACGGGGGTCTTGTTTTAGTGTGCTGCTCATTGCCAAAGGCACTGTCTGAAGTAAGAGAAAGGACCATTGGGAAGCACAGGTAGGGCAGCCCTGGCTCCAGGTGAGCACCACGAGCATCTCTGTGTTGTCTCTCTAGGCAAGACAAGGTCTTGATCATGAGTTAAGGGAGTGCATAAATGCTTGGGCAGTTTGTAGAGCAGTCCATGAACCTGTTCCTGCAGATACAGTGTCCAGCTGTCAGCCCATGGAGGAACTGTGGCAATTTCAGGAGCAAAACTTGGAAGCAAGACCCTGGTACAGAGCCCACCATGGGATTCCTGTCCCACTGGAGTGAGGGGAATGTGATGGACAGAGACATCCCCCAAATCTCTCTGAACAGAAAGAGGCCTCTCCAGCACATGGTTACAACCATGGCCTCTGTGACTGTTGCTGGGACTGGAAAAATGCAGACAAACAGCAGAGCTGGTGTCTCAAAGTGGGTGGATTTGTGATTTCTTGGTCAAACTTTCTAAGCAGAAGTCAAGCAGAGAGACACAAGGGTAAGGAAAAATTCCAGTGCACATGCAGGTTGGGTTTTGGTTGGCTTTTAAGGGATGGCTTCTAGTTTTTTCTCTTCTAGAAAAAAAAAATCACAAACCCCAGTGTAGTTTTGGGTTTTAACCAGTTCTTAATGAAATCAGGGGTCACACCTTCATCATGTTGACTTTTACAGGCCCACAAGGACTTGCAGATGGCTTCTCCCATGGGCCTCAGGCAGCAGAGGCTGCAGCTCCTGCCTTTTTCCCCAGCCTGGGACAGGAGATCATCCAAAGCCCTGGGATGGAGAAGGATGATGCTTAAAACATCCCCAAGGACTTTCTGTCCAGCCTCTGTTGTGTGCAAGGGGTGACAAAGGAGCCAGCACTGTCCCCAGCCTGCAGCTGCACAGCAAAATGCAGCTTCTGGGAGGGGAACTGAACTGTCAGTACTGAGTGATAGCACTGCACATCTCCTTCCCAGGGACAGGGATGTCCTTCCCAGGGATAGGGATGAGAGGAAGAGGGACTCACATTTCCCAGATTTCTAATCATCTGCTGTAAAGTGCTCCAGTGCAAGAGCTACAGAGACTACAACCTCGGAGCATGGGAATAACTGAGGGAAGCCTTTGTTGTAAAGTGTAAACAAACAAACAAGCAAAAACTTCAGAAAAGCAACAGCAAACAAGTCCAAGGTTACTGGCCTATACATGTGATTTCAAAGGCTGAATTTCTTTTTTTAAGACCAAGGTTGACTCAGAGTTATTGTTTGGATTACAGTCTTGCCCTGAAAGAGGATGAATCTGCCTCTCTGTGCCAGCAACGAAAAATGTTGCTATTCACATCTCTCTGGAGGTGCTAGACAAAAGTAAGCACTGCCTGTAAATAAGCTGCCTTAATAATTAATTGCCAGCACAGACAGCACAATAGAAAAGCTCCAGAAATAAGTTATTGCAAGTATAATTTCAAACTATCAATGCATGAGCAGCTTCTGAAAAAGCCTCCAAAAAGCAGACCCTGAGTTCCAGAGAGGGGTAAAACACCACCTATCAACTTGTCTCTGCTCTCTGAATAAGAGGCCTCTAATTCCAGTTCAGGTGAGGCAGCACACAGCCCACAAATGAGCCCCCATCAGCAGTCCCTGGTTGCCAAATAGGATAACAAAAAAGGTTTCAAAGTAGCAGGGATGAGTAAGCAGTGGCATGGTCATAGGGAGCAGGGAGGAGGAGGGAGGAAGAAATGGAGAGGGAGGAAGGATGGATGGATGGA